>CM044436.1:59629449-59645683 GCA_024363595.1 Xenopus borealis | reverse complement strand
ATATATATATATATATATATATATATATATATATACTTTATATAGGGGTTCTCAGGTTTTAATGTAGACCTATTTACCCCTGTTGTGTATTTTACTTCTCATTTATTTCTCTCCTCTTTCCCACCTTCCCACCAGTCTTCTACCATTATCTCTTTTCAACTATTTTTAATAATTTTTCCTCTACTCAAGTTTAAGGGGCAGATTTATCAAGGCTGGAAATTCGAATTGCAAAAACTTTGAATTCAAATTAACAAAGACCAACCAAAATGAATTAGCATTTTTTTTTCCGATCGACTAGGTTTGTTTTCAATCGAATATGTCCATTTTAGATGGCGAATGGTTAAATTCGAGTTTTAAATAGACAGTACATGATAAATTTAGAAATTTAGATTTTCTAATTTTTTGCAAATTCTAATCGAATTTGGACTATTCCCTAGTCGAAGAACACAAAAATAGCTCGAAATTAAAAATTCACCTCGACTTTTGATAAATCTGCCCCTAAGGAACTCAGGGCTATATTGCTAAATTCACTTTTGATAACAATTAATATGTTTTGATTATATCAGATACGATTGAGGCAACTTATCATTATGTTCACGTTACATTGAAATAATTAAGTGGCAATGGGCCACAGCAAGTAGAACTGTGGACCTAATGTGGCCCACAGGCTGCCATTTGGACCATAACTGGGGGGGGGGTGGGACTTTCTTTCACAGTGGGTCTCATTTAAAAACTTTAGTTTGTGGAACAAGGTGCAGAGCACAGGGCTGTGGGCACACAGTAAACCTGTAAAGTCTGCCACTGGTTCTCCTGTGTGTTGTGCCCACTGGCATGTTTGAATGAAGAGCAATCAATGGAGATAACTGAAAAAATGCGGTTCCACACACCAAATCCGTTAAAAGTCGATTAACCTTTATTTAGTTCATTAAAAGAGGCATATTAGTACGTTAGTACACGCCACATGGAACAGCTCGACGCGATTCAGGCACAGCTGCCCTTAATCATGAGCTCATGATTAAGGGCAGCTTTGCCCGAAACGCGTCGAGTTGTTCCATGTGGCGTGTACTAACATGTACTAATATGCCTCTTTTAATGAACTAAATAAAGGTTAATCGACTTTTAACGGATTTGGTGTGCGGAACCGCATTTTTTCAGTTTTTGCCTATTTGTATATGGCTTGGGACGCCATGGACTTCCTGCACCCGCTATTTTTTCTATTTTTTCAATCAATGGAGATGCCCAATGAGATGCCTACATACTGCCTCTTATGAATACAGCTTTTCTCGGAGTGTTACAAATGTGCAATGGTCCAACAGAACTCAAAGTTCTCAAAGCCATATAATAAAGTTATTAAAAAATATATGACACACTAGATTAAAATATATTAAATTTAATACATTATTTAACTTTATTTTTTTACTGAGAAGCATAGGTACTACCATGTTCTGAAAGGTCTCCAATCATTCGTCATTTATTCATGATAACTGGGTTATTTCAGGTTAATTATATTTTACTGAGGCAAGCAGTGCAATTGTTATACATAACTACAAACTCACACATAATTAAGGGCCTGTCAACAAAACAATGTCTTTATTCCGAAATATAAGTATTTAGCAGAACTGAATCCACACGCTTAGGGGCAGATTTAAGTGTAATATTAGAGCTCACCACAGTCAAATTCAACTGCTCTCTACTGTTTTCTATGGGATTATTAGAGGCATACTATCAAATAGTGAACTCTATTTTTCACCCAATGAGTAGTGGAATTTTACTGTTGTGAAATCTAATTTCAAACTATGTGATTTCAGGATTCATGGTGTTACTTTTTACCCTCCTAGATAAAGCAGATTTATCTGCTGTGTACAAATTTGAATATGAAAACTAGGGTTCCATTGAGGGTTGGCAATTGGACACTGCTAAATGTTTATCTGTATCACTAAAGTTTGGATTCAGTGCATCTACAATTCTAGAAAATCCAAGACAATTAAAGAGACATTTTTTGTACAGTTTCATTTTCAATAAAAAAATCTTGTTTTTGAAGTAGACAAGCAAAATTTTTGACACCCATCCAAAAACGTTGTCAGCACAAAACTCCTTCAAGCCACCGGGTGCATGTTCAGTGATGGCCACTGGTCACTAATTGATCAGCATAATCGAGGTGATGAACAGCACCTTGTAGCCTCAATAAAAAGGCCTTTATTAAACCATGGCTCAGGCCTATGCAGCAACGTTTCAAGCTGATCCCCGGCTTTTTTTCAAGCAAATTTCTGACACCTGCTCATATGCAAAATACCTAACTAGAGAGGTTTTCTGTACTATCCAAAACATAAGGATCAACATATCTATTGCTTTGAACAATATGAGGCAAAAGAAATGATTGCAAAGCATTTCTTTTCCTCTTTCAGTAAACAGTTAAGCATGCATTAAAAATCCCTGAGTTAGACTCCTTAAATCCTATTGCTTTCCACTTAAATTTAAACCGCTGCAGAGGGATTTCACTCTGAAGCAGAACAAAAGCAGACAAATAAAGGGAAAATGGTACCTAGTAAGTAGAGTACCTCCACAAAATAGGGTGATTAGGTATTCTGGAAATGACACAGAGATAGTATAGCAGCAGCATTTCCTTGTGCAGAAAGTAATTAGATTCATTTACACACTACATCAACTTGTCATGCATTATTCATTTCCCTTGAAGTATTGTGTCTGCACATTCTTCATTTTATATAGCATAGAAAAAATCCTTATACTGTCTACTATGACAAAATGGTTAAATATTGCAAAAGAATACTAAAAAATATAGAATGAAAAAGAGGAAGCACCCTAGTCCTGTCCCACTAAGATGGCTACCAGTAATTCTTAGCATAAGGCCTCAATGGCAACACCCTGTCTGAAGTCTGGGGATTTTCCTTGCTTAGGAAATGACTTAAGAAATTATATTTTGGTGGCCTTATTGCCCCACCATTACTGCATCAATGGACACTAAAGTGTACCCTTTCAGCAGACTGGTGAAGTCCTAACAGGTCACAGTGTTCTATTGTCTGCTTTTGTGCTTTTATAAGGGCACAGGGGATCCATGAGTGGCAAAAGACACCCTTCCTCCTTCTTCTGTTTCAATTCATTCATTCAAACCATACAGTTTACTGGTTGGAAAGCTGCAAAGTAGACCAAGCTATCTTTGACTGGACCCTTTATTTTAATTGTAACCCTTATGGTGAAGTGTTGTTAGATTTTAAATGTTGCATAAGTGTGACTATCACAGAGAGTCACTGTGATAATCACATACATGATCATGATGTGGTACAGTTACAATTTCTGACAGAATGCAGTTTTTAAAAGACTTAATAATATTAAATAAGCTTAGTGGATGACTAAAACCATTAATAACCATGTTATTTCCCTCTTGCTTTTGGCAGCTTCCATGAAGGTAGAAATCGCCCAGCTTGCTTGAGCATGCATAGTTCTCCATTATACTGGTCTTGGCAGTCTATATCTCCCCTAGCTGTCCCTTACAGTGTTGTAGTTTGTTTACAATAACCTATGGCATTGCCCATCCAACTAGGCAACAGAAATGTATTTGCCTAAATATCTTTTCAGGCTATACAGCTGGTTACTATTGCTCTTCCATTTTTAGTCTTCAGACAGAGATGTGGCCCATGTGACTTCCTGTTAGCCAGTGAGGGTACCATGGGTAATGACCAACTGTCATTGGGGCATATTTATCAATAACCCCACAGCGCTCCACAAATTCATTTTGAATTTTTATGGACATATTTATGAAGGGGTGATCCTTTACAAACCATGCTTGTGACAGTTTGATTAATATGGTCTTCAATGCGGTCTCACTAAACATTACCAAACACAGAGTCATATTCCTCTAAATTAGATTAAAAAGAACCAATGCTGGTCTAGTATCTAGCTTTTAGAGGCCAGAGAGCTTGAATTAAAAGAATTAGAGAATTTTAGTTTACATAGAAAAGTGAGATTTGGAAACATGCAAAAAGGTAGAGTTCCATCAGATACATATATTAAAAAAATATATATTTAAGCTTATTTTCGTTTAATGACTAATAAAAGAGTTTTGGTACATTGGCACTTTAGGTCTATTTGTCAAGGAGCATAAAGTAACATCTTAATCTTATTGTATTTAATCAAACATTCATGAGTTTTTGTTTTTTTGATTCAAGGCATCTTTACATTATATATCTGAAAATAATAATTCTATGTATATTTACTCACCAAAGCACTTGCTCAGATTGGTCTGTTTGTCAATAAATACTTTAGCAGAGATAACATTTCCAAAAGGCATAAACATCTGCAGGATGTCCTGGTCTCCAAACTCTTGAGGAAGATGGTAAATAAATAAATTTGCTCCTTCAGGGCCTTGAGAGGACATAAAAAGGAGGCCTGATATCACTCATATTACATTCTTTTTTCAGATATTCTTAATAATTATTTTAATGCTAATGTTAAAAGAAATCTGCAGCGATGGTTTAAGGAGACATTATACCCATTGAAATAAAGAAGAAAAGTTTTTATTAAAAATGTTTGCACATGTTCCACTTTCTGCTACTTCCTTTCCCAGGTTGTGCAGGGCGACGCGGCACTCAGCACACTGTGTGGCAAATTTATTATCATGTGAATTTTGAGTTGTGTGAAACTTATTTAGTTTTTAATTTTTAAAAAAAAAATTATGCTGTGATCGTATTTACGAATAAGGTCAAATTGGGTGAATTTGATCAAAAAGGCTTTATTCGAATTGCTTTGAATCAAGGTTTTTTTGCCGCACTACATGGAGAGTGTATTTGAGTTTCTGGTTGCCCCACATTTTAAATAACTTCCTTTTCTGCCATTTTTTTCACACAGGAAATCCTCCAGCAGCCATTTAGGTACATTTTCATCACTTGCTATTTGGATAGCAGGAATCAAAGTTGCATATTGCTCTTGGTGCTGCTCCTCCTCTAGCTGTTGCCAGAAATAATTGCTATGGCAAACAAAGGTGGCAGATTCTAATTTCTTGCCCAAGCCATCTTAACAGCAAACACTCTTTTTCAAACTAAAATAGAATAATGTGATGGGTTTTACTGGTAACCCAGTGTTCCCCAGGATTACATGCAGCCTTTAACCATTTCCTGACCCAAAAGAATAGATAGCCTAAATTGAGATTTAACATTTTTTTTAATTCTAATATTCCAATTATTGTATTCTCTCCAGGGAACTCAGCAGGCCAAAACAGGCAAAAAATGGGTTACTAAAAAAATCTGAAAGAAATTTGATTAAATTAATTTGAATTAAAATTTTCGAGTTTCGGATTTATGTATTTGAATTTTGAGTTCCCAGTTCTCAAAACTAATAATCTATTACTTGCATTGACGAGATCTAGTAAATAAATGTTAAAACTGAATGACAACTCCAACACTTTGAAAAAACTCTCTCAAATTTTAATAAATCTGCCCCTGTGTGTTGTGGAAGGGACTATAAGGACACACCAGCTTTAATGACTGGTAGAAACATTTTACTGTTGGAAAGTAAAATGAACTGCTCGCAATACTGGACTACACAGTACATTGTATGCTACATTTGCCTCAAAGTTTTTCAACTAACCCAGCTGGGAAACATCATGCAAGGGACTGGTAAAAGAAAAAGTCATAATTTGTAATGCTGTATAGAGGTTATATGAAAAAAGTAAAAACTAGTAGAATAGAATGCACATTACTAGAATTATGATTTTGGACTGATTTGTTATACGTAGGTGAATTTGTTATTGCTTAATGAGTTTGCCATTTGCACATGTAAAGTGCTGTCTGCTCTGCATGCTCAATATGTTTGTATGCAAATCAAAACTTCTAATCTTACATTCCTTTTCTAAGTACAGAAAAAGAGATACAGGATACTGTCTATACATTCTCACCTTCTTTCTGACTGCCTGCAGCACTCTGCTGTTGTAGCAAACTCTGACTGTATAATGTAGGCAGTGCCGCTGCTGCATACTGCTGAATTCCTGAGTAGGCCTGGGTGAGGGCATCCATTGTACCAGCTGTACCATTTGTCAAGCCTGTGGCACCAAGTCCTCCATTCAAAGCCGCCATACCTGAGAGCATTTGAGCAACTTTACAAAAAACCCAACAATGGAGAAAGAAAATTGCACTTGTTTATTAGTGCTTTTTAAAATAATAGACCATTTATTATACACCAAAAATTACTCCACTGCATGCAAATGACCACTGAAACATGTGGAAACTGAAACAAGAGCACAGTTGATTAGCACTTTAGAAGAACAGTGTACTGAAAATTACTGGCATGCAATGCAGATTGATTACACCAACACCATTTCTACCTGTAAAAAAGCATGCTATTTAATTGCATATTACATCAATTGTATCTTGACATTGCAATCCCCACTATTCAGGCGACTAATCTCTCAGAATTGCCTGGTGTGGACTAATCCTAAAATAGTGCCTTAATTTAGGGTCAGGTTTCATGTCACACTATGTGACCTGACTGAATTCAGACTGCTGGACTATTTAAAACCCACCCTAATTCATTGTATTATCTCTACAATTGATCTCTATCTACATGTAACTTCCTAATTTATTAACCATGAATACCTTTCACTGATCTAATAGTATATATGCTGTGCCCTTCTAGCCCTCATTTGTATTTTGCCTGACAAAGGGGCCTTGGTGCAGCAAGAGTTTTAAGTCAGCACTCGTACCATCTAATCACTTTTGGTGCGCGTCTCAGAGTTTCCACCTTAATCTTTGTTTTCCATGTTGAACAGCACCAATCACAAGGGCTTGAAAAAAGACCAATGTCGGTCTGAAATGTGTTTTTTCTGGGTCGGTCTAAATAAAGGCATTTTAAGAATATTTTGTTGTGATTGGTGCTGTCGAACATGGAAAACAAAGGTGCCTTGGTGCTCTGAAAGCTTGTAATGTATTTTTATTGTTGGCCAATATAGGTATTTCTTCTGCGATACATTTTGTATTTGTTTTTTTATTTGTTATTTTATCTGGAAAATAATTATAATGCACCATTGAACCCCACGCTAGGGCAAATTAAATTTGGAGATGTAGTCTAATTTGCTACTTACACTTAACTGCTGTTATGGTTTTTAATCCAAATAAAAAATAATAAAATAAATAATATACAAATATTTAAAAAAAATTTTTATAGGACCTGTGCAATTATTTTGTCAGCTCTGATATGGGAACATTGATTTTGGATGTTTTGGAAATACATGTCTAATAAAGTGCTTAACGTTATGTTAGAGGGAATATCTGAGACAGAACATAATGAATGTTCATGACCTGGATACATTTCTTTGAGTTATATTTTTAGGATTAGTAATGTGAAATGGCTAATTGTGCCATAGTTCTTTTTCATTTTATAAAACAGGCTACGTACTTTACTCTTTTTAATATGTTTTGTTTCTTTGTTTTGCTGGATTGGGGATGTATTTTAGCTGAGATTTATCATTTTTCTTCATAAATGTTTTGCAAGCACAATTACTTTGATTTACTGTGTACTACACTGCATTATGCCTGTAAACAATTAAAGATAACATTCTCCACAGAGTTCCAAGCATCCAAACAGATCCATCCATACAAATCGCTTTCAACACATTTTTGAAATGTACTATATATGAGGGCCTGTAGTTGTTAAAAAAATAAATTATTAAATAAATTGCCATGCACACAACACAGTATCCTGGGTCATTTTATGCTACTGTAAGATAGGTTGCTGTCCACATTTTTTGCAGATGTCCATTTTTGTAAAGTACTCTTTAGTAAGTCACCTTGCAATTTAATATGATCCTTGGGATTGCACTGCAGAAAAACTGTGTTAGTATCTCTTTAAGATATTCATTATTAAAGATGGCTGCTGGAAATAAATCCCCATCTGGGAACAACTGAACAATAACAGTACCTAGATTTGACTTCCCTGCTCTTTTGTCTTTTGAATATTGTTGGAAAATGCTATCCACCACAGCACTAAATACTCACAGTTTACGGTACCTGCTAGTGCATTAATATTATTCAGTCCAACAGTAGCCCCAGCCAGACCCTGTAACGTGCCCAGAGATGTCAAAGAATTCATGGCAGCTCCAGCTGAAGAGTTAGCAGTTGATGCAGCCACTAAAAAAAACAAATAATGAAAGTTTAATTTACATGAGCTAATAAAATACTGTTGCAAACAGGCATGGTGTGCTGACGCATTGTGCTATATAGGTATGCTTATATAGGTGGCTTATTTGTGATATATTGTAATGTATAAACACAGATTAAATTCAGTGCATTATGAGAAGGAGAAGGGAGTAAATTCACAAAAAGATAAATTGAATTATATGACATCAACATAATCAAGAGACACAAGTACTACACATTACTGCCAGTATCTATATTGTATTTTATGTGGATAGTCTCAGAACTAAAGCAATATTTTCCCAATTTTCAGGCACAATATGTGTAAAGCCAGGCACTGCCAGAGGTATTTGTAATCCAGCCCAGGATTCATTGTACAAAGCATATTGTACATAGAATCAAACCCAGAAAACATCTGAACAAACTGAAATGAGAATCTCTGAAAGAGAGGCGCTAACACAGCAGAAAAAAATGTAATATCATAATAAAGCAGGGCTCCCTTCTGACAACATAAAGCCAGAGGTACCGTTCACAGAGAATATCAAGAGAGAGCCAAACACTTGTTTCATCTTCCAAGTTCTTATCTTTTCCTTGCCCTTCAAGCATTGTAAAAGAAATGTATTAATAGTGCTTACCCTGTCTTCCAAGGATAAAGAAAGGAGGATTTTCATTCTAATCCCAGGTCATTTCCTTTTTTCATGAATGTTTTTTCTTTTATACTTACAGTGTATCTATAAATCCACTAAATTTTCTATAGTCAGCTGAAAAATAACTTCAAGGAAAGAATACTTCCTCTATATTAAGCTAGTGGTTCTCTTTATACACCAGTTCTCCAGATGTTACTCATAGTCAACAGCCAGGCCTTACTCAATAACATCACTCTATTATGTAGGTAGTGGGAACACATTTCCAAAGAAATGCTGAAATATGGAAATGATATGTCTCCCAAAGCCCAATTTAACCAAACAATTCATTATTTTTTACCAACTTCAGCAAAAGCTTTATGAATGCTTACAGGAAAACACCAATGTGGTTGTCCTTTTACTTTAAGCAGAAATGAAACACATCTAAACATTGTCCTTGGAATCTTTCTTTAACAATGCATCATTACTGGACAATTTAAGCTAAAGTAAATTCTTTTAGAATAGTGTTATTTATAGCTGCAATGTATTTTATAGCTAATACCTTTGCTAAGTTGGTTTGCTTCATGGCATTGTTAATGCCATTAAATTTAGTAAGACTTCCAAAATGGTGGTCTGATCATCATTCTTCATGGGTAAAATAAACATTCTAACAAAGAAATGAATACACAGAACAAGGGACTATTCTCTTGCCACACTTACATTATTGCCTACAATGACACAGATGCTGTGCTTCCGCCTTTTACATTAATAACATATGTCAGTGTAGTTAGGGACTTCTGAGCTCTGCAGTTCTAAACCTTAAAGACAATGCAGTAACAACTTATCTTGGTGGACCTTTATTTGATATTTATTGTTTGCTCGTACTAGTGACAAACTCCCATTGGATAAATGTACAACTTATGAAATTGTATTTTTTCCAGAACTCCCAAGAAACCAGCTAAAGCATAAATAACCATATTGAAATGTAGCTACTATGAATTGCTTAGCCTCTTAGCATATTTCAATAAAACCACAGTTGGCTTTGCTCATGTTTTATATAAACTGTAGCCACTAAGGATCTCTGTGTTTATTCATAGCTTTTTAATCAGTGTATCCCTTAATTCTTCCAGTGCAATATATCTGTAATGAAATATTTGTTTCTTAGATGTTTTATTTTCATGTGGAACAAGATTATAATGTGACAACTAAACCAATGTTATTTATCATTTCTGTCATCCTTTGAATGTGTGCTACTATCGATGTAGCTTGGCCATTTATTTAACATTCATATATTACATTGATACAACCAAAAAGCATTAACTGTAGTTACTAAAGATGTTGGGAATTGCAGACACAATAATTACAATTTTTATTCCCCTATATATCCTACTAAAATGCAGGTACCAGGAAGAATGTGATGATACAGGATGAATTGAATAATATGGCTCAAACTAATGTCTGCCTCATGTAGACATCACTAAAAACAGATGGTGCACGTGTGTGGCCAGTAAGTCTTCTTGTCTGACATCCCAGGTCATGCTTCTGGAAATTGGTCATTGCAATGGGAATGCACAAATTTAATGACTTTGTATTAATGTAATGGCTTTTGCAATCTTATTTGTAGCATCACTGTAGAGACCTTCAGGTAATTGAAGACAATGGCAGGAAGTAGCTTTGTCAAGTCAGGAAAATGGTGTACAGTACATATTTCCTCTATAGTCAATCATATGGTCTGGTTATGGTCTACATATTTTTAATTTACAGAATATATATGTTAATGTAATAAAAAATCTTACAGGAAGATTTTGAGCCTAATGCAACTATGCAGCAGATTCATCCTCCCAGAGATCCTGGTCATTCACAGTACACCACTTTCATTAATCAACAGTACCCCTGTAAACATAATAAGGCATTTTCCAGGCAGAAAGAGGGTAAGAACATCTTGCTTACAAAGCCAGTGGTCCTAAAGAAGGTGCTAATTTTTTGATTTCTAACTTAAAGGCAAGTTTTGGAGGCACAAAGTCCATTTGCATTGCCAAACAGACCCACCTGTAGCCTGTCAGTCCACATAGTCTACCAAATAAGCAATTTAAGCCCTTAGCACCCCTAGGAACTTATTATTGTTTTTGTTGCTCCCCAACTTTCTTTTTTATATTTATCTATGCCTTGTGGGTAAAAAAGGTTATAAAGAGACACATTTGTCATCTAGCACATTTAGACAATGACAATGTACACTACATCAAAGAAGTTGGACTGAATGTCTGCTTTTGTTTGGGGACTTGTCTTGACATTCGGTAGATAAAATTTGGCAGATAACTATTGCTGTTAAAAAATGTAGAGATTTTATTATTAACGACTTTTGAATACCAAATTGTAAAGTAAGATTGCAAAATAAAATACTATTCAAAAGTTACTACTGCCGCTTGTTGCCTGCTAAATAAGAAATGCTCTGCTAAGTTGTAGTTCCTTTGAGCTGACAAAGGGAACTAGATCAATGTGATGAAAACCACCCCATTTTTATCTTATAATGAATATCTACTTTCCAACAGTATCAGAAAAACATCACTTAAAAAAATTACTAAAATATAAAGCTTTCTTTTTTTGGGTAGTACTTTATGGGGCATATTGAAATTTTGGCTACTTTGACTATGGAATAGGCCAAAATACGATTCAAATTGAAAAAAATTCGAATTGAATTTTCAAATTCGACCATTCAAAAATCGAAGTACTGACTTTTTAAAAAAATTCTAATTCAACACTTTGCCACCTTAAAGCTGCTGAATTGCTATTTTAGCTTATGGGGGACCTCCTGGAACCTTTAAGGTGTGTTTTTGAAATTTTTTGAAAATCAGATTTTTTGACCAGAATTGTTCGAATTGAACAATGCATTTCATTTGATCAAAAACAGACCTATTTGAACGAAAAAGGTAAATTTTCGATCAAAAATACACTTGAAAAAAATTTAGATATTCAACCCTTAGTAAATATGCTGTTAAGTGTGGGTTGCACAGAAACTTAGGGGGACATGTAATTAGAAATTGCAAGTGTTATTTAAAATGGTGTTTTAGTGAATGTTTACCGCTGACGCAATGTAAAATCATTGGCTGGTGAATATTACAATGATCATTTTCGCTGAGCAAAGGTGAGCATTAACACCTGATCTGGAGTTTCTCAGAGTTTCGCTCTGGAGGTGTTTGTGAATTATTTTGTGCTAACGAAACATATTACATTCCTTTATTAATGTTCTTCATATCTATTTCCTATTTTGCACCTAAACCATATGAGGGTCAAGGGTGAGCAAGTACAGTAATTTCGCCAACAATCAAAAGTATGTGGAGAGCACTATGTCTTGTGTTTACGTACATCCTGCAGTAAACAATATAAAAATCAATAAATTTAATTGCAGTATCTTGGAACAAGTCTGACATTAACAATGAAAGGAAAAAAAGAGGAAAGGAATTATTTGTGTTCCAAACAACAAGGGGAAAGAAAAGGGGCAAATATTGGAGATTGCAGATACAGTATGAAAAAAGAGTAAGATAAAATAGAAAGGAAAAGATAATGAAGGTATCATTAGAACAAAATAGGTTAATGGGAATGAGTACTGTTAAAAGTGTTGCCAAAGGGCTTTTTTCAGATACCAAGAGGAAGTATTATCTTTATGCAAGTAAAATATAAAAATGTGACATGGTAACAATCAATGAAATATAATTCAGCTCTTTTTTAACCCAATCATTTTCAGTTATCTTTAACATCAACATGTGCTTGATATAGTATGGTCAGTCTAGATCAGTATTTTCAACAAAATACATAAAAAAATGTACAAATGTACTCTAATGGAACACTTTCAAAGGCAGTTATAGCAGAAAGTGGCTTATTTATTAACACGCAATAGCTGCAATATTGAATCAGTGCTTGTAAAAATCTGAAAACTGCCTGAACATGTTAGAAAATGAATGCCACTCCCACTATCCCTTTACTGGCTCCCAATCTGCTCTCTAATCACATTTACATCACTAACTTCAAGGTCCTTAGCAACCACCTAGTAAAAGGGGAGTGGATTTACAGGATAGCATTTAGGAAGCAGGAAGTGGGTAGTTGTTTGTGGAAAGAGTTTTGAGAGAGCTGAGTAGAATAAGTGTGAGTTCAATCGCCGCAATTGTATAGGGTAAAGTGCTGTAATAGTGACTGAAGTCTTATCAAAGGGCAAGTCCGATATAGACAGATTGCCATTGAATCAGTATTTCCTAGAAGAGCTGACTATACAATGCAGCTGTGGATACATGATATATTCTCAGTGTGGAGAAATCTCATTGTTATTCTATTGCTGATGTGCTATTATACATGAAGAGAGTCAGTTTTGACCCTTAATACTCTAAATATCCTCTATGAGAAGTGCATAGCTGACAAACTATTTAAACCATTTAGTTAATAAATACAGGGCTCATTTAGTTAATAAATACAGTATAAGAAAATTCTAAAACTAAAAGTTTTATTATAGATTTAGGTTTTTGATCTGGAATAATTTTGGTGCATTGTTTAATAAAGGCAAGACATTTCCAACACGCTCTGAAGGAAAGCATAACAAAGCAAATTAATAGGTTTCAGTATATGGAAATATACTTATAATTGGTCTAAACCAATGGCTTACTCTTAATACACGTAGAATGAAATAGAATCATTAAATGATGACAGGAGCATCATCGTTAGTAGATAATCAAAACCCAGCAGCATAACAATTGCCAAGTGTTTCTTATCCCATGAGGTCTAATTATTTTGTGTTAAGCCCACCTTCTCATTTTAATGTGTCTTTTTAGGATTTCTTGCTGTAGGGGACAGAGTGAAGTGGATGATTTAGGAGCTGAAGCAAGAAGAGAATGAAAAACCATTTTTAAAATGTCTACAATACATGTTAATGAGGTGGTAGATTTGACTCACATAAGATTGGTGCAATATCAGGACATACATTTAACAACTTTTTTGTGAGCAGCAGACAAAGGATGTGTGCCAGTTGTGAAAGAACTAATAATTACATTAAAATACAGAAATTTGTTTCTGCTCTACAGACCAACTTTGGAAAATCAAGTTACTGAAATGAGTCTTGCACGTAAGTTATAGGTGTCAACTGTAACACCGAATAACCCCAATACTATTATAGTTATTTACTTCTATTTATGTAGTGTTAAAATATGCCATATCAAAATAAATGCACTGACAGACCTAGAAGAGGAAAAAAATAATTTAGACTGTTAGATTTCTCCACACATGATTCTCTAGCTACTCTGTTTTTCTTCCAAAGTCCAAAATATATTTTTACTGTAGCTTCATAAGCCTATAACACATCCGACCCAGGTGTTTTTGGGTAGTAGGTTGAATAAAGAAGTCAAAAACGATTTGACCATTAAGTTTAATTGTTACACCTCACATACATTTTTATATTAAGTAAATGAATATACCTCACCACAATTGATATGCTAAATTATATAGCTAGGTGCAAAATTTAAAAACATAATAACATGCTCATGTTTTATTTGTTTAAATTGTGTTTTGTCACTGTAAGAGCATTGTTTAACTCAAAGTTAAAGAAAAGCAGGAAGTTGGAATCTGGCTATTATATTAGACATCCAGTCACTCCAGCCTTTATAATTTGCATTTTTCACTGACTAACTATATGGGAAACATTTTTTATTTTGTGCAGCCTATCTATTTATCCAGTTTTTATTTTTACACTGAACTGTTCCTTTAAGACTCCTGTGAGGCTGTTTATATTCAATTGCAGAATGAGACTGTTTTTTTATTACAAATTTCAAAGAAATTGTATAATATATTGAGGGAAGATTCTTCTCTCTACTGAATTGGTAGATCATTCCCAATTGTTATTATGCCTTATTACCCCATTTTAGAATCCTATTTGATTATTAGAACCCCATTTAGAGGTATTTGGCTATTTCTGCCGTAGCTGAGGTTTCATTTATGTTACAATTAATTGGTTTTGTTTGCACTGCTTAAACTTTTTGATTCAATGGTTACCCTTGATATATGAGACTTGTGAGTTTTGTGTGCACAATAAAAAAAAACTATAATGTTAAAAGGTAATGCAATTTTGCTCTGAAACCACACTAAATAACATGTATTTTTAAATGTAACTGTTTCTGTAAACAGTATATTTATATTTAGGAATGGAAGCTACTGAATACATACACTATGGGCGGGTCTGATCGCCGAATTATTACTTCCGCCTTCACGTAACACAACCAATGAGGTGAGGCTCTTCAAAGGCACCCGGACCGGCATTAGGATTCAAATCAGGTACAAGCCGCTTGCGGCAGCTTTCCAAGTGTGGGAGCCCTACGATTGTGACAGCCAGCTATACGCATAGGTGAGCCTTTATATCAGATATACCTGACTCTTCCGGCATAGTCAACTGGATACGAACTAAATGTTGTTACTTTGTGTACTAGAACCGCTACAACTTTATAAAAATAAGCTCTATATCTTACTCTTCCGGCACAGTCTGCCTGATACAAAAAATATATGTTGACACTTTGGGCACCAGAATCGCTACATCCCTATGCATTCCTATGTATATAAATTCGACCAGTCCAGATATAGGAACCTAACTGGTATCTGTATAGTAATGTGAACCGTATAATTCTATGGAGTTTTTTTATATTACTGTCCATTTAAATAACTATTGCCATTTAGTATCTCTTGCCTTGAACCACCATTTTGCGATAGTGTCTGTGCTGCCTCAGCGATCACCTGACCTGAAATACTGTAGTTCTAACTGTAACAAGAAGCATGGAAGCAAAAGACAGAACTCTGTCTGTTAATTGGCTCATGTGACCTAACATGTATGGTTTGATTGAGTACACCATGAATCCTAGGGTCTCAAGATGCAGCCCTTATTTTTTAAAATAGCAATTTTCTATTTATGAAGCAGGGTTTTACATATGAGTTGTTTTATACAATATATTTTTATAGAGACCTACATTGTTTGGGGGGTATAGTTTTCCTTTAAGTGTTTATTGTAAGACTTTATCAAGAGTGATATTGTAATACTGTTTTTGTGCAATCATCCTACCCTACATTGAAGAGGGAAAACGAAGGGAGCACTCACTGTTCCGTGTGCCCGAAACACTGTGCTGCAACGTGTAAAGCCGCTCCTCGTAGTGTGAAGACCATTGTAGTCTGTAGAAACACAGAGCACCCGCAGTCTCACTAGCTCCCTCCTCATCCCCTGCTAATCACCAAACACGTACCTCCCGTGACTTGCAGGGTCTGGATGTATTGCATCTCTCATCTTCCTTTGACTCTCTTCACACTAATATCTCAGCTATCTCTTGTCCTAATGCAGCCACCTCTGTCTACTATAGCACACTCACCAATGGCCTTAATGAGCTTGCTCCTGTAAAAACTAAACGTGCTATACCCAAACCACTTCAACATTGGCAGACTGCTCATACTAAA
>CM044436.1:59599813-59620930 GCA_024363595.1 Xenopus borealis | reverse complement strand
AAAATATATATATATATATATATATATATATATATAGCTGTCTTTATGCCTCCACAACTCGTCTAGCAGTGTAGGTTGCCTGAGTGCAAACAAAGCTCCACTTTGAGAATGGCTAGAATGCTAGCTGAAACGTTTGTTCCTATTTTTGTTTAATAAACACAGTTATATTTTTGTAAGACCTGTGAGTGCGAGCCTATAATAATTAATCAGCTCCTTAGGCTCATACACACTTTATTTTAGTTTATGCAACAGATTGGTTCATCTAAGCTTGATATATACAGTGGTTTGACTGCAATTTTCAGTTGTAGCTGATATCTATTGATGAACATATGAACATGATCTTTATTACTAAGAATGAGAGTTGCAATTGCAGTGCCATTACCTTGCAACACAAGAGATGCAATTACCACTCTAACTGGTCAGGATTCACCTATATTAGTGTGAACAACCTCATAGATTTTATATTTTTGCAAATGGACTGACTTCAGAGTGACAAAATGGTTTGTAAAGTCCTTTTCGGTAAAACCAAAACTCTCAGTGTGCATAAATATTCTTGTTTTTTTTCTCTTTGATTTCTATTCATGATTAGTTTCAAGATGTGTCAATTTTTTTAATGGTAGACACATGAAAATCTATCATTCACCTGAGGTAATTATGTGTCTTATTGTTCATAGTCATTATCATAAATCTACATATCAATACGCATGAACAGATGTCAGTTGTTCCAAGTGCTTGCCAATCAGGTCTGTTAAAAAATGACAGATGGGTGGTTATAAAAACATTCTCACAAGGCCTATTAGCACATTCACAGACATTTGTGTAGTGAAGCTGTAGTCACAGATCTAGCCTTGTGAAAATAAGGTCCTATCTGAGACTAGAGTATCCCTCAGTCCAGTTGCAATGATTTTATTAGCTGACAGCCTATTCTAACCCCCCCCCTCAATATTCATGGCTCAGATTAACTGTCAATTATCTTTTTTTCAGAAATGGAAACAATTTTGGGGACAAATTGTATATTGCATGACATTCATCATCTTTTTATCATATTCTAATTGCTTTGCTGCACCAATAAAAAATTAACCAATATTAAAAAAACAAAAAAAGAAAAAAGAAACTGGCAGAACTCTTAGGGGCTAATTCATTCAAGAGTGCAACTTTGCCAGCCACGGCTTCGCAGCCATCGCAACACTTTGCCAGGCGAAAATTTGCTCAGACAATGCAAATTCACTTAAGTGCAAAATTGCATCCAGGACACTGAACGCTGGCGAATTTTCTCTACTTTGGCAGAGCAAGCAAATCAAAGCGAAGCTGCGCTAGTGTTCAATTCCTAGCTCAACTTCGCTACAGTTCGTTCGCTCAGACTAATTTGCATACGGCAGGCAATTTAAAGTGGAATGGAGTGATTTATGTTATATTGTGCATCTAATACATTACATTTACACTGATAACTAGATATGCCAAGGCAACCTTAATAAAGGCAACAGAGTTGTTTTAATGCCCTACACAAAAGCCCACAGATAAATAATGTGCCATATGGTACAAAATGTATGGGGGAAACCGGGCACCCGAAAATTTTTGTACTTAGAAAATATTACACTCAAAAATTATGATGTAAGTAACTGAAGATTGAGGATAATCTATGCACTCCAATGCACTTCACCAGGTCAGAGCTGGTGAAGGAAAGTCTGGTGAAAGAGATAAAGTTCAGTAAAATCTGCATCTTAGTGAATTTGCAGAGTTACGTCCATTCACCAGAGCGAAAATTTGTGTGGCATTAGAGTGTGAAGCAATGCTAATGTACATCTCCTTAGCTAGCGAAGGGGCGCCTGTGCTTGTAAATTGGCAAAGTAATGAAATGACTGAAAGGAACAGGAGAAATTACGGACTTTCACTGTGCTATCTCAGTGCTAACATCTGCGAATCGATTCGTCTTGGCACGGCAGAAACCATCTGATTTCACCCTCCAGATACACTGCGTAGGGGTCTTACAAAGAACGACACAGTAGGCTCATGTGTTGCAAAGTAAGTTCCGATTTATTAGGGTTACAGCAGTTGCTTATATAGCCAATATGACGTGTTACAAAAGACATGCCCCATATGACGTGTTACAAAAGACACGCCCTATTTGAAGTGTTACATAAGACACACCCTATCCCAAGGAAAAGTGAGAAATATTATTGTGTGTTATAATTGTGTGTGTCAGCAAAAGGAACATTCTAGAAGCTAGAAGGATGTGCCGTGCTGGTATGCGCGATAACAAGTGTATCAGCCCAAAGACCTTGCGATAACAAGTGTATCAGTCCAAAGACTTAGGGCTTTGTTTAAGCTAGTTGGGGTATACGTGACAAAGAACATGTTTTGCACAAAGAAGTTTGAGCAAGGACAGAAGTTAACCCTTAATGTATCCTTTCAATGACGTCACACTGGCAAATTTTTGCTAGCGTTAGTCACTTCACCCTTTAGTGAATCTGCCCCTTAGGTTCTGTATTAAAGGAACAGTTCAGGGTAAAATTAAAAACTGGGTAAATAGATAGACTGTGCAAAATAAAAAATGTTTCTACTATGGTTAGTTAGTTAAAAATGCAATGTATAAAGGCTGGAGTGACTGGATATCTAATATAACAGAATACAACACAACTTCCTGCTTTTCAGCTCTCTAAATCTGAGTTAGTCAACGACTTGAAGGGGGGCCACATGGGACATAACTGTTCAGTGAGTTTACAATTGATCCTCAGCATTCAGCTTACATTGAAAAGCAACAGATATGGCCTGTGTGGCCCTCCCTCAAGTCACTGATTGGTTACTGTCTGGTAACCAGGGTAACCAGTCAGTGTAAACAAAGAGAGCTAATAAAGCAAGAAGTAGTGTTCTGTTCTGTTTGGTTAGACTTACAGTCACTCCAGCCTTTATACATTACATTTTTGCCTAACTAACTATATTGAAAAAATGTTTTATTTTGCACAGCCTATCTATTTACTCAGTTTTTACTTTTATACCAAACAACTCCTTTAAGTAAATAATACAAATTGTAAAAGGGAGGGAATAGTTTAGGTATTGGAAATGTGACCACATACAGATTTATTCAGACTTGATATTGTTGTCAATTTCATGCAAATTAATGTGTGAATTTCAGCATAGAGAGGTTTAAAATTATTATAGAATTGATAAACACATCAAAGATCAAATTTGCAGGAAATGTGAATTGAGACTTTTTGTTATCTGTATGATACTGCATGTACCTTCATATACTGTACAAGACTAAACGCTTGTAAGAAAAAAAATGTTTCCCAGCTTAAACTAACATATATCTATCTATCTATCCATATTTTATAGATTATGCTATAGTGCTAAGGGTAGACTCTATCACCTACTTATTCCTCTTTCTTGCTTTCCCTTTTATTCCCTTGTAGCCACACACTGACAATATACTGCATAAGAATTCTTATTGTTCCAGTGTGCAACAAGCACAAATTGTAAAAAGGTTGCATGCAAAGCATACAGTTAGTGATGGGCGAATCGGCGAAAAATTCGCGAAACGAGTCGCAGGATGCTTTTGACGCGCGTCGCGTCAAATCGTGTCGCGTTGTTTTCGCCGCGTCGCGTCAAAAAACATCGCGCGACTCGTTTTTTCGGCGAAATTTCGCTGGTGATTCGCCGCAAATTCGGCCCTGGCGAATAAATTCGCCCATCACTACATACAGTATAAAGAGAGACTGAGCAAGATGTTTGCTTATGAAAAGTCAAACATACAGTACTTAATACTTTCAAATTGTGGGCCCAATAAAATATTATAAACCTTTTCTAGTTTTGTTGGAGTGAACCCATAGTAGGGGGTGAATTTGCCCAATACCAGCAAGATATTTGCTTTTGTTTTCTAAATTCTAGGTAACTGTTCAAAACTAATTGCTAATTGGTTGCTATATGCAATATCACTGATGATGTCTGTTACAATTGTTAATAATATATACACCCCATAGTGTTTCGTTATGCCATATAATATACACACCCCATAGTGTTTTCATTATGCTGTTTTACTGCATATGCAGTAACATGCCTATGTTTCCTGTGGTCAGTGCTTGTCTGATTACCAGTGGATACACAGGAACAGGAATGGGAGGGAAAATTAAAAACATTTCTTTCCAAGATGAAGAATATACAATTAGACAATCATAGAGAGGTAATGACTTCAAAAGTAATCACTTAGTAAAAATATTCTGCCTTTTCCCCAAATTGGATCCAGTAGAACATTTGATGGGTTATTCCAGCGGCTGCTCCTCCTTAGGTATTTGAACAATCATACATAGTGATGGGCAAATTCTCAACAAATTCCCCCGTTTCGCTGCCAGTGAATACATTCGTGAATCACCCGTGAAAATTCGTTAGCGTCAAAAAATTGATGCTGTCATCAAAATTTGCCAATTTTTTTGTAAAATGTCAGAAATTCGCCCATCACTAAACATATAGTAAAAGGTTTTTCTCTTTTTAAAGAATGTTTCAGTTAAGTCAGTCCTCAGTATCAATAAAAGCTGTCAATCATAGGAGGAGGAACTACAGCATTTTAAACCTGATGGGCAGTATGAAAGTCTCCTTTTATAAAAAGCAATCCTTCAGTCAAAACCTATTTTTGCATAATGGCAAATAATTAAAAAAGAACAATAGAAAAATGAATTTCATTTACACACTAATTATAAAAATATCAATGTTTTGAAAGTTATTTGTAAATATAGTAGATATGTAGTCGCAACCAGATAAATTGATACATAAACACTGTTTTTAAGTGCAATTATATCTACAAATTGTATTAAATCAATGGACATTTATTATACAGGAAAGTTGCTTAAAATAATGTTTCACTGTCCAAAAATGGGTTTTGGTCAGGAAACCCCTTTACTTCAACTTTTTTTAATAATTAGTTTCAGTTCTTATAATTTCAGTTTCAGTTTACTTTACTATTTCAGTTGTGACTCCTTTTATATTATGCGTTTGCATTTGAAAAACTTTTGTGAGCTTTGGTCCCCAGCCTCTTGGTACATGAGGACTTCTGCCTCAGTAAACTGTCTTTGGAACAATTTGATTTATAATCCAATATGACTGCTCTGCTTCAATGGGTCTACTGTAAGTGTTAAAGTAAAGCCTGCCAATCCCTCTTTCCAAATCACCACTCTCTACTTGCTCATGCACTGGAAAACCTAAGAGTATGCACTTCATGCTGTGGAACAGTGTGGTTGCTTTGGCTTGTAACATCAATTTTAATTATACACAAAGAATTAGGAGACTGAAAATGTAAGTTTATTCAGACTATAGACTATGAAAGGATTTACATAACACAAAGCTCCAGACTTTTCACTTAGATTACATAAACACAAACACAAGTTGTGAGAAATTGTGATAAGCATAAACACATCATACAAGTTCATTGTGGCTGCCTTTGCCCTTACATGTATTCAAATTCAAACACAGGTAAACACTTCACAACTCTATGTTTATCTTCATTCAGTAATCAGTAAATAAACTATTATCATTTAATGAAAAGGATATTGTGTGAAACACCATCTTTCTTTGTATATTTTGCCTCCATATTGCTTGGTTAAGATAACAGAAAGCAATCATAAATAAAGTTGTTTAATTGCTGAAAACAGAAAAAGCCACAGTAAGCAAGACAGCTCCACTTTTAAATGTATTAAGAGTTTTCCTCTAAGTTTAGACAAAATTATGTTGGTCATAAAAATGTGTTTTCTTTAATAATATACATCAATATGGAAGTAAGTATCAGAGCAGAAAACTGATACAATTGATCATTTCCTTCCTAATAAATATTGTATTTGAAAAATAGCACTGTATGGATGAATTTTAGTAGATAATGTATGGGTATCCAAATTATGAAAAGAGTTCTTATTTTGAAAATTCCAGGTTTCATGCAATCCAGATAGTAGCTCCTGTACCTAAACATATTTGGGGTCATTTATCAACACTGGGCAAATTTTCCCATGGGCAGTAACCTATAGCAACCAATCAAATTGCTGCATTCACCAGTCTACTTGCAGCTGGCTTTAGAAAGCTAATCACTGATTGGTTGCTATAGGTAACTGCCCATGGGCAAATTTGCCCAGTGTTGATAAATGACCCCCATTGTACCTTACATTCTGGAACTGAAAAAAAAAAAACAGAATATCATTTAGAGCACAGAGCCATTTCGATTGGGCTTTACTTTAACAACAGCATATAGAGACACATTCCACTACATCATGGTACCAGTCTTTCAAGACCCATCCAGTTGCAATTCCAGTTGCAGCACACAGCCTGACATAAAACAAAGATCATATGCTAAAGATCATAGAAGCTATGGTATTTGCAGACAGGTATTTCTGTTTTAGCATTGGAGATGTTACCTACTGTATATAAGAGAACATGTTGCCTAGTGGGTTTTTCTGTGGTGAGCTTTAATTTCACACTTTTAGAAAACATACAGTAACAGTGAAGGAAATGACATGACCTTCCTATTATGTTACAGTGAATTTAGGTCTTTATTAAGCTGTAGGTCTTTATTAAGATGATGAACAGTAAGAACAAAGACGAAACAAAAAGTTAAAAACCTACTTATATTTTTTACATTTTTTTGTATTGTAACTATTGTATTGTTATTTAAAAGTAATATAGCATCAGATGTCCACAGTGTTGTTCTGCCCATCTTGCAATTCTACTTCTCTATTAAGCAATGTTCTTCAGTGCAGAATTTCTTAACCATGTAAATTGCCTATTATCGATTAGCCAATACAAATGAATACACTCTTTTCAAGTAAAGTAAATTCCAGTGACCATTGAGAATATACTGTAAGCATCCCCCTAAAGTTCTCACAGATAATAGAAGTTTTCTGCTTGATTCTGTTTTTTCATGTATAAGATAACAATGAATTTCAACAAATAAGGAAAAATATGAACAGCCAGCAGGTGTTAAGATGAGAAAATAATTCAGTGATCCTAACATCTCCAGGCCAATTTATATTGTCAGGCACAGGGCTTAGATTACTTAAAGATGCCAGTGCAATAATGAGTTGCTGTAACAACTGATCAAGGGATATCTTTGGGGAGAATCTTGTACCAGCAAAAATATTGGAATTCTTATTGGAACTGAAGTTAGAATCTAGAAAACAATAAAATGCTGATATGAAGCCCTCAAGTGATACACTCTCAATCAAATAAGGAAGTTCACATTAGAAAATCAAGTTCTTAGGTCATTTCACCAGTTTTCTTCACTTCATATTGTTTATAGCACAAAAATGTCCTTTTTAACCCTCTATTTTATTCATTCAAAAAACATTTTATTAATTAATCTTTTCTGTATTATAACAGTTTAGCAGCATGAAAATTGAGATGGAACCCATATTTTCAAAGATGGAACTGGACTTCCCCAAACAAATTTGTTAATTTCTGTAGGTGTGATGGAAATGATAAATGAAAGGAAAAACCCAACTATGTAGTGTTCATTTTGGGACTTTCTCTACCACACTCCTTATCATCCTTTCATTACTCAATATTTGTTCCCTGTTTGCTGGAACAGAATCTGGTGCACATTTTTCTTTCTTGTGTTAAATCTGCTATTCCTAGAATGGTTTCATTACTAATTAGCTCCTGTTTACCCTACTCTTGATCTATTGCTGATATCCCTTAATATTAAAGGACCAGTTACATAAAAAAATGTAATTATTTTAAAGTAATAAATATATAATGCAGTGTTGCCCTGCACTGGTAAAACCACTGTATTTGCTTCAGAAACACTTCTATTGTTTATATAAATAAGCTGCTGTGTAGCAATGGGAGCAGCCATTCAAAGGAGAAAATGCTCAAGTTACACAACAGATAGCAAATAAGCTCTGTAGAACATAATGTTATCTGTTAGCCATTACTTATCCTGTGCCATGTAGCCTTTTTTCAATTTCCATCATTGCTACTTAGCAGCTTGTTTATATGAACAATAGTAGTGTTTCTGAAGAAAACAGATCAGTTTTAACAGTGCAGGGCAACACTACATTATATTTTCATTACTTTAAAACACTTTCATTTTTTGGTGTTACTGTTCCTTTAAGGCCTGAAGAGGTTACATGCCCCCTTTAGAAATCATTACCATTCTGCTAAGCAGCAAAACAAAATGAATAGATGCTTAACTTGCTATTTTGTATATCAATAATGAGAGGGGACTAATAGTTTATTGTTTGCTAAAGACTTGCCTACAAGGAGAAGTAAACATGGTAAACCAATGCTGAAGCACCACAGGAGCTAGCAACAGCATACAGGAGGCTAAAACTCCTATTTAAAGTAACACTGCTAGAGTACAGAACAGAAAATTGGAGCATGACAGTCTAAAATAGAAAAGCAGGGACATTTTGTCCTTGTTGTTCTGATTCCATATTCATTGATGCAGTGGGGGTCATGATTAAAATAAAATACAGCCCTTTTAATGCTCCAAATTGTTTTGCTTTTGCATCAAACAAAAAGAAAGCTTTCTAGCAGTTTTTCACGGTAGGCATAATGGCCATTTGAGCTCTGATGTAGAGCACGTCCAGCCTTCTGCAGTTTTATGTTCAGCTCGGATATCAGCATGGAAGGTCACGCAGTGGGAGTGACCTTTCACTAATCACTACACATCAGCTACTATGGACCGAGCTCATTACAGAGAAATTTTTACACTCTCTCCCTTTCAAACACACAGCTTTGATTTAGGGAATGTAAAGAATATTTTATTTGGGGTGAAACAAGAAAAAAAAAATAAGTGAGAGACAGAGAAAGAATGCTTTTTGCCAAGCAATTTTGTTGTCTGGTAGCGCTATGCATTCAATCCATTTTGTAACGTTTATAAGTAAATGTAATCCTTTATCGACTCAATAACTGTAATCTTAGTTCTAGCCAAAGAAGGTCAGAACATTTTCTTTCCCAGTTTTCACTGCTTTCTGTAAAATATGACTGAGTTGTCGCTAAATTGGTTGCTAGGACATGGCAATCTCTGCTGAAGTTAAACCGAGATCCTGCGGTTGTTTTGTCGTCACCTTTATTAGAATATGATGCAGCTGCAGGGGCTTAAAGCTCTCCTGCCTTTTACAATTGGTTGCTTAGGACAAATGGCGGGTGACTAATGCAAGATAAACTACTTGTTCAACCTCAGAGCAGTTGGTTCAATTTTCTGTTTCTAAGAGAGCAAGTGTTTCAATTGAGAATTTAACAGAGGGGTGTCCCTTTTTAACAGAACATCATTAGTGCAAAAGAACTTAAGAGCTGGAGAAAATAAGGCATAATTGGCTAAAATGAAATGCTTTTTTCTCCACTTACCAGCCATTTGCTGAATGCCGCTAAATGCACCCAGGTTACTGGAGGAGGTGGCTTGCTGCAGGAGCTGTACATAAAAAATGAGAAATCAAACAATGAGACATCTGAACGACACAACGACTTTTCTTATATGCAGTGTTGCATGTGTTGTTTTTTTCCCCTTCATATATTCTGATGCTTAAAGACTTTCTGCCACGGATGGACAAGATGTCCCCTGAGTCAAAGCTGTAGATCTATATCAATGTCTAATCTCTGCACAAAAAGGAGCACACATTAGGGAGATTCAATAAAAGTACAGCTTTAAAAACAATTAATCAATTTATTCTTTTACACAGCCAGGTGTTAAATACATTTAAACTGACAGCGCGACTAATTAAAATCCTTTGTAGTATTGTAGCTACTATAACTCATCTTCCTGCCTTATTCTACTTTACTGTCTCCCACAAACTTGTCAGTTTGCATGTTCAGTAATGTACCTTACAGAGCAGTTTTTGCTACAATGGAATATATAAATGTGTCAGAATTGCCAGGTTCATTAAAGGGATCCTGTCATGGGAAAAATTTTTTTTTCAAAATGCATCAGTTAATAGTGCTGTTCCAGAAGAATTCTGCATTGAAATCCATTTCTCAAAAGAGCAAACAGATTTTATTATATTTCATTTTGAAATCTGACTTGGGGCTAGACATTTTGTCAATTTCCCAGCTGCCCAAGTCCAGAATTCTTCTGGAACAGCACTATTAACTGATACATTTTGAAAAAAACAAGTTTTTTTCATGACAATTTCCCTTTAATGGGGTGTCTTATCTCCATAAAACCCCAATAAAGGCCCATAGCCCACATTTTAAAGTGGGTTGCATAAAAAGAAATTCTGAAAATACCTATTATTGCAACTTACTGTACAATCATTGTTAGTATAGCAGCAGCAGTTTTGTGTAGTTTTATCAAGGTGTCCAACGTGTGACCCAGCAATCCCTGACTTGTAGCAATAGCTGGAGGTATGTAAGTTGCACAGCTTTGCTTTTTACACATTGTTATTAAGACTGGCCTTCAGCCTTCATGCATTAATTTCCTATTCTATGGTTCGGACCTTGTTACATGGATAGGTTGCTTTCTAGAGTGTTAATGTTCATTTAGAATTTAATTTTAGACAAGTGTAATGTCATGCAGTCTCTCCATAGTTTTTATATCACAAACATCTCAATAAGAGATGAAGCCACACGCTTAATTACCAATAATATTTCTCTATTTGCATTTAAAGGAGAATGTAAGAATTATGTATCCATTAATTTGTGAAGCTCCTAATGCACTTTCTCTGTTTTTAGGAAACATGACTCCACACTAACAAATGTACCCTAGTGCAGCAAGGTCAGACATTTGTGTTGATTGTGCCGGTTATAGCCTTATCAGATGCAATTGGCAAAGGCTAAGATTTTATTTGGCCAGAATTAGTAAATGTGCCCCACTGAGTTGTCTTCATCATGGAATAAGTATTATGTACTCATTAAGTTTCCAGTGATAGGTGCACCCTAAGTTATTACTTACTGCTAAATACTGTGGTGTCAGTCCTCCAAGCCCAGTTAGGTTTCCCCAGGTGGCAGTATTAAGCTGTTGCATTTGCTGTGCTAGTTGCTGCTGTAGACGCCTCTGCTCTTTATCTTTTTGAGTATCAGCAAACTTCACTACTATTGGTGAAGAACAGCCCTGGAAGGGAACAGATCAGATACAAATGGATAAGAAGCGCAACAGGTTATTCCTTTATCATTCACATGAGGTGAGCATTAGTATATTTTGCTCATGCCTATTTTATATTTTACTTACAGGATGCTGTCAGCTGGATGCTGTCAGTAGCACAGCTTTTCAATGTGCAGAGGATATTATATGAAACCAAAAAAGTCAGAACAACACAACATACATTCCTTTGTGTCCAGAAGTGTGTGCCAAACATTAGGGAAAAACAAAGACAGTCACTGAAACCTACACATCTATATATATATATATATCTATATATATATATATATATATATATATCTATATATATATAGATATATCTATATATTTATATCTATCTATCTATATATATATATATTTATATCCTACAAGAGGCAAAGAAACAATGACATTTCACACATATTTTTTGTAATAGAATGCAAAAAATATAGGACATTGCATCTTGATGGATGTTTGCATAATGGCATTGCACGGTATAAAGAGATGCACAATGAAGAAATTCTCATGTTGATTGAGAATTCCAGCATATAAACCTTTAAAATGGAAGGTGCTAAATAATTCACTAGACTGGTAGGCTAGTTGAAGGATAGGTCTGATTTAGAAAAACCAAAATAAATAATGACAAATTCCCGTGATTCGCCGCCGGTGAATAAATTAGCGAAACTTCGCCTGTCGAAAATTCGCTGGCATAAAAAGAAAACGAGACGTTTCTTTCGCAAATTTTTCTCCAATTCGCAAATTTTACTGGAAATAACGGCTAATCAAAAGCTCAAGTTATCTAAGCAAATTTCTAAACCTGACACAAATAGACTGACATACTGGGGGTCATTTATAAAGTTCGCGCAGCACATAATTGTTCGCAAATGGTAGTGCCCGTCTTTCCGGTTTTTGCGAATTCGCATTGTGAATGAATTTTCGCAAACAATTCGCAAACAAGACTGGTCTTTGCGTGAGTGCAGGCACTGCGAGGTTGTTTTGCACGAAAATACCGTTAACAGTAACTTAAATTCGCAATTTGCAAAACAGTTTTGCGAATATTTTCTCCGCCACCAAAGTTGTGGCGCAGAGTGTTCGCAATTTGTGATCTTTGCCATATTTAAAAAGCTCCTATAGATATTCGCAATGTGCAAATCTGTTTGCACACTCATATTCAGCTTTATAAATGTAACCAGGTGCAGGGCAAATATATTCACTCTGCGAACCAATCTGCCCGGCGCGAACTTTATAAATGACCCCCACTGTGTTTTTCACATGATTATGGAATTATGTTTTACTTTGGTAATCAGATATAACATAAAGCAGTCCACCTGGCATATAAAAAACGCTTCACATAGTGTGGGATTGCCCTTTCTCAGCACTGAGAACAAATTCTCTTAGTGCTCAGGAATGAAATATGTCAGAATGACCTGTGTAATTATCATGAGGATTGTAGCATATCAAAGAGGAATTCGAAGCTCAAAGACAGAGCTATACTGTTCTATGATAAAGCATTTGAATACTCGTGATCGGAATTACTGTATGCCATTTAAGGATATTATAGTACATGCAGGGAAATTAATTCCTCTGGTTATCGGGAACACTTGATGGATTTTTAAGTCAACCGGCCTCGCGCCTTGAGTCTAGGCAGCTTCCATTTCCTAGGACACAAATGGAAGATTAAAAAGCCTGTGTCTTTTGTTATATCTCCAGCTTGTTTCTCAGTAATAGGCATTTTAAAATAGAATAACTTTTATTGATATCAATTTCTTCATGGGTTTTGAAGACTACCTATTCAAATATTATACATATGCTTAAATTATTATATCCACATAAACGTGTTCAACTCCACAAAATGGGAAACTATAATATCCATGTTATAAATAGTTGTTTTTTCCCCTTTGCTATACTAAGAATTTTTTTAAGGATCTATGATAATATATATTACCTGGGTTCTTTTAACAGGTCACAGAACATAAAAAGGAATGCCTTTCTTTATGTTACATAGTCAGGTAACATAGATGATTACAAAGCAAAAGTGTCTCTAAAGCTGAATTTGTTGTATGAGAGATTAGATACATAATAGAATACATAAATAGTACTTGGGGATTGATAATAAGTTTATTGTGTTTTAAATTATGGTTTCATTAACAAAACATCTGTATTTTTTTATTGAGTAGAAGCAAAGCTCTTTCATTTGCAGTGGGGAGTTACTAATGACAATTAACAGTGAACAGAAAATACTTTGACAGCTGAATGATGTTAAAAATATTTTAAAGAACTGTCACATTCAAGTACTTTGATAACCATGCCAGTTTGTTGATAACATTCCTATCTGACAAATCCTCCAGGAGTCCCCAGTTGGAAATTTGGATAAATCTGCCCCCTTTGCTTGACATTAGAGAGTAACAACATTCTAAAACACAGCATCCTCACTAAATGAAATGCAGGCATATCTAAAGTCAATGAGGGGTATTTCTCACCTTATAAAAGTACAAGGGCTTTGAAACACATCAAGGTTTATGGTGATGGTAAGTCTTGTATTTCATATTTCAGGATACATTTACCTTGCAGTGCACAAGTTCCAATATAAAAGGTAACTCAACTAGTGATGGGCGAATCTCCCGAGATTCGCTTCGCCGAAAAATTCGCGAAGGTGAAAAATTCGCAAAACGAGTCTCGGAACGCTTTTGATGCGCATCGCGTCAACTTTGGCGCGTCGCGTCATTTTCGGCGCGTCATTTCCGGCGAATTTTCGGCAAGCGAAATTTCACTGGTGATTCGCGAATTTATTCGCCGCGGATTCGCCCCTGGTGAATAAATTCGCCCATCACTAAACTCAACTTTTGCTGTCAATTCATGTGGTCTGTGATCTTTTCAACAGACCCTTAACATATACTATCTTATTGTGCAATTATGATACTTTATTTCCACTGTGAGCTCCAATAATATTTTTATTCTTAATCTTTGCCCTTCTGGTGCAAGATGGTGAATTGTAACCAATAAGAATATGGAGACAGTGTTTTTGTTGCTCAATGACATTTAAATTTGGCAGAATTGCACAGGTTAGATTTTCAGTTGGCGACATTGGGAATAACAAACCCATTTTAGAATAAAAGGATATAACAAGTCAGTAAGGAGTTCATGAGCATATAAGGCCGTGAAACAGTGAGATGACTTCTAATATCCTCATATTTCCCAAGACACAGTACAATAATGGAATCCATTATCCAGAAAGCTCCAAATTAAATAAACTCCATTTTATCCAAATAATCTAAATTTTTTTCTTTTTCTTTGTAATAATTGAACAGTATATTGAATCTGATCTAAACTAAGATATGAATCCTTGTTGGAAGCAGAACCTGCCTATTGGGTTTATTAAATGTTTACATGATTTTCTAGTAGATTTAGGGGCAGATTTATCAAGGGTTGAAGTGAAAATTAGAAAAAGAAAATGCGAATTTTGAAGTAATTTTTGGGTACTTCGACTATTGAATAGGCCAAAATTCGATTTGAATTGAAAAAAACAAAACAAAATTTGACCATTCAAAAATCGAAGTACTGTATCTTTAAAAAATTAAAATCAACCCTTTACCTTAAACCTGCCAAATTGCTGTTTTAGCCTATAGAATTTGTAAATTGAATTTTTTTTGGGGAAAATTGTTTGAATCGAACGGTTCAATTGAACAATTGAAACAATTTTAATTTGATCAAACACAGACCTTTTCGCTCAAAAACGGTCCGTTTTTGAAAAAAAATAAACAATTTGATGGTCGAATTTGGTAGTTTTTTCACTTTGAAATACAACCCTTGATAAATCTGCCCCTTAATGTATGAAAATCCAAATTACAGAAAGATCCATTGTCTGGAGAGCCCTAGGAGAGCCAAATTTTATATAGCGGAATCTTTAACCTATGTGTTTTATAAGGCAGAAGATGAACAGATAGCATATACAGTAGCTTGAGAATGTCTGCTCTTTTTTGCAGGCAGTGGTAAAGACCCCAGTTTCCCTTTCTGCAGCTGCATGGCTGGTGCATCATATGGCATGCTTAAAACCTGGAGTGTAAAGACTTGCTCTCAATTCTGTAGAGAGTCCTTCTGAAACTTACATGTAGTAGATTTCTGCACAAGGTCTACGTTCATCATTTAAACTTGGGTGAATAGGAGCAACCCGAAAACTCGAATCAAATTAGAATCAAATGGGATTTGAATTCTAAAAACTGGATTCAAGTTTTTTTCTCTGAAGCGAATTTTAATAATTCCCTAGTCAAATTTGACAGTTTTGACAAAAAAATTAAAAACAATTTGAATTTGAATTTTCAATTCAATCCTTGATAAATCTGCCCCTACATGTCATAAGCCATAAAGTAATTTAGCAAGCACCTTTTTGATTAAGATGCCAAGCTCTTAAAGTTTATGGGGCAACTATGAGGACATGGGGGTTAGTAAAAGAGTTCACTCTACAGCTGTGCCTGCTGAAAGCAACTGACCAAAAGCTGTGCCAAGTAAGGCATATCTCTGTAATTTGGTAATTTGCCTGCAAAGTGCAGAATACTGCAAGGTAGACCTGTAAATGCCATATGCTGAAAGCAGAAAGTAACAATATGTCTACTCTTTGCGGCAGTTCTGGATCCATTTTAAGCATTAAGCTGGCCATACATTTAAAGCAACTGGATCTTCCTGATATGCCCAACTTGAGATGGACTATATCAGACTTAACCAATTGTGGGTCTGATCAAATGATCAGATGACATCTATGGTAAATGCAGGTGTTGGAGCATCAATGCGGTTTTCACTGAACCATGACCAATTTTTTTATCAGATATTGGTCAGAAAGGCCATTTGAAGGCATAAGATAAAAAGAAGAGGTTCTAAATGTAGAACATTTTGAAAGTTCATTGATAAGCCCTATAATGTTCATAATACACATTACAGAAAAGCCATATTTTAAATATATTTACATTTCTCTATAATTCACTAGACTTTGATTTGTTTAGTTCCAGTGGGAGAGAAATTGGATCTGAATCACAGTGGATTTTGAACACTGGATTTTTTTCTTAATGAAAAATTAAGCTTCTTGCCCCAATAATCACACGGTGAGCAAGTCTAACTAACTGATTTAAAAAAGATGAATAGGTGTGATTATTAACTGACTGGCAGGGTATGACCAGATATGCCCTACAATTCAGTCAGACCTTCAGAATCAGATTGAAAATTTGAAATGGACTGTTTGTTTTTGTTTCAGATTGTAGCCAATTGTGTGTTTGTTTGGGGCAAAATATTTTCTGTTATTAATGCCCTGACAGATTAATATGCACATATGAAAATTCAATTATTTTTATATTAATTGCTATTCACAGAAATCATCAGATCATCAGGCATCATCCTAAAAAGAAATGATTTTGATCACAGGATTTTCAACCAAAGGTCAAAACTGCTGCTTGCAAAAAGAAGATAGATTTACTCTGCCAATCTGATTACATCTGGAAAACGGAAAACAATTAAGTTATGACATTTTTCATGCACTGTGCTTTTCACCTTTCATTTAACAACGCTACAGATTAATGGGTCACAACATGATGCCATAATGATGATTTAGTACCCAACATGCTCTGGGAAAGAAGCACTGCAAACAAACAAACAAATGAAAGAAAGAAAGAAGTATGTGAGTTATGTATAGGTTGTGATTTAAAAACACAGCACAGAAAATCACAATGTCATAACTAAAAGCTTATTATACACATATACAATATACAGAACACAGTCTACATGCATGCTGAATTCAACCAACAACAAAAGCTTAAATATTTTGATTTTTGTGCAAAATTTTGAAAGACCACAACAAAATCACTAAATAAAGAGTTTGTGTATAATTTAGAATGTATTTGATTTTCCCTTTGTCAGAAACTACTGCTCTGTAATGTCCTCTATGTGTAAGGTTACAACTATTTACAGAATTATGATCAGTATAAACAAATCACTCTTTCCTGTGTTTATTCTAGCTTTAAAAATGATGTCATTATCACAAATATATTCTGGATTTACTGTATAGGTCTACACAATAATCTTTATGACCACTGGAAGGAGACAAATGCAATGCTCAAATCATTTTGAAAAATTCTGTAATGAATGGTAAAATCTGAGTTTTAACAGTGTATGATTAATTAAATATCAACAGGAGGACAATGAAGGATAGTAGGCTGCTCTATTTGTCATGTACTCGGTACATGCTTAACAGACTTGATCAATAATCTTATTTTATTAGTAGTGTATTATTCAGTTATTCGGTTGGGACCTTCGTTGGGAAGCCTGGTTTGTGTGACATTTTGTGTTCTCTTGTTTAATATGAGATAATTAGACATTAGTCCTGTAGCATCATTTCTTCACAAAGCTGAAGTACTTATTTGGGACTTCTAACATCACTTTATTTTATAACAGGGAGGTGCATCATGTAAATATGCTTTACAGCTATATCACTTGTGAGACCCTATTTCTAATTACTTAAGAAAATCACTTTTTGGTACAGTGAGAGTTCAGTTACCTGCATATGAATTCTTCAAATTAAGTTGTACATTAATTATTGTTAGGATAAGTAATATGTATGCTGGCACATCAACTAAAGCTTGCTGTCATGCCTTAAAAGCTTTAGAAATATTTCTGCATTTCTTCAGACCTTACTTGCTGTTCACAGGAGGTTCTAAATGTTCATTATTGTGCTAATATTTTTAACACTGATGGTATGAAATAAATCTTAAGTATGGGAAACCAATGAAGCATGTGTAGACAAATGCTCTTCTTCTAGTAAATTAAAAGTGTTAATTTGACATAGGGCAGACACTGATTATCAGCAATGTTTCAGGGGGTTACTTACAAAGCTGTGATATAACTATTAATAACATGACTATTAATTTACTTCAGTCTAAAGCCTAATAAATGCTTTAAAATGGTACAAGCAAGAGGCAAGAGGCAAGATCAGAGGAAATACAAAGGACCACATGAAGATTAAGGGGAAGGAATAAAGTTTATATTTTATATTTCCTAATTAAACAATAGCAAAGTAATGCGAAAAAGTGTTGGTTCACCTTTACATTAACACATTAACAAAATTTCTTAAAAGCCACAAATAATACAGATTTAATTTAATACACCTTTGATTATTATAACCCAATTTTCTGTGTAGGATTTCAGAGATGGAAATGCACAACAGAGGTCGAAGCTGTAATTTTAGAAATTATAGCAATGCATCAATAAGATCCTTACTTTAAATGTTTGGGGAATTTATGTTATTATATAATATAAATTATATATACAGGTGGCATTGTGCATAAACGTGCTATATAGCTTATAGCATATTTAAAATCATAATCTACACCACTCCTAACCCATAATTTATCTTAATATAAAAAATAAAGAGAGAAGACAAAATTATAGTACTAATTTAAATATGCAGTAAGTTGCATACCACATATTTAAAATGTCCAATACATGGAGGGGTTATTAGCATTCATAGATAAGGTGATTAGCTATCCTTAACTAAATAGAGCTGCCATTTGTATTAATATTTGTATTAATAAAAAAGATCTATAATTCTCTTCCTGGCCTTAATATGTAGGCTATAATGATACAGTTGGCTAGTAATAATGTATTTTGTTTTATTACCTCTGTTTTGAGCATTTCATTGTCTGCTTGCAGTGGAATTTACCTTTATCCTGGTTTTGAAATTAATGTTTTATGTGAGAAATAGTAATTTATTTCCTGTGATTAAATGTTAGTATGGGAAATATAGAACTACAGTGCAAAAACAGTATTTTCCCTGAGCTAGTTGGCAAAGCATCTGCATTTTATTTGCAAATGAACAAGTAAACTGCCTCTGAATTCATTTTAACAAAAATGTGTAGTGTTATATCTGGCAGCTGTACAACTTGCAATTATAAAGCAATGATAAGGTGTGACATAGACATGTGTGGTCTTAGTTGTCATGTTACAGTTTGTACATGAGAGAACAGCTTTTGCTTTAAACAATTATTTGCACAAAGAAAACAAAGAAAGGGCAGATGATACAGTACCTCCATGGTCTGAGACTGGTGCATGGCTTTGATTGCATTCTGTGCCATTGCCCTTGTAGAAAATGTAACAAACGCACAGCCTGTGGGGACAAGGGGACAGGGAGCAGGAAAGACAAAAAAACAACAAGACAAAAGGGTTGGACGCTTGTTAAACCAACACAGTCTACGAGAACGGCCACAAGACGACACTGTTCTCAGTAGTACATAAAAGTAACAACTCCTCAATTTTTTTTTAGTGGTTTGGTACTTACAGTGTTGACTTGCTAATCCGATCATAGAAGACAGAAGAAACAAAAAACAAAAAAAAAAAACAAAATGGGGAAGTGTTCTTTTCAGCCACAGGATGTTACAGTTATTTTTAACCAGGTACAGTTCAATTGTGTCTTAGGTATGAATTTAAATCAGCAATTTACTAAGTGACCTGCTGCTTTGGAAGGTAATTTTTAAGAATGTGAACTTGCTATACTGTTGTAAGATTTGGCAGATGGAAATATACTGTATATAACATATTATTCCCACTAATGCTAAAGTCATTTAGAGTAATTGAGGGAGCAGTTTCTGGGACCATAAATTAGGTCTGGGTCTTCAGGAATGTAAGGGATATCTCTAAAGGCTAAAAACCAAGTAGATATTCACCAGGGTTGTCCTGCATCAAAATTTAGTTAACCACACTAGTGGTGCTATTGTAATACTAACATGTGTGTTATTTTGGTAGCCAATTGTTTTATCAGTTTATCTTTCCACTAAAAAATGACAACAAGCATTTATATATGCGATTTAAAATTCTCTTATTTCCCGCTACTGTAAACTACTATTCATATTATGCCCTTGGGACATACTGACTGTTGTTCTCAACATTTGACACTTTTGATGTAAAGAATTCCATTATAAAGAGAGGGGCCACTGTAAAAAACACTTGCTGGTGAATTGATTCTAGAGTGTGTGTGCTGGACCATAGAAAATGGTTGCTTATGTACATACTAAAACATTTCTTAGTGGTACTCTTCATACATTACATCTAAAATGTTGTTCTTGCACTCTAACCAATAAAAAAATTACATGATGAATCTTTAATCACAATGGAAAGTTCACTGGGACATTTATGTCTGAATTCAGACACTAGTGCATAGACATGTTCATTGCACAGATTATTTTCTGCAAATTGATTTAAAAGCTACAATTGTTTTGTGAAATATATGCCACTTAAATGGTAAGGGCCTCTGAAAATGAATCTATAAAAGATAGCACTTACACACTTGAAGATATTATACAATATGAATTTCTGTACATCTTAAATACATTTCTATTTCTATATATTATATATTTTAACTGCAATATGTTGGGGCCATCATGGGATTTTCCTCCTAGGAAAGGACATGCAGAGATCCCAAAATAATGTAGAAGGATGAAAAAGGATGAATTCAAAAAAAGAAAAAAAAGTGCCCCAGATAATGAATGGAATAGCCTCTGTAAAACACAGAAAATAAGCTTGCATACTTTAAAAAGGTAGCGTAAGAAAATACAGTTTGATTTGATAAAGCTTTGGAGAACTTTATTTTTCAGAATGACCCATGCAGGCTTAATGTTTTTGTCTCTGTTCTATATTTTGTCACTAAACAGCAGACTCTCTATTAAAAGATAGTTAAAAATAGTTATCCCCTTTACTTATTTTATATATTAATCTATGAATTGGTTTGTTTTATTGCTGGTTTTTATAATTTGGAATTACTTAATTCACTTTATAATAAAAAAAAAAAACTTTTTCTATACTATACATCAAATGACCCTAATGTGTGAGACTTCACTCGCCATATTTCCTTCCTACTAGCTCCTTTCCTCTTTTCTGACAATTTTTAGCTTCACGTTAACATGCTCATAAAGAAAAGTGGAACACAATGTGAATATATACTTATAAAATTTATTTTAGTATATATATTTATTTAATTTTGCTTTGTCTGTTGCCAATTCTTATTTGTATATACAGTATACTTCCAAATTAAATGCTTTGGTGCCTGAAATAAATATATA
>CM044436.1:59559192-59585760 GCA_024363595.1 Xenopus borealis | reverse complement strand
TACATACATACAAATATACATACATTTATTTTCCTACCTTATGGCAGTGCTGTCGAAACATACAGTATATACAGTTAGTAAAGGCAGATGTTAACACAATCTCCCGTAATATGAAGTGTAATATATCCAGAAACAGGGGCAATCCTGGCTCCTGCTCCACCTTAGGCAGCTTGCTGTTGCTGCCACCCCCTTCCCTGTGCGCTCACCTTTTTACACTGGAGGAGGTCCGGTGGGTCCACAAGGATGGAAAAGAGGGCCAGGACACTAGTGCAGAGAGCATTATTGTGCTCTTTGAGCTAGAAATTTCTGATTGAATACCAGAAATTTGGCTCTTAAAGTACCAGGAGCGGCATAGTGGGCACTGCCGCCTGAGACAATTTTTTCAACTTGCCTAATTGTTGCAGTGCCCCTGACCAGAAATTAAAGATGGGAACTTCAGGCCTTGATGAATAATTCAACTTTAATATTTAAGCCAACTGACAAAGGGGGTGCACTTTTCATAATGGACAAGGAATAATATGTACAAGAAATTGTAAATCAGCTTAGCAACACTGAGTTATATAATGAGGTTGTTATGAATTCCCTCCCTGAGATACAGAAACACATAGCACAGGTTGTTGAACAGGTTGCAGAAGCAGTTGTTTACCTGTGAGTGTATCTGATTAAATGCCCATGTGTGCTAACATATGTTGGGAAACAACAGATCTCAAATCATAAATCAACCATAAGATGTGAGGAATTGGAACCTCCCAAGTTGGAGTGATATCACACCCTATCCCCCCCCCCAGCAACCTAAGAATGGAACAATGGGATGGTAACCAGATAGCATCTCCCTAAAGGTGGCCATACAAGTAGAGATGGAGATGGTGGCAATGTCACCAAATGAGCGGATCTTGCCCCGATATGCCCACCTTGAGGTGGGCAATATTGGGCTGATCCGATCGTGGGCCCTAGGGCCCAATGATCGGATCAGAATGGCACAGATATGGGTGGTCGGATCGCGGGACTGCATCAATGAACAGATGTGGCCACGATCCGACATCTGGCCGACTTTCGGCCAGATATCGATCGGGGAAGCCCGTCTGAGGGCCCCCCACACGGGCCAAAAAGCTGCCAAACAGTCTGTCAGCAGCTTTTATCGGACCATGTATGGCCACCCTAACACAAGATAACAGCTGCCTGGTAGATATAAGAACAGCACTCAATAGAAAATGTCAGAAACACCAACCTGCTAAAGTGCTGGCTCTTTCTGAAAGCACAAGACCAGGCAAAATGACTTGAGATGGCTGCCTACACACCAATATTACAAGTAAAAAAAATACACTTGCAGGTCCAGGAGTGAAACTTTATATTGTAGAGTGAATTATTTGCAATGTAGACAGTGTAATTTAGAAATAAAAAATGCATTGTAAAAATCATGACAGAATTCCTTGAAGGTAAATAACCTGATGTTCTGTAATTGGTCAGTAGACACCATCTATATTGTAATTTATTTTTAAAGAACATGGAAAGGCAAAAAAATAAAACTCCATTTTTACTTTCTTTAATGAAAAAGAAACATATCTCCAATATACTTTAATTAAAAAATGTGTACTGTTTTTATAAGAAACCTGATTACATACAATGAAATTCTATAGGTTAGGAATTGTCATACAGTCCCTTAATGCTGGGCAGGAAAACAATCAAACTTATGAACAGAAGGGGAGGCCCCACCTTACTTCCCAGTCATGCAGAACCCCAGCAGCATGCAGTCAGCAACTGTGTAGAGATTTGTATTGGATTTTATTTTTGCTTTTACATCCCCTTTAATGTTTCCAACTCCAGCTGCAGGGACAAAGATCATGGAGCTAGGTTTAAACAGATAAACTGGGATTCCATTTGGAGGATTATTTTGTTGCAGCCACTGGTTCTGCAGAGTTGGAGAAAGTTTGTATAAAACAATACAAAAACTATAATATCCACATTACATTACATGCCAACACAGGACCCAGTGCAGTCTGCATATTCTGATTATTAATCAGTTTTGCTGTATCGGCTTCTGGCAGATATTATTTGAATTGTGCTGTTTTGATCATTTATGACTTCACTTAGCTTAGCCCAGATCACACTGAGCATGTGCACAGACTTGGTCTTGCAAAGATGTATAACAAAGTCACAAGATGACAGCCCCATGTGCCCAACTTTGAAAGCATAAAACATTTGTTTGATTAGACTTTGTGGTGCAGTAACTTCATGTTTATGTTTAGTATACAAAATACAGCATTTCTATTTTAGACTGTCATTGTCCTTTAATTTCCATTGTGCAAATGTCCCTTCTTTTATTTTGAATGTTTTCAGTATAATCAAAAAATGGTGGAGAATCCTGGACTGCATTTAGGAAGGTATATCTGAAACTTTCATATCCGGGGAATTGGTACCATTTTTTAATTCTATCGCTGGCTTCTTAACACTATATTTTCCCTATCATATTTATACACCACAATTGCTCAGGACACAATGAATAATGGACTGCTATACACCGGAGAGACTATTCAATGGACTTTGAGAAATGGATTGAAAAATTAACTATGGAATTTTAATTCAATTTATTTTACTTTATGGACGCTTCCTTTGCTCAATACATGGGTGTACCCCTCTACCCCTTGCATTACTTCCATTGGTGACAGACCACTAATCTCCTCGATTATCTCCATGTTGGAACTTTGCATAAAGAGACACTTTCATTCCTGATTATTACCTGCCCATGCACTCCCATTGTGTTGGGGTCACCCTGGCTCTGTCTACATAATCCCTCCATTGACTGGTCTGATAACCAGATATCCCGTTGGAGTCCCTTTTGCCAAATGAACTGTTTGCCAGCTATACCCATCCACCGGCTGTCCCTCAATGCCATGGAGCTGCAATCTTTGCCCACTCTGTACAAAGACTTTGTGGACGTCTTCTGCAAGAAGTCGGTTGAGACTCTCCCTCCTCATCACTCCTACGACTGTCCCATTGAACTTCACCCCTCTACCATTCCCCCAGGGGCGTACCTACCCCTTGTCTCCTGTCGAGACTTCAGCGATGAAGGAGTATATCCGAGATAACCTCCAGCGAGGAGACCCTACTCTTCTCCTGCTGGAACGGGATTCTTCTTTGTAAAAAGAATGATGGCGGTTTGTGTCCCTGTATTGATTACAGGGGCATCAATAAGATCAAGGTGAAGAACCGATATCTGCTACCTCTCATCTATGAGCTATTCAACCAACTCAGAGGGGCGAAGATTTTCACTAAGTTTGATCTCTGAGGAGCTTATAGCCTAATCCACATCCGTGAAGTGTATGAATGGAAGACGGTATTCAACACCAGAGATGGGTAGTGATTAATGATGGGCGAATTTATTCGCCTGGTGAAAATTGGCTGGCATCTTGTTTTCGACGGAAAAAAGGATGCCGGCGTCCATTGTTGGTGTTGAAAAACGGACGTCGGCAATGGATGCCGGCGTCAAAAAGGACGCCTGCGTCAAAAATGAAACGTGGCTGTGTTTCGCAAATTTTTCACCGTTTCTCTTTAAAATGCAGCCGATTTGCTCATCTCTAGTAGTGATGGGCGAATGTATTTGCCTAGTGCAAATACCCGCGATTCGCTGCCGGCTAATAAATTTGTTAAATACCAGGAAAAATTTACCTGTCGAAAATTCGCCAGCATCTTGTTTTGGACACGGGTGTCAGTTTTTGGATGCTGACGTATGTTTTTAAGATGCAGCCAATGTGCGCCGGTGTCCAAAAAGGGCGCCCATCTCCAAAAACGGACGCCAGCATCCAAAACAAGATGCTGGTGGCATTCTGCAAATTTTTCCATCACTAAAGATGGGCACTATGAGTACTTGGTAATGCCCTTCAACCTCTGCAATGCCCCCACCATCAAGAATTTGTGAAGGATCTCTTCAGTGATTATTTGGGGCAATCCGTAGTTGTGTACTTGGACGACATTCTAATTTTCTCCAAAGACTTGGAATCTCACCAAACCTGGGTGAAAGAGGTGCTCTCCCATCTGAGAGAAAACTTCCTTTAGAAGTGAGTCTTTGAGGTCTCCAAGATTCTGTTTCTGGGGTACATTATCTTTCATGAGGAGTTTGAGATGGGTCCTTTCAAGGCCACAGCAATCCAAGATTGGCCTCACCCCACAAGTACCAAGGCCCTCCAAAGATGTGTTTGTTTCGCTAACTACTACCAACAATTTATTAAGGGGTTCTCCTCCCGTATTGCTCCTGTTTTGGCTCTCATCTGGAAGGGTGGAAAAGCTAATGCCTGGCCCCTGCACGCTCCGAAAGCCTTCCAGTCCTTGAAAGATTTGTTTGCTTAAGCTCCTGTCATTCGACATCCTGACCTTTTGCAAAGCTTCTTCATTGAAGTAGATGCTTCTGTCATCGGGGCTGGTGCCATCCTCGCTCAAAGAGTCGCTGAAACTTCACCCTTGTGCTTATTTCTCTAAAAATGTTCTCTCCTGCGGAGCAAAACTACAACGTGGGGAATTGTGAGCTTCTGGCAGTAAAATTTGCAATCGAGTTGTGACAACATTTCCTGGAGGGAGCCCCTCACTCTGTGACCATTTACACCAATCACAGAATTAATCCAGACTCTCAAGAGATTGAATTCCTGTCAGGGTCGATGGGCACTCTTCTTAGCTCAGTTTAATTTTGTCCTTACGTATCGCCCAGGCTCCAGAAACTGTAAGGTGGATGGCCAATCCAGAAGCATTCTCCCTGAGGGGCACATCAGTGAAGATCATGTCAATTGTTCCTCCCATGAAGAGTATTGCTTCCCAATTCCCACAACTGGCCAGCCAGATCCGACATGACCAGTCTGCTCAGGCTGATACCCCCTTTGGTATTGTTCACGTGCCACCTGAATTCTGCACACCCATCCTTCAGCAAAGCCATTGTTCCACGCATGCTGGACATCCAGGTACTCAAAAGACCTTTGAGCTTGTCAGTTGACTCCTCTGATGGCCTTCCCTACTGGAAGGATGTGAAAGACTTTGTTGAGACCTGTGCCATCTGTGCCTCGTCTAAATCCAGCCACTTCTCGCCCTACTACAACCTCTGTCCATTCCTTCTTGTTGGACTCATTTGGCTATAGACTTTATTGTTGAATTACCACCTTCTAAGGGGAACACTGTGATCTGGGTGGCTACTGACCACTTCAGCAAGATGGTGCACTTTATCCCTTTTCGCAAACTTCCCTCTACCATTGAACTCTCTTAGTTGTTCATTCAATACATCTTCTGTCTCCAAGGCTTTCCAGCTGAGATTGTATCTGACAGAGGTTTGCAATTTGTGTCCAGGTTCTGGTGCTATTTGTGAAAAAAACTGGGTATCTCTCTTCAATTCTCCTCTGCCTTTCTCCCTCAATCCAATGGGGCAGCTGAGAGAGTAAACCAAGCACTGGAACAATTCTTGAGAATCCCTCTGTCAGGACGATTGGGCCAATCTATTTTCCTGAATTCACTGACTTAAGCATGCCATGCCTCCACTGGTAGATCACCCTACTTGACTGTGTATGGACAACATCCTCAAGCATTCTCTCAGGACTTCCTCTTGTCTGATGTTCCAGCAGACGTTGATCATGCAGCCCACATGTCAGCCATTTGGTCAGCTACCAGGACCAGTTTAGAGAAATGTTCCTTGTCCCACAAGGACAGAGGTCTTCTCCCTTTATAAAGGTGGTGATAAAGTGTGGATCTCTACGAGGAACATTCGTCTCAAGATTCCTTCCCCCAAACTGGGTCCAAGATTTGTTGGTCCATACTCCATTACGAAGATCGTTAATCCCGTGGCCGTGACTTCAGCTTCCCACTGAGATGCGAATCCCTAATGTGTTTCATGTGTCTTTGGTAAAACTAATCGCTTCTATTCAGAACAATCTCCTCCTTTGCTTATTTCTGTGGATCCAATGGAAGGGTTTCAGTCCCAAAGAATGCTGTTGGATAAAACAGGCTGATGTTCACAATCCCCATCTGATACTGGAATTCTACAAACAGTTTCCAAAGAAACCACGAGATAGAGGCCCGGTGGCCCCCCTGGGGGAAGGGGTACTGTCAGGAGCGCCCGATGGTAATCCCACGTCCGGCGGTGCTGCATCCAAGATGGTGGTGTCCATGAACCACGTGGGCCAGTGTGATGAAATCACGCGCCCACCACAAATTTCAAAATAAAAGGACGCCAAGGATGCCGGTTTGATGCTTTGTTCATTCCTGGGTGCTTAATAATTTGTTTAATAGTGATTCCTGGACTTTTGACCCTGCCTGAACTTTGACCTTGCTACTATTCTGCCTGCCTACCGATCTCTGCCTGGCCCCTGCACGATCCGAAAGCCTTCCAGTCCTTGAAAGATTTGTTTGCTTAAGCTCCTGTCATTCGACATCCTGACCTTTTGCAAAGCTTCTTCATTGAAGTAGATGCTTCTGTCATCGGGGCTGGTGCCATCCTCTCTCAGAGAGTCCTTGCTACTATTCTGCCTGCCTACCGATTTCTGCCTGGATATTGACCTGAACCCTTATCTGTACCATGAACTTGGACTTAACTCGTAAGCTTCCTCCTTGAGCCGATAGGCCCCCTGACAAATAGGTACACAAAGCTTGAGTAAAGGGGTATGGGGTGGGATAAAAAACAAAGTGCACAGCATCTGCATATTAATAGTTATAACAGTAATAGGAAATGTCAAAATTTGAATTCAAGCAACCAGTTTAACATCTCTTTTAGTAAGGAGGCCTTTACAACCTAGAGATACCATTTTGATTACTAACAAAAATTTTATTTTTTTCTCCACAATCATTTTTATAATTTGTAAATCATATGTGCTATCCTGAATTTGCCCCATAGTGAGTGACCAATTATAAGAATTTTATACTGTTTCAGACACAAGCATATTTGCAATCAGTTTTCTTAGTGTTACTCAGGAATATTTATTTCAGTATTGTTATCACTATGGAAAAGCCCCTGGAAATTTACATTGATTTAATAGAGATCTACTGTTTTCTTCTAAGGAAAAAAGTTTTCTTTTTGAATTGTAGTCCTCTGGTGGTGGAAGTGTCTGCTGGCAGCTGCAGCTATCATTTTGTCTTTGTTAGACTCCCAATTTAGCTAGAAGATAGAACATCATGGATAATTGTGAATACTTTCACAGCAGTCTCAGGAATGAAGTTACAAGTAGACTGAAACTTAATACATTTATCAAATACAACCTTATGATACAGTATATCTAGTGTCACCAAACAAACTTAGCTCCCATTCACTGAAGGTTATGGCAAGGATATTAATAGCTGCTATTATCTAGGCATTTTTCAGCACTAAGGTATAAAGCATAATTATTGACTACAACAATGTTTATATGTAAATGTGGGAGTGAATTGAAACAATATTGGTTATATTAAAAACCTGTTTTAGGGAAGTTATAACTCAAAAATGTGTGTTGATTTTAAAAAGACCAATATCTGATTAAACGTTGTCACAAGTGCTGTACATATTACAGAGGCTTTTTGTATAGCCTCTGTGTGCTTATGCTCACCTTCTCAATGCTTTTGACATATGATAGAATAACAAAATCATGGAAGGCTTTTGTTATATTTGAAATGTATTTGTTCCAACAATGTCATTGTGCAGCTGCATGACACAGTGCAATATTTATTGGGATGCAACAAAATATAAGCAACTTAGCCAAGGCCTCAAAATCAACATTGTGGACCTCCTCAAACATAGTTCCAGCTTAGGAACAATTTCCAAAAAAACTGAACAGATGAGTCAGATGAGCATCTATAACACAAATATAAAAATGTTGGGACACTACATCATTCAAGAAGGAGGTTCAAATTAACTCCAATGCATGAATGGATTTTATGATGGAAAGTTCAACTGAACCTCATGACAAAAATTAAGGAAGTAGAGAAGGATATGGAGGAATTAGGTACTACGTCCTTCATTGTCATGGCCTGAAATACTGCCATGCAAGGAAGAAGGTCCTAGCCAAGCATAAAAAAATCAGACAGATTTTAAGATGGAAAGTTCAAGTGAACCTAAAGACAAAAATCAAGGAATTAGTGAAGGATATGGAGACATTAGGTATTAAGCCCTTCATTGTCATGGTCTGTATTACTGCCATGCAAAGGAAGAAGCACCTAACCTAGCATAAAAAAATGACCAAAGTTTGCAGATGATTAGCAGAAGAAAAACCTAGCCTTTTGGAGGAGGGTACTCTGATCAGATGAAACTGAAATAGAATATTTTGGTCATAAAATCATGACTATGGAGGAAGAATGTGAGGCTTTTAGTTTGAAGAACCCCCCCCCCCAACTATGAAGCATGGGGTGGCAGCATCATGTTTTGAGATTATTTTCTGGAAAAGGGACTGGAGACATCAAGAGAAAGAAGGTTACATTTTGAAACAATCCCTCAAGACATTAGCCAGAAACATACTTTATTTGAGCATGACAATAATAAATAATCCAAAGCATACCTTCAACAAAATAGCTGAGAGAAATCCAAAACCCAGACCTGAATCAGATTATAAATTTGCATCAGAGAAAGGACACCCCAAACCTAGCTCACTTACACTAGTTCCACCTGAAGGAATGTACAAATATTCCTGCAACCTACTGTTATAAGTTTGTTAAAGACTACAATATTATATAAAAACTGACATTAATCTTTTTAAAGTTATTTGAAATGATCACATATAAAAATAAAGCAGATACCCTATTTGATTTAAAAAAGGCAATGCATGGTAACATGGTAAAATTGTAGACTGTATAACTTAAATGAATATCTGACTTGTGGCATGAGATCTGTTGATGTAACAACATCCAACAAAAGCACCCATGTAGTTCAAACCACAGTGGCACATAACTCACAATTTTTTGATCCCTAGTTATACCACTGCTAAGTTTTATAGGACTTTATAATGTTCATATTGTATATATGTACAGACCGGGATTTGTGGCTAAATGCAGATTTATTAACAATATAATTAATAATGTTATGCTAAAATAGTTTGCTATGTAATTTTCAGTCACAAGCTAATATTACATAAACAGTCTATTAAAAACATTTTATATATTTCCACTGGTTTATGTAACAAATTATGCCATATTAACTGCAGGCTAAAACATCTTTTTTGGTGACAGCTGTGGTTAATAGAATGATGCTGTTTGTCATGAGTTATTGGCTATTGATTGGTCATTGGAGAGAGAACAGGCAAGCTTAATAATAGTAACTCCTTGACTGCAAACATACGTCTGTCTTTATAGAAATTATCATGTGTGGTTATAGCCCAAGACAAGCTGACCTGCATAGACCTTTATAAAAATCTTGGAGAAAACGATACTATTCCTAATACTTTCAAATTAGAGAAACATAAAATTTACATTAGTTTTAACTAAATTTTCAATTTAATTTTGATTCCTTCCTGGTAAAATTGAAGGGGGTGGTCAAACCAACAAATTTTCCTCTTCTTGGATGGTTTGCAAGGTGAATATTCAATGCAGAGCAATAAAACATATCCAGTTTGTGTGAGGGTGGCACCAAGAATGGACAAGTCCTGACATTTTTAAAAATTGTTTCTTTTTAAAAATATTTTTTTTTTTACCACAGCTATTCCTCTGTACTAAATGAAATACCCTATTCTGGAGCGATAAAATTTTTGTGCTTGTTTAATATTAACTGGTACTCAAGATTTTTGTGAAATATTGTGTGTGATTCAGCTTGTAGACCTTTTACTCCTAATACTACAGTAAGGGCCCAGCTAAGAAAGAAGGAATGGTGTTCTACAGTAAAGCAGCAGAATCTAATAAACCAAGCATTACAAATCTGTGTTCAATTTTGGCCTATGGGCTACGGAATGGGAATAAACTTCTCAAAATTTCCCTAGTAGCAACAAGAAAGCATATAGTTTGGTCCCAACTCTCTTTAAAATTGGCTTCTAGATTTGTTGGTATTATTTTAAGTTAAATATGTATCCGACTCTAAAGGGTTAACCAGTGCATTCTAGATATAATCTCTATCTGGGGAGTTTACAGAGATTTTGAAGAGATGATCCTTTGATTGCTAATAATCTTGTATTTGTCAGGAATAAAGAGGAATAAAGCTGATGCTCTTGTATTATCAGTGGGTTATTTTTCACTGAAGTGGTACTATACAGTGAAATTTAGGCCACTGCAGGTAGGCATTTGCAAATTGTTGTGTATCAAACCTACCCCAGTATGTAAAGCTGAATTATTATGCAGTGCTTTATGCTCAGTTAATGCAAACTTAAATGCTTTCCCCCTTTATGCTTTAAGTATTTGGAATTTCCTTTTTTATGATTGTATTCCTTCTGTTCTGTAAATGGCATGCAAATTCAATTCATTGTTAATGAGCAGGCTGTCGGAGTTAGTTTTGAAGTACAGCTACGAAGTCAGGATTTTTCCCTTGCGAGACTCTCCAGTGCATATATTTATTTTTATTATTGTGCAAATTATTTTAGCCGAGATGTATTTCCATTTTAGTGTTTGCATGATTTTTTCCTTTTTATTTATTGCAACATTTTTTTTAAGGCAAATCCCCTTGAAAGATAAAAAAAAATTCTGCAATAAATCAATAACATTAGAAGAGTATGTGAATATTTAGGCTCTCATTTCTATGTATTCTTCTGCTGCTTCTTAATGTTTTTAAGGCTTAGCTTTCTGTTCTTCTAAATAGGTGATGCAGATTAAACATGCCTGTATACACAGCCATATTATAGACCACAAAAAAGGGCAGATTTATCAAGGTTTGAAATGAAAATTTGACTTTTTAAAATTAGAATTGAAAAATTCCACCATTCGAAAAGCGAAGTAATGTGTCTTTAAAAAATTCTAATTCGACCCTTCGCCACCTTAAACCTGCAGCCTATGGGGGACCTCCTATAATCTTTAAGGAGTCTTTTTGAAATTTTTGAGAAATCAAATTTTTTTTGGAAGAAATCATTCGAATCAAATGATTCAATCAAACAATAAGAACAATTTTAATTCAATTGAAAATGGAATCATAAATGGTCTGATTTCGACTGAAAAAACACTACGAAAAAAATTAGATGCCCATATTTCACGTTTCAAGTTTTTTCACTTTGAAATTTGACCCTTGATAAATCTGTCTCTAAATAAATGGATTAAATCTGGAAATAGCTATGTATTTTAATGTAGACAACCTATGTTCAATGAATATGGCATGTGCTGTCACCCTATTGGTTTATTTAAGATATATCATTATTTTTGTTAAATCTTAAATTAAGAAAAAGCTGTTGTCCATTTCTAACTCACTGCATGAAGCGCAACATCCTCCTTGTTTCTTGTCCATTTCATCCATTTCTTCAACCAACTTTATTATGAACATTTAAACAAAAGACATGTTCATCTCCTTATAGACAGAAATTGAAATGAATAGTCTTCAAACATAAAAGGTATTGACATTTTATCAAATATTGTTTTAAATTAGCTTGACGCTGCACCTCTGCATATTGTCTATAAGTAAAAAAGGTAATACCCTTTGATAATAGTTTGCCTTTAAGAGGTTAGGTTAATATATTATTTGTCCCTAAATTTAATTTTCCTTTTTTTATGAAGGAGTTATGCTTACTGGATAAGCCTTGCATACATTGTTTTCAGGCTTTCAAGCCTTCTTTAATACCTTCAAAAACTGTGCTGCAATTATACCATTACAAGAATTCCACAAGGGAAATTGGGGAATCTACAAAGACAAATAACTAATGACATGAAAATGATGGGGTACACATATACTGTACATGGAATGTACCTCCCATGTTTCTCAATCTAAGTATGCTAGGAAACAAAGTTATGCAGGTAAATGGCCTGGAAAAGTTTAATATGTGGGGCCAGCACAGCAACTTTTTTTAAAATCTGGACCCAAGAGGTGCTCTGGTCTGGTAATAGGGTCCCAGGTGGAACTTTAACTACTTAGCTGTATGGGGCCCCAGATGCCTATACGTTTAAACCTTTTAGATTACAGTATAATGTATATGCCTTTTACTTTTAGTTATGTATGATTCCATTGTATATATAAATTAGTTAGTTGTATGGCTAGCTCTTTTTATTGCCTATAATTGCATTTGGGGCTTAGAAATGAATAAAATGCATTTAGGTACTGCTTTTTTGTTATTTATTTCTAAGAAACAATTTTAATATTTTTTAACATATTGCTGTGATTTTATATATTCCCCTCTCGATTCTACGTGGTCTGTATTAATTAACAACTTTTCTTGTTGGTGTGAACATATGGCTTTTAATTACCATCTGACAAATCTGTGACTATTTTTGCATTGCATAGCAAAATATCTTGTACACATTTCAGAATGATAACTAAGATCTCCAAAAATAAATTGTTTGTAAATGTATCAGTTACCTAGTGTTCAACTAAAAAAAAAAAACGTTCATTGCAAACAGGTGATTAATGGTAACATACCACCATCATTTGCACTTTGTAATTATTATTACATATCATTTACAAAATTGCATTATGTTATATGCTTCATTGCTATGCATACATATGTAGGAAACCACTGCTTATCCTTTTCTTTAATGATTTATCCTGGCTCTGTAAATTTATTCTGGTGCAGTAAGACACTACTGTTATCACAACCTATCCAGTATCTTAAAGAGAAAGGCCCTGCCTAGACTTACCACCCTGTTATTATGTATAGATATATATATACACACTTAATCAGGAAAGTGCCCTGCAAACAGAAAATACATACAAATATGAAAAAAACTGTTGCACAAAAAAGTTGCCACTATTATAATCAATAGACGTTTCGACCCTCACAGGGGTCTTTATCAAGATGTGTATATATATATATATAAATATATATATATAAATAAATAAAAATATATATATATATATATATATATATATATATATATATAAACATTTTTAAAAGAATGAGAGGAAGAAATCACACATGGTCTCTACTTCTTAGAACTGAGACAATGTCTGGAGTTCTACCCTCTGAATTATTTCTCCTTCTTCTCTGTAAGTGCAGCAGCTTTATATTTGGGAGTTAGGTGTTACCCATTAGGGCAATCACAGGAACCCCCCATATGTCCTTACAGCTGTTTAACTGCATAAGGTGCACCAGAGGTATGGCAACAAGAAAGTGTTTTCATTTTAATGAATGTGTAGTCTTGAGTACCAATTATGGACCCAAGATCTGGACTGTGAATTTTTCATCAGTCTCAGTGGTGCCTGTAACTCATCCCCTCAAGATTCAAGAAGGCCAAAGCATGGACTGAACAAGTATGAGAGAAGGTGCCAGACATCTTTTCTTTATTTGCTCACAGCATTTTTCTGCTTCAGTACCACTGTAAATTAGTGAGATAACTTTTCCTTCACACAACCCAGGGTGCCCCAAATTGGTGTTTCAACAGATAGCTCTGCCTGCAATACACTGATACCAGTTCTTAACTCTTGTTGATCACATAGCGTGCATACGTATACTTCCTACAATAACCTTGGACATGCTGTGCTATGTGTGATCCCCTGGTTACATCATTTTGGGCTGAATCCCTAGTGGGTTGTGCATTTCATTTTCTGTAATATCATATTGTTCTTTATTTCATACAGTACATTATTTTAATGCTGTGCTACTGTTATTAACATGAATAACATAAATAATATAGTATATTTTACTGCTTGTGCCTTTTATAATAGCTATAGTAACCAATGCTTCTGAAGTCACACTTGATTACATGCTCATCACTTTCTGGTTTCTATTCCTGGGGTGATAGCCTTTTTTATCCAAACCCTTCAACTTTTCTAGTTAGCGGAGGCCGGGGATCTACTCTGTAAGCACCACAGTGTGTCCATGGAGTTAGTGCACAGAAACATATAAATGACCTACAGGCATATCTAGATGAGAGTTAGTTATGTCTACATGAAAGTCTCTTCAGCAACCTTTTCAGCTTCTTTTCATCCTTGATAGGTGGACTATGGGCCTTGGCATTGCTTGGTCTTTTGGTGGAGGTCAAGAAAGAGGGACTCATATAGGTTTAAATTGTATTTTTACACCTGTACTTTAATTGCCAAAACTACAGTATGAAATCCATGGCACTACTTTGCATGTTAAAAAATTGGACAAGCTCCAGTTCACCCATATAATAGACCAGTTCACCCATATAATAGTGTTCCTGAAGTACAATGTACAAATTTATTGGGTAAGCATTGGAGGCTTTCTTGGTCTCAAATTTTTCCTGAGTTCCTCCAATGAAAAGGCATTACAGCAAGCCTCAAGACTTGTCTGGGGCTAGGGGCAATAATCTTGGCAAATTTAGAAAAGCTAATCTGATGTATGCTGTAAAGCAGGGCATTGTAAATTGCTGTATGACACTAAGGGGCAAATTTATCATTATTAGTGATGAGCGAATTTATTCGCCAGGGGCGAATTCGCGGCGAATTCCCGCGATTCGCCGCTGGCGAATAAATTTGTGAAACGTCAGGAAAAATTAGCCGCAAAAAATTCGCCGCCAAAAACGAGTCGCGCATCGTTTTTGACGCGACGCGACGAAAACGACGCAACGCGCGCCGAAAACGACGCGGCGCGGCAGAAACGACGCAACGCGCCGAAAACATGCGCCGCGCGTCAAAGACGACGCGCGACTCGTTTCACAAATTGGCAAAAAATTTGTGAATTTCTCTGGAAATTCTCGAATTTTTCGGCGAAGCGAAACGCGGCCGTTTCACCCATCACTAATCATTATTCATGAATTTGAGGGTTTTTAGCCCTCCGATTTGGCAGAAATTCAAAAGTTCAATAGTTTAAGTCTATTTTTCGAGCGCTATTCGATTTCTTAAAAATTTTTTACAATTGAACAGTATTTCTCGATTTTTTCGTGAAATCGTTCGATTATACGAATGCTATTCGACCAGGTAATAGAAAAAAAAGCCTATGGGAGGATTCCAATATTGGCATTCGATGGGTTCAATCTGGCGAAGTAGGCAGTCGAATAAAATTTTTATATAATAATATTCGATCATTTGATCTATTCGATCTATTCGATACGATCAAATTTTGCATATTCGATTATCGAAGTTGGCAAATTTGCATATTCGAATATTTGAATCGTATGATCGGAATTCGATAGAACTTCGAATTATTCACGTGCATTTTGTAAATCTGCCCCTAAGTGATAACATGGTTGTATAGTCAGAGATCCAGGAAAGGATGGCAACTGGTCATTGAGATTTGTAGGAAAAAACTCTGTATCTGATTCAGTAAAATGGTTAAGGAATGTTGTTTAGGTAGTTGAGTCCGTCTCTCCTGTTTTGAAGTTGGCATAGAAACTCATAAATCCAGCTAGGTTACAAAAATCACTTTAAAATCACTTTGGTTATAAGTCAGTTTTAAAATAATATAACAATTACAGAGTGGCCATAGGGAATAACACAATAGTATAGTATATATTACAGCTACAATATGGCAATATAACTGCTTCAGTTGATCACATTTTATACAGCCAAAACACAAGGTAACGGCTGCTTGCTGATTTGTGAAACTGCACCTTTAGCATAACAGCCAATTAAATCCAGGTCATTGTCTGCTATGACCCAGCTTTCTCATTTTTTTTTTACTTCTAATTGTATTATAACAAAGTTATAACAAAGTCCTGCTGGATCATTATTACATTTTGACGTGTAGTGAGTTAGCATATTCACTACATACAAGTTAATCATTATTTGACTTAATGTGCACTCTTCAATACTTTTTTCTTGATTAAAATCAATATTTTGCATTAAAATGCCACTTCTGCTCTGCAGTCCCCAAATCTCACCAACTATGGTTGCTGGAATTTGACATCCTTGCTTCACTAAGCATTTATCTGTGAAACGTGCTCTAATTAACTTTTTTCTTATTTCCCACTGGAGAACGTGAGCCTTGTAAAAATCACAGAGTAAAATGGATTGCATCTTATAATAGGATCCATTAGTGTTTGCCAAACACAGAAAGTCTATTAACTTATCTGCATGATCAACAATTATTTGATATTTACTATGTTTCACTAGACATTTAGGGGCAGATTTATCAAGGGTCGAATTTGAGGGTTAAAAAACCCTCAAATTCAACCATCAAATTTTAATAGAATTAAAATCATTCGAATTCAATTTTCGAATTCGAAGGGTTTTAACGCTATTCGACTAATCGAACCAATGAATAGTAAAAACTCGATTGAACAATAAAACCATTCGATCAAATTTTTTTTTTTTATCTACAAATGCTGAAAAATACCCTATGGGAGCTTCCCATAGGTTATACAGCAATTTGGTAGGTTTAATCAGGCGAACTAGGGATTTGAATTTAAATTTAAAGGGCAAGTACTTCGACCATCGAATGGTCGAATGATCAAATAGATTTTTATTCGATCTATTTGAATCACTCAATTCGATCGAATTTTTTAAATTTGATGTTGGAAGTGGCCAAAAAAGTTATTCGAGAACTCGAATTCGAATATTCATTAAGATTCTATCGAATTTCGAATCCTTCACACGAATTTAAGAAATCTGCCCCTAAATCTTGAAGACAGGACACTATCAGGGAGACTTTGATGCACAAAAAAATTTGAAAAGTTGGACATATATAGAAAGTTCTGCTTCCGCAGGGTGGTGGCAGATGTGCCTACTGGGTGAGATTAGTCGCCCAGCGACAAATCATATCTTCTTTGGGTGACTAAATGCCTTCCAGCTGGCTAGAATGTAAATCACTGGTGGCATGGCACTGATGAACGTTCGGTGCTGACTAACCGCGCAAAAATTTGATGCATTTGTCTGATCACACTAAAATTAGTCGTTAAGGGAGAAAATTCTACAGTGAGCTTTAGATTTGTGCGCTTGGTTAACAATCAGATCATAATAAGGGCCTTTGCAGTGGCATCCCATACCAAATATCATTGGAAAGGCTGTCATTTCTAGCATAACTGAGGGCAAATATCAGTAATAAGAATTGGAAGAAGATGGAATATAGACATCAAATATCATCATAATCATTTATTTATATAGCACCGACAAGATCTTTTAGGACTAGACAAAATAATCTGATCTAATATGATTGTGCTTTATAAAAGATATTTACATATGAGCTTTAAAAACACTTCAGCTCCTGCTGACATAAAAATAATTCTATTAAAACATCTTTGGAGGCAGATTTGTAATCCCTGAACCTTAATAGGTTTGTGGTGTCACTTTAATATGAAGTTTTCAATTTACATAGCTCTAAAGCACATATTCAAAGGTTACTCTTCATCTAATTCTCACCTAGTGAAAGGCAGCTTTTTTAAAGGCCTGAAAGCATTTGGGTAAAAAAAAACAGTGTATTGCCAAGTGCAGAACAGAGATTAAGTGGGAGTAGAACAACTGCTCCGATGAAAGGACAATCTGTAGTGCCTGGGGAGCCAACTGTATTGGAGGAAATGTGCACATTACAGGGAAGCTACACAGTGAGTTGGGAAAAAACAACATATTTTGAAACGCAAACTGATTTATACACAATTAATGTGAATGTATGAATTGATCAAATGTGTTCTCTGATAACCGATTCTTTATTGTCACAAGCAATAGCATATGAAATAAATCTGAATAGAATAAAGAAAAAGCCTCTACATAGTTAAGTAAGATCTGTAGATGTCTCCCTTTTAAGCACAAAGAAAACAGCAGCATTATTTCAATATAGCTGATTTTCATTACCATCTTGTAAACATCACTGCACTCTCAAGGGCTCAATTATGTTTGCAGACACAGTTGGCAAGTGGCATTCTTCACGGATTGCATTGGTTCTACAACCACTTTTGTTAAAGGTACATAAATCCAAATGTGATCTTTGCACTTCTGCATAGCTAGTACTAAGTGCCAATTAGTCCTACCTGATTGTGTGCTACTTCATCCATTGATGCATGGTGCTGTACAAACCCTGCAAACTTGTGCCTAGAGAATTGCATGCAGACATCATTGATATGTCATGGACCAAAAATAAGGCAAGGCAGAATGGGAAATATTTGGCACAACTGCACCCAGTTTGATTAATTGGATGCACTTGCACCAGGCACAAAGTGCATGAGTCAGACATAGAGTCCTTGCATCAGATTCAACAACCGCATTGCACTCCTGTATTCCAAATGGTTGTGCCCAAGGCATGTGCCTGTATTGTTTTATTCTAGTTCCAGTCCTGTAAATACCCCTTCATACATATGTAGTTGTATAAATGACAGAATAATGAATTGCCATCCAGTAGTGTGTAAATGTGGTAATTCTTATTAAGTGTAAATATGAACAAGAGGAGCATAAGAGCTTTACACAATTAGGTTTGGTTTTATAACTACCACACAAACCATATATATATATATATATATATATAAAATATATGCCCATAGCTATACTAACTGTAGAGTTTAGTATCAAAATAGCCTTTCATATTATGTCTGTCCAAAAAATCATCCAAGTCCCTTTTAAAAGCATCAACAGAATGAGCCATCACAACATCACCCGGCAGTGCATTCCACAACCTCACTGTCCTCACTGTGAAGAACCACCTACGCTGCTTCAAATGAAAGTCCTTTTCTTCTAGTCTGAAGGGGTGGCCTCTGGTGCGGTGATCCTCTTTATAGGTAAAAAGGTCCCCTGATATTTGTCTATAATGTCCTCTAATGTATTTGTAAAGTGTAATAATGTCCCTTCGCAAGCGCCTTTTTTCCAGAGAAAACAACCCCAACCTCGACAGTCTACCCTCATAATTTAAGTCTTCCATCCCTCTAACTAGTTAATAGACAGTGTTCCAAAATTACACAGAGGTGGAAATTAAAGAAGTCAAGTAATTATTTATTGCCATTTGTACCAGGAGTACATAGGAATTTCTTTTGCAGCATAATGCAGTGAGACACATGTTTAGTTTACAGTATATTGATATTTACATATATAGTCACAGAGAAGGGGTTTATGGATAGTAAACGTGAGTAAGTAGTTAGATCAGGGGGTGCAAATTAGAAGGAAGCAATGCATATTTAGATGATTTTATATAGTTTTTTTATTTTTAATATTTTCCTTTGTTATACCTTTAGATTTTGCAGATGTTTTGAATAACAGAAAATACAGTTGGTGATTGGAACACAAGTCACGTGCATGGTATGAAATAAACTGGAACCGGTGTGTGCTGACTGAACTACACCATGATTGGAACTAGGACTTTCCATATTTTCAGTTTATATACCTAAAGTATACTGAAAAATAATCCAAACATTAAAGCCAAAAGGATTGTTATGCCTCCAAAAGGCTTAATTATATCTTTGTTAGGATCAAGTAAAATTGACAGGAAAAAAGGGAAATTTCTCTTTTTGCTATTTACACTTTGAATTACTGTATTGAATTACTTCTTCAATTAAAGTTTCTGTAATGAACTATTGCCAGTGCAAGGGAGTTTTACGTGATCCATGATTTGCATTTGAAGATATGTAGATCTTTAAAAGCCCTGGTTACTAATTAATGAGGCTGAGAGATTTCTTTTTAGAAGGAAAAACGCCTGACCCAGAGCCCAGAGGACATAAAATTCTTGTAAAGCTAAATTGATTGAAAATTATAGAAACTTTTAGGAATAATCATACAGTATATTTTATTGCAATAAATGAAATATGTTGCCTTCAAGACTACAGGCAAGAGGCAATTGCAGAATGACTGTAAAAAGGCTAGATTAGTGTAAGCCATGAATATACTGATTAGGAGTAAAGATTGATTAAATATGACTTCCCTTTGGTGATCAACAGATCATGTTGAAATTAGGATTTATTATATAGTAGAATAGTAGAATTCAAATTCTATGACTGAATGTGTAGGGTATATAAACAGCATTAAGAGCAGGGCATAACCAAATATAAAACAGATATAGAATCTACTATCCTATCTACATAACTGAAATATGGAATGGCTATTTTCCATGGCTAATCGAACAAATAGTTCTTAATTTTCTAACAATTTATTTTTATTTTTCACAATAGGTACATGGACAGGTATTTAGGAAATTGAATTATACAGAAAAGGGATCTTTATGTAAATTGGAGCACCATAAATTAAGGCTTCCCAAAGGCAGTTTAATGTTAAAAATAGGTTTTGCCATCAAAATGGTTTTAGGCTGAATTTTCCAGAAAGTGGTCTTTGTGTAATTTGGAACACTATGATTTAATGCAACTTAAAACATTTAAAGACTAAAAAAAATATAAGATTTGTTTCCAATCACCATGGGTTTCTGCTGATCTAATTGACATTACTGTATGTAGAATGTTAATCTTCCATTATTTTAGAGATCAAGCAAATGAGTCAAAAATAAAGAATTGTGGGGGCATAACTTTGGGTGTCTATACACCCCGCAAAAAATACACTGCCCGGCCCCCAAATCTGAAGTGCAAGCAAAATTATGGGTGGCATTTGAGCCCCCACCATCACTTGTCCATAATGGGCCTCCTGTTTGGCAGGTACCCCCTCCTGCACTCCCACTGAATGGGAATCTGGGTTTCAACATTAATAGATCTGTAACTTAATTTCCCATCAGTAGGATGTTTTTGGGAAAGGACAGCACCAGCACCAACCTTGGAGGCATCTGCCTCAATGAAAAAGGGTAACACAGGATCAGGATGTCGGAGAACTGAGGCAGAGGTGACAGCATCCTTCTGGGATTAGAATGCTTCGATAGCAGCAGGAGGCCATGAGTTAAGTTTACCCCCTTTCTGGATAAGAACAAGGATGGGGGCAATGCAGGAGCAGAACCCCTTGATGAACTGTCGATATTAGTTTGCAAACCCGATAACTCTTTGTATAGTCTTGGTGCTCAAAGGAAGACTGGATTGCGGAGACTTTTGCAGGGTCCTTCTCAAAACCTTCTGGGGAGATTATATAGCCAAGGAAAGGAATCTTAAGCACTTCAAAGACATATTTCTCAATTTTGGCAAAGAGAGAGTTCTTCCTCAGACTAGAGAGTACTTCTTTTACCTGAGAACAATGACTTTCCAAGTTCATTTAGAAAATTAAGATATCCTCAAGGTACACGACCACAAGCTTTCCCAGGAGGTCCCGAAAAATGTTATTCACAAACTCCTGAAAGATGGTGGGTGTATTGCAGAGGCCAAAGGGCATCATGAGGTATTCATAGTGCCCATCCCTGGTGTTGAATGCCGTCTTCCATTGGTCCCCTTCACAGATGCGAATGAAGTTCTATGGCCCGCGTAGATCCAACTTAGTGAAGATTTTAGCCCCTTTCAGTTGGTCAAACAGTTCAGTGATCAGAGGCAAAGGATATCGGTTTTCAACTGTGATTTTATTAAGTCCATTGTAATCAATGCAGGGATGCAGACCACCGTCCTTCTTCTCCACGAAGAAGAAGCCAGCCCCAGCTGGAGAGGTAGAGGGACGAATAAATCTCCGCTGGAGATTTTCTTGGATATAATCTTTTATGGTAGAATTCTATGTAGGAGAGAGGGGATAGGTGGGACATCTAGGGGGTATAGTTCCAGGAAGGATATCGACAGGGCAATCGTAGTGATGATGAGGAGGAAGGAGATCTGCAGATTTTTTACAGAAGTTATCACAGAATACCTTGTAGAAGGACGGCAAAGCTGACAGTTCAGTCATAGAAACAGTCACCCGGTGGAGCAGAGTAGGAAGAAGACAATGCTTTTGACAAGATCAAAGTTCAGGCAAGGGTCAAGATCCAAAGATCAATCCAAAAGTAACTTAACAATACCCAGGGAAGCTAACAAACAGAACCTAAACTTGGGCATTGAACCAGCATCCTGGGCGTCCTTTTATTTGAATTTGGCGCCGGTTTGTGATGTCATTGTGCCGGCATTCAGACACCGGTGTCACCGCGCCAGTGTCACTACCCATTTGGGACTGAAGGCCGCCACTATCTTGAATGCGTTGTGACTGCCTGGAAGGTAAGGCGTGCTGTCAGGCGCTCCTGGTGGTACTGACACCCTTAAGTCATAGTGCTCAGCTCTGTGGAAATACTCTTTATCAAGAAAAACACTTTTAACATTAATGTTGGACTACAGATCCATATCCATAACAGGCAATCTACTGTAGGACTGTAGAAGTAATGCATACAAAAAGACTTACCGTTTGACTTTTCACTATCTGCAGGTTTCATCTGAATAGGATGATGCATCTAAAATAAAAAAGGTCAAAAGTGTTTAACATTCTTCTGTGAGATTTTCACTACTTCAAAATTTGAAGAGGGACAAAAGTTTATTATGGCTTAATGATGCATTGATATTTGTAACATATACCCTAACTTTACTCCATAGCATCCAAGTTTTTCACCTTTTCCAAATCCTTTTTCAAAGTCACTTTGAGATCCGACATCTTTTAACTACCCCACATTTGCTTTTACAGTTGAATGCTAAAGTTTGGGCACCTTTGGCCAAATTACATATTTAGTTCATTTTTAAAGGAACAGTAACAGCAAAAAATTAAAGTGTTTTAAAGTAAAGAAAATATCATGTAGTGTTGCCCTGTTCTGTTAAAACTGATCTGTTTGCTTCAGCAACACTACTATAGTTCAAATAAACAAGCTGCTAAGTAGCAATGGCAGAAATTGAAAAATGGCTATATGGCACAGCATAAGTAATGGATAACAGATTATGTTCTTCAGAGTAGTAAAGAGAAGGTTATCTAATTCCCAGTCTTGTTCAGATAAAAGGAGAGAGTCTGACTTGTGTCAGTATGATTAAATAGTAAATTGGTAGGATAGAAAAGAAATCCCCCCTTATACAGATAGTTCTTACGGGACTTCTCCACCCCTCTATAAATTTCCTTTTCAATTATGCTGCAATCCAGGTTTAACTTGCAATTATGGTAGCAAATTAATGTTATTAATTCACTGAATTCACAACAATTTATACTTTATTTAATTTCCACCAATTCATTTCTGTATAAGAATCCACGATTAATTTAATCGATTTCTATATCAATTGAATCACAATTAATTGGCATATATTTATATATGAAATTAATTAGCACTTAGCATTTATTAATTTTCTTTATAAATAATATGAAGTAAATCTTTGTTGAAACCATAAGGTTATTCATTTAACTGGCACGAGCACTTTATATCAACAATTTTGCTTAACGCATTAGTGATTTTAAAGTTTACGTAATTTATTCAATCAAATATATCAGTTCCATAGGTATAAGGGGGGATTTCTTTTCTATCCTACCAATTAACTATGTTCTTCAGAGCTTATCTGCTGCGTAACTTGAGATTTTTCTTCTTTGACTATTTGCCCCCATGGCTACACAACAGCTTATTTATATAAACAATAATAGTGTTTCTGAAGCAAACACTGCGGTTTTACCAGTGCAGGGCAACACTGCATTATATTTTTATTACTTTAAATCAATTTCATTTTTCGATGTTACTGGTCTTTTAATTGAAAAGTACAGATGAAGCCACTTTGGAATGTGTGTTTGACACAGAATAACTAAACACAGATTTCTCACTTGTCCCACTTAACACAGAAAATTGCGTCACAGCATCCCATCTAATTAAAGCATTCATTATTGAGAACAATGGTGATTTAATGATTTAAGATAACTGTAGATAACACAGTATCTTCAATTAAGCCCGAGTCATGATGCATTTAACATACAAATCCAAGTGGCTGCATCTGTAGTACTACAGATCTACTGAACAAACAACATATTGTCAAAAATTAATGTAAAGCTATATTATATTTCACAAATTTTAACACATTGGAACATACAGTATAATAGAGTAACTGGGGCACTTTGACCAAACTTATCTGAAACATAAAACATAACATTTTTAACTCAAAATTCACACTTACAGTATATGTGACTCAAAGTAACCTTCAGTTTGGGCAGATTCTAGCAGAACACAAATCACCTAAATCCCCAGCCTTCTAAATGGGCCCCATTTAGCCATTGTTTGGGGCCCTGCCAAATGTATAAATTAATTACATTACATCACTCTACTGAAATTTTCATTTTTAATTAGAGGTTATTAAGGGAATACGTTTATTTACATATGTATTTACATTGTATTCGTATTCTTATTCAACACACGGTGAATCACTGATTTTTTAATCTGCTCTAAATGGTTGATTCCAGAATAAATTATGTGTATTTTCAATACACTACTGACATGGTTGGGCTCTTTGCAGTAGGAAAATATAAGGTTGATGAAGCACACTAATACACCAAATACATGACACCCCCATAATAAAACCCATCTGTGAAAAAGAGTAATTAAAGCAATGCCAACACTTCCTGTAAAAATTATAGGAACATGTCAATATCAAGTAGGTGCTGCACGTGGAATAGTTCCACTCAAATCCACCCCCAACCCTCAAACCTTTGTGCAGTCAATGCTACTAATGGATCTTCAGTGTTGCTGGGCTGGAGTTGGAGCAATCCTTACATAGGCTGCAATTCTGTTTCATTTGTAATTATCCTATGGAAGGATCACATGCCCCCTAGCCCAGCATCACTAAAACAACACAGAAGATCATTTAGTAGTGTCAGAGGGTCAGATTAACAAAGGTTCGCAGGGCTGGGGAAGGCTTTTAGGAGGAACTATTCCCCGTGCAGGAACATGTCAGTATCGCTTTAAGCATCTACTACTACTTGGATAAATTAATTTATTCTCCAAAAGACACAGTCAGATTGCTGGATACCTCGAAAGGAAGTTTTAAGAGGGAAAGAAGTAACAGAACGGTTTTCTGATAGTCTAGTATTTCTAAAAATTTTTTTATAGTACATTCATATTAATGTGCATATTATTGCAATAATATGCACATTAATATGAATGTACTATAAAACCAATTTTTAGAAACACTACACTATCAGAAAACCGTTCTGTTACTTCTTTCCCTCTTAAAACTTCCTTTCGAGGTATCCAGCAATCTGACTGTGTCTTTTGGAGAATTTGCAAACAGGGGGAGGAGAACCTGAATTTTGCTGGAAAAGATTTTTGAGGGGAGCCATTGCCTTCCGCGGACTCTATTCATTTATTTTCTGATAAATTAATTTATGACAATTACCCTTTAAATTATGTTACAGGTACAATAGTCCCAAATTCATGATGCTTCTGGAAATTGAATATACAGTACATATAATTCACTAATCAGTACGGAATGATTTTTTTTCAAAACTACAATTTATTGAGCTAAGAAAGCCTCATAAAGCTAATTGGGAATACAATTTAGCATTATATGTTTGCTTACAGAACTGAATAAACTAACCAGATTTTCTAATAATGAATAAAAAACAATCTTAAGGCAGACAGCTAGTCAAAGCATGCTATATAGCACTTTATTTGGCCAGTTCAGTCTATAGGATTATTTGATGTGTTAACCACAAGAATAGTGATGGCTTCAATATACTTTGAGGCCAATCAAACTAGTGCAATTTTGATATTCAGATATGGGCAACATTTCACAGGGTCTAACTGATCAACCAGACTTTACTCTAGTTCTCAACAAGCTAAATGTAGAAAGTTTGTATGTTTTCAACCTTACACCACTCAATAAATAACCCGGATGATACTCACGAAATTTGTTATGAATACATCCATGTGAAGAGAGTGAACCCTGGGAAATTTTTTTAAAAAAAATCTCATATTTTTATTTGAAAATTTTTAAAACAGGCCGACGTTTCAGTCTCTGATAGATATTCATAACTATTTATATATACAGTATATATAGGCTGGGCATTCCTAACTGAAATCCCAAATGTTATAATGCACTAGGAAATAAGTATAGAGTTACAGATAGAAAGAATGGCTTTTGTTAAGAAATGACCTCACTAACTATACATTATCTGTTCAGGCCTTAACGAAGATGAATTTGTATTCCACATTAATGTTTCGTACATTTCAGATATAACTAGATGTTTTAACATTTCCTAGCCAGTAGTTCCACATTCAAAGCTTCTGAAGAACATATAAGCGGAGATCCTTGTGAAGGAAAAAACATGTATCTTTTATTTCAATGCACTTTTTCATTTTCTTTCTCACTGCACATCTCTATTATGAATTCATTCCTACCCCCCCATCTTTAAATATTTTATGGACTCTGAACTCATAATGTGTCCTGTCATGCTTACAGTCCCAGGGGCTGAGATTTCCTGATACTGGAGACTCTTGCAAGTGGAATGTTTAACTTGAACATGAGGCCAAAAGTTATGCATTATCACACACAATACAAGCTTCAAATATTCACAGGAAAGCCTTTGTTAAAGATGAAAAAAAAATCTTCCCTATTTGCAACATGTTAATATATGGTGCATTCATAAGGCATCATATACTGTAGATGAACTGCAACTTTTGAAACTGAAAATTCCTCTTTTGTAAGAAATGCATAATTTCTTATTACTGGGACCAAAAAATATCAGTGGCTACATTGTAGCAAAATTGTTGCCCCCCGATAGTAAAAAAAGAAATGTGTAAGTTGGAAAAAGCAGCTATACTGTAGGTCTTATAGATCATAATAATGCAATAATAAATCCTAGAGGTGTGT
>CM044436.1:59540194-59559091 GCA_024363595.1 Xenopus borealis | reverse complement strand
ATGTTAGCTCTTTTTTTTCCTGTTGTTGTTTACCGCTTGGACCTTATTATTTTGTAAGTGACTTGTGGTAACTGAAAAATAAAGATCTAATTAAGGGTCATTTTAGTTAAGCATCATAATAGGAATATTAAATCAAATAAAAATTATACTTTAGTTGAATACGAAATAAACATATAGATGCAGCCACTTGGATTTGTGTGTAGTGATGGGCGAATCTCCCGCGATTCGCTTCGCCTAAAGATTCACGAATTTCTAGAGAAATTTGCGAATCGGCGAAAAATTCGCGGGACTCGTTTTTAGGCAAAATTTCGCTTGGCGAAATTTCGCTGGTGATTCGCGAATTTATTCGCCAGCGGCGAATCGCGGTAATTCGCCGCGAATTCGGCCCTGGCGAATAAATTCGAAGGAAGAAATTCAGACACTTTGGGTGAAAAATGCGGGGAAGTTCCCCTGCTGTTTATTCAGTCGAATAAATTCGCCCATCACTATTTGTGTGTTAAATGCGTCATGACTCAGGGCTAATTGAAGAAACTGTGTTATCTAAAGTTATCTTTACTCATTTAATGCATTTAACCTTTTCATTAGCATACCAAAGCTCCATTGTTTTCAATGGTGAACTCTTTAATTGGATGGGATGCTGTGACGCAATTTTCTGTGTTAAATGAGACAAGTGTGAAGTCTGAGTTTAGTTATTCTGTCTCAAACACACAATCCAAAGTGGCTTCATCTGTATCAACTTAGATATTTATCCTGGAACACTAACAAATCATTTTAGATCTTATATATATTTGATTGACTGCTTTTATCCTATTGATTTTTAGCCTTGCAAAGCTATGTCATTTAGAATTTCTAATTAGTGACTAAAATATAGAAAAACTAGACTAAACCATGATATCAAAAGGATAAAAGAGGAAATATCAATTATAAGTGAGAGCAATGTATGTATGTGTAATTTCAACTTTTAACCAGAATATATTTTTTTAAGGTTAAAAGGGAATTTGTGTGCTCCCTCAGTCCACTAACAAATGTATGCTAGAAACGGTGGCATCTATTTCAGTTATAGACACTCATATTCTGAAGCAAGGTCAAAACATTTAGACCCTTATTAAAATATAAAAATGGAAATGAATGCATAGCAATACTGATATCATTGAGTATGCATAATCTTTTGTAAATAATGGTACAATATAACTCAAGTGGAATGTGTGATTTACAAGACTCTGAAGCTTAGTAGGTTAGATGATGATTGCTCCATGACAATGCAGATACTTTTTATTTACCTGAAAGAAGGCTATTTGATGTCTTTTGATCAACTTCAGTTCACTGGATGATTTTGAACATTTTACATTAAAACTAAAATTAAACAATGGCAATATTGTGCTTATGAAATAGTAATCAAGCCTATGTAGCATCTAATGTATTTCTTCCCTCTAAGACATATCACAAAACTCAAAAGTCATGGCAGGTATGTGACCATTATAGCTGCTTTATTGTTTATTATGCACACATGACAAAAGGAACTGATTTTTAATGAAACATTCATACTCGAAAGACTGGCACAGCTTTAAAATCTAAACTTAACTGATGGTTAAAAAAGGAATGCGAAAGATTGTTTCAGCCAACAACTTTCTATAACTGAATATTTAGAGCAGTGAATAGCAGAGCAGTGTATATTGAAGGGCTCTCATTTTCTCATGTATAATTCTCATGTATAATTATTACTCTTTGGAGTCCTGTCCTGAAGGATCACAGCAAAATCTGCACATCTGCCATGTTTTTCTTCAAGTATTCCATTCTATAGCTAAATCTCAAAACTTGGAGTGGCTGTCTGTAATTTAGTAATAAAAATGGCTTCTACCAAAATGACTTTAGATTAAAAGTTGAGTATTTATAAAAGTATTCTCACACATTCAAGCACATTTATCCAATACACTTGTAATGTAAAGAAAGCCCTTTGTGGCAGAAGGCAGAGCTGGGACTAGAGGTTGACACAGAAGGCAGTAGCCTAGGGTGAGGCCATGGATGGTACATGTAGAAAAAAATACATGTTTTTTTCCTCCCAACTACCTGTCTTGCTCTGAGTTGAGAAATGTGCAAATGAAAGTAAAAAGCACAGAATGGGGGTGTGTGGCCACGAGCGCAAGCCTGTGCTAAAACATCCTGACACTCACCCTACACAAGCGGCCGGGAGTCATGAGAGTCACTCCGCATCTCACCCCTGCACCGACCCGCTGCATCATCAGGTAGCAAGATGGTGAAAAACTGATCACTGGGCACTAAACACGGTGCTCCGGTCTCCACCTCCAATATCCAAGATGGCGCCGCCTCACTGCCAGTGCACAGAGACGGCGCGCACCACAGCTCCCAACCCCAGAAGGAGCCAGAGATAGGGAAGGTGCATAAAGCTATAGCTACATTAGCAGCACAAAAATTGGTCAAATATGCCAGAGACCCCCTCTCTATTTATGAAACCTCAGCACCTCGATCAGGCAGTAACTCTGATACAGAAACACAGCACCAACCACCCTTGCCCACCATGGCAGATCTTATGGCACTGATCAGTAATAACCATGGTGTTACTAAAAGTAAAATTGATGATCTAAAATCTGATTTTGCCCTGCTTAAGAGTGATGTGCAGAAAAGAGATCACACTACAGAAGCAGAGAGGCGAATCAGCACTATAGAAAACATCAGGGCCGGACTGGAAGGAAAAAGCAGCCCTGGCAATAGTATCGAAGCAGCCCATGTTTTCACACACATGCAAAGCATGATATATATTTCCTAGTGATATTTTAAGAGTCCATTACCATATAATCCCCAGCAATATTATATACCCTATGTTCTGGAATTGGCCCTTGCAACAAATATTTCACCCTACTTTCTATCACAACTATTCTATCTGATGGTTTAGTGGCCCTATATTTACAGTATATTCTAAATTTTCCTTTGTGTGCCCCCAGCTAGACCATGCAACTGATAAGAGGGCTTTAATTACAATGTGTGTCACAAGGCCAAAGTGTGGCATACTTGAAGAGACTAGGCTGTCTCATGCAATTAATGCTACATATCACAGTTTTCCATATACAGACAGAAGTGACTATTTTGAGCATGGATTCTCCAGTTGTCAACATACTCATCATAAGCATAAGGGATTGAGTATATAGCAAGCAACTCAAATATTAGGAACTGGTTTCTCCATATGCCAGTACAGGCATGAGCACTAAAAAATGCAGGTATGAGCTTAGCTGTGGCTGGCTATTAGTCTGTCAGCAGCTTTTACCCATGTATGGCCACAGTTCATTTACATTTCTAATGAGTTTGGTTAATTTACATATTAAAGACATACCTAATTTGTATTTTTAGGTGAGCAGCCCACTTACATTTCAAAGCAAGTGGGCCATCGGGTATTTGCCCGAACCCACAGGCTGCCAGTCCGGGCCTGGAAAACATGGTGGAGCCTATACCCAACAACATCTCTGAAATGGAAGCCAAAGCGGATGACATGGAAAACAGGCTCTGCAGAAACAACACATTCGGTTGGTGGGCCTGCCAGAAAGAGCAGAGGGCAACTCTCCTGAGATGTTTGTAGAGAGCTGGCTTAGGGAAAAGTTGGGCAGAGACACCTTCTCACCCACATTGATAGTGGAGCGCGCCCACAGAATTCCTGCTCAACCACCCCCACCACGCCCTCTTATAGCACGCCTGCTAAACTACAGGGACCGGCATAAAGTATTGGCTGAGGCTCGCAAATTGCAAGAAATAATGCATGAGAACGCTAAAGTTTCCATTTACCCTGATTTTTCAATAGACATTTGCAAACAACGCCAGAGATTCACAGAGGTTAAAAGAAGACTACTCCTGAAAAACCTACCATACGCCATGATGTTTCCAGCAAAACTTCGGGTTCAAGAAAAGGATCGCTCACACTTTCAGCGGAGGCTATAGCATGGCTGGAATCAAGGGACAGGAAATCTCCATCTCGCTAGATACAAACTCACCTGCTGGTGGAGTCCTCGCATGGGTATCCACGACCGGCAAAGGTCTTTATTTTGTAAGCACGGAACACTTGATTGACATTGCGTAAAGTATATTTTGGTTTTATTTTATTGACACACCTTGACCTGTTTGTTTTGAGAAAGTTTCACGCACTCCCAGAACAAGAACTGGTTTGGGATTAATGTACAGTATTTTCAAGTTGGGGGGGGGGTTACCGGGTAGGGTAAATTGTGGGGAAGTTTTGAGGTTTATATTTTTCTAATCTTTCTTTCTTTGCCAGGATGGCGCCAGATATGTACTGTTTCTATGATATGTATAATAACTAGATGTTCAGAGGGGACAGGGAGGTGGTCCTGGGGCACTTGGCCTACCCCTATACTCTCAATGTCTCTATGTGAGACTCCCATACTAAGGGGGTGGCCCCTGGGCTGTTCCTACTACATGCAAACATACGAGTGATAATGTCGATACAACAGCAATTTACTTTACTGTCATGGAATGTAAGCTAGTGCGGAAGTATTGCAGGTCCTGGAGAAAATCCATTTCTCCACCTGAATGTGCTCAGATCATGCACCAGTAATACTAATACTGGCAGGCAAAGATTCTGCTTCCCACGGCAATGGAGACTTCCGCCTAATTGGATCTCCAACCCTAAAGTCGCAGAGAAATACACCTCAGCATTAGAAACCTACTGGCAGGACAATATAGGGACTGCCTCTGAAGACACAATCTGGGATGCATGTAAAGCCCATACAAGAGGCGCATACATTTCTGTAATTTCAGCTGCAAGGAGAGAAAATTAAACTAACATTGCCTCAGCTAAGACTGACCTAACTAATCTAGATAAAAGTGTAATAACACACCCCTCCGATATAGCTAAACTAGACCTTGCAGCAACTCAAAGGCTTCTCACCTGCTGCTTACTGAAAAAGCCTCCCAAAAGGAGGTATATCAGAAAGCAGCATGGTTTGACAAGGAATGGAAAACTACTAGCCCTACTAGCCAAAGAGGATACCCCACAGAGTTATATATGGTGTTAAGGGAACAGCCGGGGAGTTGATCACTGATAGGACATAACTAGCAAACAGATTCAGGCAATACTACCAAAAGATATATGCAGCACCCTTCATTCAACACTTTGCTTCCTACCTAGATAAGATACAATTTCCACATCTTAGCCAACAAATGATACGAGAGAGCAATATGACAGAAGAGGAAATAGAGAATGCTATTGTATATATGCCAACAGGACGCTCACCTGGCCCAGATGGCATCCCAGCCGAATGGTATAAAAGGAATGCTAAAACATTGACCACCAAACTTTGTACTCTCTTCAATAGAACCTCACAAACCCTGCCCCTCCCAGAATCCTGCTATATGGCTCATATAATAATTATACCTAAGGCAGGAAAACCGCCTGACTGCTGTTAAACTGCAACACTAAATTATTTGCAAAAGTACTGTCAAATGGGTTATAACAGAACTTGTACACCCAGACCAGACTGGATTTATGCCGAACAAAGCCACAGATATAAATATTTGAAGACTGAATTTGGGGAAGTCTCTGGCCTCTGCATAAATCTGACCAAATCGGTCATATTTCCTATAGACCCGCAACAGGTGGGAGCACCACCATAAATCAGCAGCTTACAAGTGAGAAAGACCTTTAAATATCTAGGAATGACAATTCACTTAGACTGCAAAAAACATAACATAACCTGACCCCAATAGTTAAGGCTTTAACATCCAAGACAGATATATGGCAACAGCTGCCTCTCTCCCTTCGGGGAAAAATTAACATGTTTAAAATGGTTTTTCTACCTAAATTCCTATATGTTTTTCACAATTCATCTATAGTACCCTGGAGTCAGTGGTTTAAACAAATAGACTCAATATTGCGCAAGTTTATATGGGCAGGAGAACACCCGCGTCTGGGCTTCAAAACTCTCCAAGCTCCGGTGAGAGAGGGAGGGCTAGCACTTCTCAACCTTAAGTTATATTTTCTGGCCAGCCAATTAACATATGCACATTGGTGGTTGGTACCTCAAGTAGACAATCCCTCCACTACCTTGGAAGCTGCGATAATGGGATCCTTCGAAGCCCTGGCCAAATTGCTCTACAGGAGACCAACAAAACACTATACAATTACCATCCCAATGGCCACAGTGACCGAAGTTTTTAAAAAAGCTCTCCAACATGTCCACAAGGTGAGCCAAGTGTGGTCCAGTTGGACTCCCCTGTGGGGAAACAGATCTCTCCTGCACCTCGGTGCGCTGCCTGACATCAATAACTGGGCCAGTCGAGGGGTTAAAACTCTCCATGACATTGTGGAGAATGGGGACATTTCAAAACCTTAAGGACAGTTACAATATACCCAACTCCATGTTATTTCACTACCTTCAATTAAGACATGCCTTTAGAACACAATTCCCCATTAGACCCATAGAACTAGTAGACTCCACGTTGGAAAATACTTGTGAAGGGAAGGACTTATGAAACCAACATCTTGGTTCTATACCATATTATGTCAGGCATGCCCAGACCCCTTGGCCAAAGTGAAAGGAAAATGGGTTAGAAATATCCCAGAACTGGAGGAGGAAATGTGGGCGGATGTTCTTAAACAGGTCCCTGAAATCACAATGTCGATCAGAGACAGATACATACAAACAAAATTTTTGAACAGAATATACCTTTACCCAATGACGCTAGACCAATGCATGAAATGTAGCCAAGAGGTTGGTTCATATATGCATGTATTTTGGAGCTGTCCACTTATACAAAGATTTTGGGAAGAAGTCCTGCATTATACCTCCAACACCCTAACTGTCCTGTACATCAAGACTCCACTGGTGTGTCTATTAGGAGTAGCGGATGACTTAGGACTTCAGTCCGCTATCAAACTGTGTTATCTCCAACTGTTATACTATGCAAAGAAGGCAATTCTGCTATAGTGGAAATCCACTGCTCCCCCAACCCTCGCCTTCGGGCGTGCATTGGTAAATGGCGCTCTCCCAAGTCCGAAAATTACCTATATAGCCCGGGGCTGTCCCAAAAAATTTGAGGCAATCTGGGGTATGTGGCTGGAAATGGAAAATACCTGTCCAGATACTAATGTTTAAATATTGGTGAATCTAGTAAAGATATCTCAAGGTATCTCAGAATATGACAAAGATATGACAACGAGAATGTGGTAGATAAAATGTAATATTTATTATTTGGCTCCACTGGCAAACCAATGCTTTTCTGTCTTCTTTGTTTCCCTTTTCTTTGTTCACCTGTTAAAGGCAAAATGCAAAAAAAAAATCTTAAAAAAAAATAAACCACAGGTTGGGGCAGGTTGGGATTCTATCAGGATGGATGTGTTTGCTGACATAGCTCTTCTGTGGCTGGGTGGTTGGGCTGGCAGGTTAGCTTGGGCCTTGGGCACAATATCTCTTGGCTAAGTACTGGTGAAAGGGGCCATGGATGGCAAACCATACAGCAGACCCTATGATAGCTGAGGCCCCCAACGATGTATAAAACATTAGTTAACATTAGTTACAAACTTGTACATTTTTGACTTGTCCCCTTAAGGAACAGACAGTTTAAAGATGGATCATACTGGCCATATTAAAATAATATTAAATCTTTTCAGCATATACTCAAATTCTCAAAATCATCAGAAACCTCTGTTAACACTTTACTTTCCTATGTTGCTGTTACTTTTCCATGTACAATTTTGCCAACAGCAAATATGTTTGCAAAGCCACACACAAAAAATGTAATGACAAAATGCCTACTGACTCAATGAAGAAAAACATTGCCCCTGCAAAAAGGGCTACAAACTATTTTGCATAGAAAAAGTTACTGTGAAAAATGCCCATCGACTTCAATGTATTTCGTACAATAAATTGCTGTTGACAATGTCTTTTTCCCATTTTGGAAATTTTCAGAGGTTTCCGCAAGCAGGACTTTGAAGGTGATCTAGGGAATATAGGATACTGTAGTTTTCATTGAATAGAATTGTAATGTGCAACATTACTGAACATTTCCAGAACAGGAAGTGGGTACTGATGTGCTAGAAGAAGATTGTAAACATATTAGAGGAAAGAAAATTCCTGGGCCTGAGCAATGCAGAGTTAGAATGTAGACGAAGCATTTCCGACCTTTTTTTAGACTGGAAATGGGCAGACCAGATGGATGAGTTGGTTCTCATATGGCATCATATTTTATGTTTCTCTGTATGCACCTGCTACATTTTTTGTTTAAAATAGCATAACGATATCTAAAGGCCATCAGGTGTCATAAAAATAAGAACATCTTATCAGGAAGCAGGAATAACGGATTCCTCTGTAACCACATAACTAGGCAAATATAGATAAAATGTGTAATACTGTATGTGCACAAAGCTAAACAAATGTATATTTATTACATTTGCAACCGTCTACCCATGTAATAATTCCTTGTCTCTCTGTCCTCATGTTTTTTAGGTTAAAGTTGGCCATATACACATAGCTGATAACATATAATAAAAAGTTTCATAGCAGTAATCTGTGTGCATATATTGGCTAGTGATCCTGACTGATAACTACTGTATGTACAATGGATATCAGCTGGTTTGGGCAATGGCCAGTATCAGCCAGTGTATGGTGCACCAGCATATAAAGAGTGAAGAGGAGCTGCAGCAAGGAGGAACAAATACTTCTCAAACCAAGGCACACAATGCTTTTTTAGAATATTTTGTATGTACTGCTAAGCATGATATCAAATGCTGATAAAGCCTTTCTGAAATACACAGATTGCGTCTCACTTTAAGAGAGAGAAAAGGGATGAAAAGTGGAAAGCAATATCTCATATTACTGTAATCTGATTTTATAAAATTCTTATGAGAGAAGAAGCAATCTAACAATCTATTTCTACTTAAAAACAGAACTGGGAAAACTGGTTCAACCTGCCTGGAATTTGAATTTTGATGTAGGAAATCTGAATCTGCCTTTGGTGATTAATTCATCATTTCAGTCAGACTGCTCTAATTGGCTGTCAAATGACTTTGTCCAATCCTAGCTGTGATTTCATCTTTGCTGCTACATCTAATGCTGCAATCAATATACACTGAAAGGAAAAATCTCCAATTATGTACTTACTGTATACAAGACATTATTTCTTCAGTCAACAGGAAGGGTCATCTCTATGCATTTCAGGTTTACTTGCCAACTTGTAGCATTGCTCAGCATGGCACAAACATAGCTTTTAAAGCTCCATGAAAACATATGAAATTACTCTAAGGTCTTATATAATCAGTTTGAGCAATAAACTCTTTATTCCTCTACAGGGGCAATGTCTATGCACCCCTGTGTTAGGGCTCATCCAGACGCGAAGATTCTGGAGATTTGTCGCTTGGCGACTAAGCACCTCTTCTTTGGGGTGACAAATCTCCCTGAATGGCTTCCTGGTATCTCGCACCCACTAGCGCTAAAGTCGCCTGTGCCTATTCACACGGGGCGACGCGTTTTTCAAAGTCACTCGAAAATTCGTGTCTGGATGAGCCCTTAGAGTATATCATCTTATCACAAAAACCCTTTGAAAGGTAAAAGCAGCACAGAGATGTGTTGAATATACTGTATGGCCAGCTGGGAAAAATATTCAATTATTATTATGTTACCACTATTGCTGCTAAAGGGTTATTGGCAGCTGGAGCAGTAAATCACTTATAAATAATGCATTCATTATAAAGTGTTATGAAAAATAATTTCTCATTGTGATTTATTTTGTGCTGATAATACAGTTATCTATGTGATTATTTCTTCAATACAACACATTCCATGTAGAAAAATATACAGCCTGATAGGAAGGAAATGATCTGTCAGTCTTACTTATGAGTGATCATTTCTGTATAGGCTAAAGAATATGATGGTTCCATCTGTACTGGGATGTGTATATACCCTTTGTTTCGTTAAAATCTCACTACAGTGGCAGTTCCTGCTATAGTGTGTAAACTGTGCTTAGCTTCCACTAGCAGGTTTATAGACTAAAACCTGTTAAAGTCAATTTACAGCCATTTTATAGTAGGGCTTACTTAACTTACTTACTTCAGTAAGTTCAGTAAACATATTCCAATGAGTTATAACGACCACCTACATCTATGTATGTAACCTCATCCAAACAGTGATTTTCAGTTCTCTTCACATTTAAATTTCTAAATACAGAATATGGTAGCATAAGGTCAATACATTACACAACATAATGTTCATGCCTAGCTCGATACAATATAAAAAAAATTAAATACATACAATGGTGGTAGAGATATAGAGACATTTATCTATTCTTTTATAGAAGGCAATCTTCTGCACATTACCCAACATATTTTGACTTAAAAGAAAGTCACTTGTCTGCTTGCGACCAAAATTTGAGCAACTATTAGCATGGGGGTATATTTTCAGCACCATTAATGTGTAAAATAGTTTCTGGGACACAATCTATCCTCTGTAGCTATCAATAACTGTTCACTTTCACATCCTTATAATACAATTTCAAGCAACATACAAAGGGAGACTATACTTACTGCTTCATCAAGACATGCATTAGGTGTTGAGTTCTTTTGTACAGCTTGCTATAACTTACACCTGTAGCACCAAATACAGCAGCTTAATCTAGCAAATTGCCACATGTCTAGCAGAAATCAATAAAAGTATTTATAAATGCAAGCATTTGTTTTGATTATTTAAGCAACAAAATGCTATGCTCGTTTTTGCAACTTTATATTATATCAGAATCTATTATCTAAGATCCTTGGTACATGTCGTTTTCCAGATAAGGTTTTTTTTGGCTAATAATTTTGCGCACCATCTCTAAAAGCTACTATGAAACATTTAAACATTACAAACTATTTGCCTCATATATGCATATGCAAAGCTTAGTTACTATCAGCTAAAATGTACTCTTATCATGACAGAAAAGTAAATATAAAAATTGTTTGCTTACATAGAATTCTATGGAAATGGCATATTTGTACAGATGAAGCCACTTTGGTTTGTGTGTTTGACACAGAATAACTAAACCCAGATATCCCATTTATCACATAAATTGTGTCACAGCATCCCGTCTAAGTAACGTGTTCACCATTGTGAACAATAGTGCTTTGGTATGCTATTGAAAAGGTTAAATGCATTAAATAAGTTAAGATTACTTTAGATAACACAGTTTCTTCCGTTAATCCCGAGTCATGATGCATTTAACACACAAATCCAATTGGCTTCATCTGTATTTCATAGCTTTCTGAATAACGGCTTTCCAGGTAATAGAACCCAACTTGTACAACTAAATGTTAGAAACTAGGAAGTCATTGTGCGGTTGTACCTTTCTTAAGGTAGCCATACAATGGCGATGCAGCCAAACGAGTAGCTTTCTCCCCAATATGCACACACTGAAGCGGGTGATATCGGGCTGATCCAATCATGGGCCCTAGGGCCCAATGATTGGATCATAACAAAGTTAAGCGGGCAGATCACAGGACCCCATCAGCAAACTGATGTGGCCATGTGTATGGCCACCTTTAGAGGAGTAGATTAAAAGAACACGCTTCAAGGTGACATATACTGGATTCTGCCATATGACTAGCTATATTCGGTCTCATGGATTAGACTTAAAAGGGGCCCAAGTGGAATATAAAATTTGTACTGTAATTCTTGCCTATTCAGCTAATAAACATGACATTTACTGTACAATGTTCCTCTTAGTATAAAGCTAACAGCTCTTGCTTATACATAAATTATAATAATAGGACAGAATCTGAAAGTAGTGTGTGTTCCACAAGACTTCACAAAGTAACAGAATGCTCAGTGCTCATGGGCACTGTAAGTGAGAAGAAGCCAATTAACTTTTAGATCTCACAGTATTAATTTTAGATTTTTTTGTAAGACAAACCAACAAATTATTCAGGCAGCCTTATTGCATGAAGACGCTTGAGAGGCGAGGTGCTGTTGTGAGTTAACACCACAAAAGGAGATGCAAATTAGACTGACTAGCCCAGGTGTCATATTACTCCCATATTTTAATCAATGCTTAATTAAGTTTTTTTTTTTATATTAAAAGTGAATTGGTAGAGTACTGCAACCCCCAAAAGCTTTTCATGTTGCTTACACTTTTATTAAAACTGATATTTATTGTTTGCTTTGCCTCCTCTCTGATACCTTCAGTCTTTTGCTGCTTATCAACTATAATGTTAAGAATTTTTTCAATTTATGTAAACCATTGCAAAAATGCAATGTATTGCATAGTTATTTTGTAATTTGATTTTACAACAGACCAAAACAATCAGGTAACTCTCAATTAGCTATATAATTAATAGCCTTGTACATTTAAAGTATTCTTCTCCTCTTTCAGTCTCTCCAATTGAATGCAATGTTATTATGTTTTAATCTAGATATTCACTTCTACCTTTAATGTCAAAATGCTTCTGCAGCAGACCAAAACAATCAGGTAACTCTCAATTAGGCTTGTATATTAAAAATATTCTTCTACTCTTTCAGTCTCTCCAATTGTATGCAATGTTATTATGTTTTAATCTAGATATTCACTTTTACCTTTAATTTAAAAATGCTCCTGAAAACTTTAACCTCCTCAACTGCTCTCAATAGAATGGAATTATTATACAAAGTGCAGCAGTTTCTCCTCATTCACCATTATTCAAGACCTTTGTGCACTTGAACTAACAATAGAAGCTTATTCTTATCTTCTTATGTAATTAGAAACACCATGTTTTCAACATTGAAGCAATTATTTTCTCTCACAGCCTATATATTGTTCCATTATAATATGAATGAAGAGGAGCCAAAAGTTTTTCTTGATTTATTAAGTCTAAGGGCACTTGACCTGTTGCAGCTACATGACTGCAGTTACAGTAATCTTTTCATTAATCTGATATCTGACTGAAAATTTAAGTTGTTATATAAAAAAAGGTTACCATAAGCTGCTTTAACAGGTGCAAAAATTCTATCTGAGATCTGATTTGCTCTCCAAAAACCATACAATATTAAACAGTGGCATAACAAGATGTTACTGGGCCCTAAAGCAAATTAATATTAGGGCCCCCATTATATCCAGACGTTGTCCTTTTTCATCAATATACAGTAGAACCCACATTTTTAGTTTTTCAGGGGACCAGGAAAATTTTATGTAAAATCCAAGAAAATGTATAATCAGGGAAATGTGTTAAAGTAGCTTGTTCTTCAAATACTGAAATGATATAAGCACAGGAGTCCATTTATGTCAGTCACATACACAACCTAAAGCAATAAGGGGCAGATTTACTAAGGGCAGAATTTTGAATTGAAAGAAATTCGAAATTCAACCATCAAATTTTTTAAAGGGCTTTTTCGATCAAAAATAAAAATCATTCGAATCATTTGAATGCATTGTTTGATTCGAACGATTCAACAATTTCAGCTATTTTGGACAAAAAAATTAGACTTTCAAGTAATTTCAAAAACACTTCTTAAAGGGTCCAGGAGGTCCCCCATAGGCTAAAATAGCAATTTGGCAGCTTCAAGGTGGGGAAGTGGCAAATTTTTTAAAGAGACAGTACTTCGATGTTCGAATGGTCGAATTTTTAAATTTGTTTCGACTTTTTTTCAATTCTAATCGAATTTTGGACTATTTGATAGTCGAAGTAGCCAAAAATTACTGAATTTTCACTTCGATCCTTAATAAATGTGCCCCTAAGTGATTGCTGCAGGACTGTATAAGGGACAGACTCATTGGTATTAACCATTTACAGGCAGAACCATGGCAAAATATACACCTGGTTAGTATAGTAAACCTCTTTATTTCACAAATAATATTCACAGAGGAAAAAAATTTTTTGGGAACATGAGGACCAAATTTTGATGTAAAATCCAGGAAAACTTTACTCAAAATCAGGTAAATGCATCCATTAAAATGCATTATAAATTGGTGGACCACAAATAAAAAATGTAAAATGCAGGCAAACTTAAATTCAGGGTACTTAAATTTGAAGTTTCACTGCATTTTGAAATGTCTCATTAATTAGGGACTTATGGGGCCCTCTATACCTCCTGGGTCCCCATTTAGCTGAGGGTCTGCTTCTTAGTCTATAGTTAAGCCCCTGATATTAAATAGAGCAGTAGTAGGCCATAAACACCAGAAGCACTAAATTAGTAATGCTGCCATCAACAAAGGTAGGACAGAGTAAGAAAAAATTAGAACATAGAGAAAACCATAAGATTTCCATTAATTTTTTTTTTTTGCCATACAGCATTGTGGGACCATCACATTTTATTGAAGAGGAAGTATTTATTCTTGTGAAGCATATTATATGTCAGTTGATTTGGATGAGGGTACCATTTCTGGGAAATACATAGTTAAACAATTGTTTCTGTTGGGTAATAGTTTCATCAATTTTTCACAAGTTTAGAGATCTTTTTCCACAGGCAGTAATGGTCACTCCTTTTGGGTTTCTGTTCCAGATAATATTTTGAAAATGTGAATGGCATCTGCCCATAGATAAAGGGAAACCCCTTGCTGAAAATGCTCTACGTCATACAGATCAAGCACACTTTATTATCTGCCTTAAGTGAAACACCAGTCAGACACGAAAAAGGGAATAGCAGTGTGTTAAGTCTAAATACATTTTCCACATATAAAAATGAATACTATTACTATAATACCATCATTAAATAGAAACTTAACAGAACCTGGCTTCTCTGAATTGTGCCAGTAGTACACATGGATACAGGTCTAGACTGACCTTAGACCCTAGCATTTCAGGTACACAGAGGCCCTAACAGCCCGCACAGAGGCCCAAACAGCCCCCAAATAAATAGTAACTGTCTATGTCAATTTACAAGAGCTCCTCTGGCATTTGACAGAACCCACAGATTGCCAGTCTGTGCGTGCATGGATAAAGAGCTCACTAAAAAGGTCAATAAAAGGCAAAATTTTTGTACAAAACTTGAGGGAAATTCTGATTCAGGCAAACCTGAAAATCAAATATGTATTAATCACTGGACAGAGCTTTAAAAAACTATGGGGGGCAAATTCAGTAAAGGGTGAATTTTCACAAGCGAACGCTCCGCCACACTTTGCGCCACTTCACCAGGCTTAAACTCGTTACCAGTACATCAATTCACTACAATGCAAACTTGCGTCTCAGCAGCCAAACGCTGGAAAAGTTTTGCTTGAGCATTTTGTAGCGATCTTTTGCTAGAGTTCAATTATGCCTAGTACACTTACAGTAGGTCAATATGAATAATGTGAGTATTGCTTATTACACATGTCCAAGGAAGCTAAATAAAGACAAAAGAGATCCTCTAATGCCCTAGACATGAGTCCACCCTACAACAAATGTGGCATGCCCCTCAAATGGTTGGAAAAAAACTGTTAACACAAAAAAACTTTACTACAGTATCTAGAACTTTTGAAGGCAATCCCACGTTAAAAAATGCCAGCGTTTTTTTTACAACTTTTATGAGTTTCCGGCATACAGGATATGATGTTACTAACATAAGATTGAGGAGGATAAAGTTTTATTTTATCAGTTCACCTGGTCTAAGATGGGGAGGGAATCTCTGGCGAAAGGGGTAATGTCTTGTAAAATTCTCACGTGAATTTTAGGTGTAACAATCATTTGTGTGACTGAAAATTCAACATTGGCGATGTCTTTGAGGATACGATTTCTGGTGAATTTTAACTAGCAACACCCACTTCACCCTTTAATAAATCAGCCCCTATATGTTTAAATGTGGAAACAGCCTGATTTCAGATTATTAGTTATATCATCCACACAGTAGGTGTGTGGAAACTTTGGTAGTCATTTACTTCACAAAATGTTGCTTATGTTATAAAGTAGCCAGGTGGCCTGATTTACTGTGGTAAAAAAAGTCCATTGGTATAAATTTTTATCTTTATAATCTAGTTATTTGAAATACTCCATTCAAGGATTATCCTCATAGTGTAACACTGATCTGTTGTAGTGTATTTGTATATTGAGACACAGTCCTCCTTACAGTCATATAAAATTATTTTTGTGTGTATGTATCTCTATAATTATTTTATCACTATCACTATAATTAGTTTTGCCTGTTTCAGTTACATTCTATCAAATCTATGCAGGAGACTTGCTTAACACACTAGAATTATTCATTTTAAATTGGCAACTTTCTTTGATATGCAGTGAAAGCATGAGGATGAAAAGTCTACCACAAATGCCACCAGGTTCTACACATCACTCTGTATTTTCCCCATCAAAATAAATGTTTTCAAATGAAGGCTTTCCTTAGTTAATCTAGGGGCACAACAATAATGCAGTTGTTAGTGGGACCGGGGTACAGAGGGTACTGTGTATGAATGTAGTTTTAATATATCAGTGCAAAGCAGAACAATTTCTGGAAATGCTTTATGGATGGGGAGGGGACAAAAATGATTTGGCCAAGTAAGTAAGTAAGTAAGTAAGTAACATAGAGCAATATGTTATATTAGACTTATTGAGCAAAAATGGATGCCTGCAGCCACAACAATCATTACATCTGTAGAAAATAATTTAAGCCACAGCAAGTAGTAGATTATTAATGAATATAGAAAAGTTGCACCATTTCTAAGATTGCCCTGCCATTAAAAAGTGTCATCATGTTTATTGGATCTGTGTAACCAATGTATGAAGGAACAACAAAAAAGCAAGGGACTAAACAAGACTTACAAAAGGTTATGATTGAAATTTGTGTTTTTTAGAACTGAAAATGACTAAAATGCTGATTATCATGCTATTAAATAAATGTTATAAAATGTTAAATAAATGTTATAAAATTTACCTTCAGTTTGTGCATGTTATCTTGCTTTATGATGAATGAATCTGCCCCATTTCACTTTGCTGGAAAATTCTCAAAACTACGCAAAAAACTGAAAAATGGCAAATAATTCACAAAATATTTTAGTCTATAGGTGATTTTTTTGAATACATAAAAAAGACATATAGTCTATGGCCGACATTTCTGTCTACTGAGCAACATTTTTGTAGTGAGACCTGCCATGTGGCAAATTTTCATTCAATGAAACGCAGAAATCTGCTGCGAAACCATACATGGCAAAAAAATTCACTCATATCTATTTATGTCTTATGTTCTACTCCACTTAATGAATGGTATAAAAAAACTATTAAACAAAACTACTGTCAAAATTAATTTAAACTTCCGTTATTTCTGTTTCAGTTTAAAACTAAGTTGTGCAACTGCACATACAATAGCTAGTCACACATTTTTTTAGCAAGGAACAACACCAATGTTCTACAAATAAATGCATGTTAAGATAAATTCTACAGTAGGTCACTGACCAGGATTAGCTCTTGAAAGCTAGTACACTATGTTTTACATTAGATTGAATTTTCAACTGCTTACTGACAGATATTTTAACAAGAACATTTCCCTTTTTGCTTGGTACAGTGTGGGGATTTAGTGTATATTCTTATTAATCCCATCAATATCACAAGAAAGAAAAGGTTGATGAGTTAAAATGCTACATAAGCCTAATACCCTGGGCAGCCTACAAAAGGAAGGCAAAAGTGACCTTTATCAGTGATTGCAATGGTTTCTCAGGCCTAATCTATATCATACAAATTAACTTTTATATTAATAGCTCATAAAATGCAAGAGGTAGTGTTAATGTAGGTGAGAAGGATCTGAATTGTTTACAAAGAAGTTTTTATCATTTGCTAATACAGAAATAGAATAGGTGCATGTAGGCAGGGATAATTTACACAAAAATAGAGGTTAGCACAGTATCAGAATGTTCCATGTATTACATTATATACAACCTAAGGTTACATGCATTTTTTCTTATAACTTCCATTTTATTTAAGTATAAAACAACGCAAGATAAGACATTATAAGTCTGTTTCAAGTTATCACCTATTCCCAAGAAAAGGGGGTTGTAGTGAAACCTAACGTGAGAAGAAATGTAAACTGAAAAAGGAAAACATATAACTAATAAGCATAGAGGCTTTTCGTATTCCACATAATGTCCATGCACTAAAATAGGTATAGAGTCTGGATGACTCTTGCTTCCCTGTTTTTAAATTGTGCTGTGTATTTTAAATCATTGTTTGGGATGCTGTTTTTCAGTATTTAGCTATTAAAGTGACCGCTGTATTACACATATGAAACAAAAGTTTCTTAGTAGCTTTAGTACTGTAAGTCTACCTAGATAGATTTGTAGTAATGGGACTTCTGGCTGCATGAATATATCATGTTGTAGTAATTGTTAGATCATTGTGAAAGGCTTGGTGCCACAAGGGTGTTATTACTAGGTATTGCCACAACATAAAGAAAGAACATAAAGAAGAGATCCTTAGCTGCCTCAACCCCTCCAGCACTGTGTGGAGTAATTGGGGTTTATTTTAGCAATGCGCTGTGGTGTCAGGTGCCACATGTATAGGAGCTTAATGTGGGCTTTGATATGATTTGTTTATTTAGTGGCTCCTTTGGGTGCGCATAGGATGTTTTGCCATTGTTTAATTGTAAATGTCTGTTGCAAATCTTGTTCCCATTTCTCCATGTATGGCAATTTTTGCTCTGGGTCGTGGGATGGTAGGATTTTGTAGCAGCTATAGATAAGTCCTTTCCTATTCCAGGCTTTTTTGCAGAGATATTCCATATAGGTTGAGTGAAGATTTGAGCCAATGAGTTATTTGGGCATAAATGTAAAATCTTATAGCTGAAGTCCATATTTCTCTTGGAGGGCCTCATGTTCTGATGGTACATGGAATATACAGTAGGTCCTCTAGGATTGTAAGTCCTTTATCAGACCATTTTGTTATGGAGATGTTGGGTATTATTTGTTTCAGTGGTGAGCAAGTTGTTAGGCTTCCTTTTTATGTTGACTGAATATTTCTATTATATCGTGTACATTGGGTGC
>CM044436.1:59517534-59537162 GCA_024363595.1 Xenopus borealis | reverse complement strand
ACCGGTTCTCCTGGATCAGCTACTCTCCTTCGGGATCTGAGGTAAACAGATTGTTACAATGTGCTAAAAAGAAGAGCTCTTCACAATGCAAGACATGAAGTGAAAGTCTGCTTAAAACAACAGTTATTGGACAGCCTTCTGCTAAATACATACTATTTTACCTTTATTTTGCATGTCTCTATACATAATTTCTTAAATAATAGTGAAACTGTTTTTTATTTTTGGCTTTAAGGAAATGTTATATGTGTAGTATGGGGCATGAAAATACCTTCTGTTTAATGAAGGCATTCACTGGACTCAGTTTTTATATTTATCAACTATTTCTAGGTAATCATGATAGCCTTTTAACAGGACATCAGGCTAATCCAATTGCATAGTCTATTATTCACGTTCACATTATTCACAAGCTAATTAGGGACTAAGTAGGACTAACCATAATCCTGATGTTGCTGCTCTCTTTTCTCAGGAAGCATCATTGACTTAAAAAGAATTAGACACTCCAACATGTGATATCTCATAGTCTCTTTATTCAAAGGTATTTCCTATACTAATTTAAAATTGACATCACCCCTATAAGTGATATAAATATGAATCTGCTCTACATAGCTTTATGTTATAGCACAAGTGCTTGGTTTGTGTGGGCCTTTGTTTAATTCTTTCTTTTGTGAAAATTTGGTTATTTAAATGTTCTCTGTCTCCTGGATGCTGCTGTAAGGTCAGCAGGCTCAGGAGGGGAAGCGGACCAAGGAGGGAACAATAGTCCAATAGCGAGGTACAGGCAGGGATCAAGAATAAATCGGAGTCAAGAGTCCAGGCAATAAGGTCAGTTCAGGCAGAAGTGGTTCAGAGTCCAAGAGCAAGGCAGGGTCAAATACGGAGGATTACGACAAGGTTCAAAGTCCAGAAGTCAGGCAGGGTCAAACACGAGAATCCACAGAGAGTTTCAGGAACAGCACACCCAGGAACCACGAAGGGATAACCTATAATCGGGCAATGATTATAGACCTGGATAGCCCTTATATAGGCCCAGTTTGGCGCCAATAACGGACGCTGGCGTCAAGACGCACGCCGACGCCCGCGTGCGCCCGTATAGACGCATGCCGACGTCTTTACGCATGCCGACGCCTCGGCGCGACCCGGCGCCCTGACGCGCGCGCCCGGATGAACGCGCGCGCAAGTTGACGCCGGCGCGCCTGCGCCCTACCTGACGCGGCTGGGACCTAGCAGGTACCCTTACAGCTGCTTATGAATTGATAAAAATCTAGAAGATTTTTATATAGTGATAAATCTGCCCCTGCATAGAAACATTCAGGACTTTCTAATCTCACATGAAAATATTTGCATCATGCAGCATAGGAAAATTTACAACACAGTCTATATATTTGCAGCTTATTGCAAAAATAAATAGGTCAAATGACTAATTTACTGTCTATCATTGAAATATTTATGGAAATATACTTTTCTGCATGTTGTTAAGGTATTACAGCTGACTGGGAATTCCATAAAGAGTCTAATTTCTGAATAAATATGAAAGATGGTGCTCTTCTGTTCTCTTTCCCAGAATATTGATGTTTGCGCTTCTCCTTGTACAGAGCATTTCTAATACAATTTCTAGAAATCAATAACCATGGGAAAATATAATACAGATAGATTGCTTGCCTATAAGGGATGGCTTTCGATTAGTAGAGGTTAGAAACACAGATCAGGAGTTGGCAGTACTTAGTCTGCAATCACCCTTTATTGGTGTATTTCACTCATGACATGTTTCTGGAACTAGTCCCTTTTTCAAGTGAAAAACAAAAACCAGTTAAAAAACTTTAACTAACATCATAACTACACCCCTTAAATGCACCAGATGATGCCTGTGATAACCTGGGTTTGTCCATCCAACTGTTAATGTCAATTGTAATCTTATCCATTGTAACATATTACTCCATCATGTCATGAAATAAAAAAAGTCCCATAAATACAGTCCATACTGTTGGAATAAATACAATTATATTCTTTAGAAACTGCACAAGGCCTATCAAAAATAAAGTAATCTAAAGTAACATGGGGACACTGCAAACAAATGCCTGCCCAGACATAAAGATAAACCTTGTATGTCACTCTCTTCTAATTTATATGGACGTAGGGGCAAATTTACAAAATTCACATGAAATGATCGAAGTTCGATTGAATTCGATTTAATACCGATCATACAAATTTTTTGTATATTCGGATTTTCTAATTTGTCCTCTTCGATCATCGAATAACGAATTATCGAATAGATCGAATGATCGGATATTAGATAATTTGATCATTTGAAGATAGAAGGAATCAAAATTTTAAAATTGCTTGAATGCCTACTTCACCAGATTGAACCTACTGATAGAAACCTATGGGAAATCCCCCATAAGTTTCTGAGGCTAAGTCCTGCTCAAATACCATTCGTAAAATCGAACGCTTCGATCGTTTGAATCATACAAATTTTTCGGAGGCTCGAAGGAAACGTCACGATTTTTATCGTGAAATCGAACGATCGGTATCCGATCGTACGAATTCATCGAGAAATCGAATAGCGAGCAAAATGATAGCCTAAAACTGTTTGATAAGCATTCGAAATGCTTATCGAATATCGAGGGAATTCAAGGGATTTTTAGGGAATTTTAGTAAATTTGCCCCCTAGTACTGCCTTCTCCTGATCTGTTTCTAATCTCTACTAATGGAATACTTATCACATGATGGATGGTGTGTGTTGAAACAGCAGGTTTACATTAATTTGATTTTTTCACTCTTTGATTCAAATATAAGGGATGGTTCTTGGTTTCCTGAAAAAGGGCCCCATGGGAAACATTGCAGTGAAATCAGTTGGAATGCAGTATAATAATTTACAAGGAATTACAGATGGTAAATTTGTATAGGATCTTGCAAACTTTTTTTAAATATATTTTCCATCATAGTAATGCAAACTTGCTTTTAATTTGCATAATAATTTGTACATAGTGAGGTGCTGAAATGGAAGCAACTGAGAGCCAAGCACAGAATGTAGGTATGACCAGGAAGCAAAACACAGAGATTCAGGGAAAAAATTTAGAGAGATATATTATGGCAAAGTGAGAAAGGAGAAATGACACCCCTGAAAGGCAGCCAGGCACAGATGAATTTGTTTGTTCAGCTGATAATGTGTATTACTCTTGGCTATGATCCAGAGGCACTCTTCTTTGTCCCTCTAGACAATACACGCCAAGTTGTAAATGGCACACAAAATGGGAAATTCTAAACCGCCAGCATGATAAAAGTCCCTCGATAGTCGGCAAAATATACTTTGTTCAGGAAACAAATCGATGACAGGAGAATACAGTTTGATTCAAAGTAAATTCCAGTGATTTGTTTTCTTTTAAAGGTATTTTTGGAAATGCTGCACTGTTAGAATTTTGACCACTAATCAATTTCCTACATAGCTTGGGTGAAGCTCTATATTACCATCCACATCATCATAGACCATGTAAAATTAAAGCAATGCATTATTGGCTGTTAAGTATAACTAATATGCCCTAAAAAGTCCTCCTGTAGAGATACAACTCAAAATAAGGCAAAATAGCTACAATTATGTGACTTTGGTATTTCTAGTTTTTGCAGGAAAATATAAATATTGCAGTGATATAATGTAAATTACTACCCAGCTGATCACCTTTAGGCTCTCAAAATAAAAATAAAATGAAAATAAAGAAAAAATATGGGATATGGGAAACCACTTATCCAGAAAGCTCTGAATCTTGGAATGCTTGTATCCCATAGCCTCCATTTTATCCAAAATTATCCAAATTTAAAAATAATTTCCTTTTTCTTTGTAACAATAAATCAATACCTTGTACTTGATCCAAACTAAGATATAATTAATCATTATTGAAAGCAAAACCAACCTATTTTTTAATGTTTACATGATTTTCACATGAAGGATTCGAAGACTGATCAAATTTTAAAAAACATTCAAATTCTCAAATGTTTTTGAAGACCACTTCAACCAGTGAATTCTGTAAATTCGATCGAATTGAATGATTCTAATAAAATTTCATTCTAATATTCGACCATTCGACTGTCAAAGTACTTCCCCTTTAAATTTTTATTCGACCACCTAGTTCGCCAGATCAAAGCTGCCGAATTGGGTTTCATTGATTTTGATTGAATAAAAAATATTCGATCGATGAAAAAATTGTTAGAATACGATCGATTTGTATGATTTATCGATCGAATATTTCTTATTCAATCGTTCGATTGCGGTAAAATCCTTTTAATTCCCTACCTATTCACATGGTCTAATTTCGAATTTTTTTAAATTCGAAATTTGATCAATAGTAAATCTGCCCCTTAAGGTATGAAAATACAGATTACGGAAACATCCATTATCTGGAAAACTCCAGGTCCCGAGTATTCTGGATAATAGGTCCCATACCTGTTCTGGTTACTTTTGACATGAAAGACAAAAATTATCTTTAGGGTAGTACACAAGCAGATTTCTTGCCCATGGGGAATCTGTGCAACCAATGGGCAACAAACTTCCTGAAAATAACTTGCCCTTAATTAACATTTGGTTTTCAAGATGTCATTTTTTCAACATGTTTTCAACATATGGCTCATTCTGTTGATGCTTTTAAGAGGGGTTTGGATGATTTTCTGGACAGACATAATATCAAAGGCTATTTTGATACTAAACTCTACAGTTAGTATAGCTATGGGCATACAGGTATGTGGTTTGTGTTTGAAAGAGTGGAGATGTGTGTGTGTGTATGTATGCTGGGTTTTTAATTTGGAGGGGTTGAACTTGATGGACTCGGTCTTTTTTCAACCCAATTTAACTATGTAACTATGTAACTATGTACAGATGCAGTCACTTGGATTTGTAAGATAAATGCGTTGTGACTCAGGGCTAATTGAAGAAACTGTGTTATCTAAAGTTATCTTAACTCATTTAATGCATTTAACCTTTTCATTAGCATACCAAAGCACCATTGTTTTCAATGGTGAACTCTTTAATTGGATGGGATGCTGTGACACAATATTCTGTGCTAAGTGGGATAAATGGGTTAGATGAGTTAAGTCACGACGCATTTAACTTACAATCCAAAGTGACTGCATCTGTAACATATAAAACATGAAATAATCTGGGATTATTGTAGGATGATACCTTTTTTTCAATTATACCAGGTTGCCTAGTATTTTATTCATTAAAACAAGACAATAGTAATACAGATAGGATGACATAAAAAGATAGGTGATATAGAAAAAGGCCATAACATTATTGGTCTTATAACCCATGACATAATATAGATCTCAAAGTTTTGTTTTTTTTTTTTGTTTTTTTTTTTAATTAAAAAAAACTGCTTCAGAGTCTTAAAATGGAGCAATTGTCTTCAAATATTCATAAGGGGGCTGAGTATACAGTCCCATTCAAAAACATACAGTATCATTAATATATCTAGATCTCATTAAATAATTATACAAAGATGCTCATAATAATTCTTTACTTCGCAGTAGTAAAATGATTAAAATTGTTTCAGATTCTTACATTTTTTATGTACACAAACATATTATACTGTCAGCTCACATGCAATGGCATACTTTGCTCTGTTCCTCCCCAGCATTTGGCTCTGATGCTACACTTCTAAAAAACACTAAGGGCCGGTACACACGGGCGTTTTGGACCTGCGCTCCCCTGCGTTGCGTTTGGCTGCGCTCAGCCAAAGGGGAGCGCAGGTCTAGACGCACCTCATTTTGTTCAATGAGGTTGTACCCACGAGACGCGTGTAAGCGACGAACGCAGATTCAGACACAACATGCTGCATTTTTCCTGCGTTTGGCGCCTACATGCGTTCGTGTGAGTACAGCCCCATTGAAAATAATTGAGTGCGTCTATACCTGCGCTCCCCTGCGGCTGAACGCAGCAAAACGGAACGCAGGGGAGCGCAGGTAAAAACGCCCGTGTGTAAGGGCCCTAAGACAGGCTGACCACATGAAAAGGTAATCATCCACCATATGGCACATGTCAGCTGTGCATTACTGCCTAATGGGAATCTCAGAACAGAAGTTGATGCATTTTCAGCCCAGACCTATTATACTTTTTCCCCACTTTACTCTATTTATACAGAGGTTAATAAAGACTTCTACAGTTACCACATTTCCTGTATGGTGTACCCTGAAAATACTGTTTACACAAAAGCATTTGCCAATTCTGAGGTCAACATAGTTAACTGATTGAATCTATAGAATAGTGTCCACTACATCCCATCACTTCCTACCAGGTCAGGACTAAGATTCAAGATAGGCCCTGGCATTTTAAATACACAGAGTCCCAAACAGCTCCCACAGACCCAATACTTAATGACTGTCTATGGCACCTTTCAGCAGTCAGAATCAACAAATTGCCAGTTTGGAGCCTCTTCTTTGTTTTTTGTTTATAAATTAATCAGATTGAATATGTTATACTAGAAGAACACTTGTACAAAATATTAATACATAAATGAGTATGGGATCTATAACTATATATATGTAAAATATATGCCTAGTTATTGCTTATGTAACACATTCTTACTCTAGTCCTGTCTGGCATTAAACAGAAATAATATTCTGCTCCATAGAAAATTGTTTTATGTTTGCATTTATGCACATTTGGACATCCTCAGGTTTTCAACAGTTGATCACAGGTGATTTAGCAAGGCTCTGTCATGTTGAACTTACTGCAGATCAGGTTGCATTGACAGAGGGTGAACATGCTGAAAAATAATTGCGAATACTGTGAAGACTCAGTCTTTTGTTTTGCAGCAGTGACAGGTAAATCAAAAATCTATTACAGGTGTTACCTGAAACCACATAACTCATAGTGGTTATTTTGTAGGAATCTGTGCAATGTTAGACTGACTGTACCAGTTGAGAAACCAAATCTCAATTAGATTTGCATCAGGCATGTTGCCAACATGACAGCAATTCCCAACCCATAAAATGTAATAACTGGCGGCACCAATCAATAGGATTTTCTCATAAAATGCCTTTATTAGAACATATGGGCTCTGACCCCAAACGCACGGCAACGTTTCAGACCTCGCACGGTCTTTTTTCAAGCTACTACACCTACACCCAACCCTACACACATTTGGCACAAAGTGTAGTATAAAACTATGGTATCCCTACACAATCACGATAATGAACCATTCTTGTTTTTTTAATTCTGAAATACATTAACTATATTTTAATAATGTATTTTACAGAGAATCAAAACCTTTGTGATCCTTCATATTAGTAAGCCTAAATAGCTTAAGGTGCATTATCTTAAGTTTTTCATACAGAAATGTGATTTATGAGCAGAACAAGATTTGATGACTCATTATAGGCAATGTTAACTATGCTGTGTTTCTGTGGATGAATTTTAGAAACATTTATTAAAAAAGCAGTTTAAAACTGCAGTTTTGTAGCAACAGGGACACACTGTTGTTATCAATATCTGTTTTTTCTTTTGATGTCCAGACTAGATTCTTCTTGTAAAAAGCATCATTAACGTCTTATTAATTCTACAACAAAAAAGCAAGCCTTTAACACACTAGTGCTGTAACTTTAAAATACAGAACTAGCTTGGTATTTAATGAGAGATTTATCACAGCGGGCATCTGTTAAATTAAGTTGAGCCTTCACATCACAGTGGGGAAACAGGTGTATATTGGTTTAGAATTATGGAAATGTTGACTAATTCTGAAGCTTGTAATCAAATGGACGGCACCCTACAATATTTTCTTCCAAGAAATCTGCATTAACCATTTACTTCCATCAGAAAGAACCTCATAACAATGATTCATCTACTAACTGACAGTAATGGATTGTGAGCAACAAAACGGGATAAACGGCCTTGGTCAAAAAGGCAAGAGAAAGCATTTAAAGGATAGTTCCGCAATATTAATATCATTTAGAGTTAATAAGCTGTTTATCAGGGGTTTTAAAACTATAGCTCTTCTGTTGCTTCAGAGCAACAATATTCAGCATACTTCATGTGTTAACAAGAGAGAAGTTAAACTTGCAATGTATTAGAGCATGGGGAAGGAGTACTGTAAACATACATGTTTTGTCAAGTCAACTGGGCTTTAATACTTTTATTTGTCCCAATGTGGTTTCTTTAACAAAGGAACACACAAAAAAGGTAATTAAAAATCATAAGCAGGTAATGCCACTCACTATGGATTCAAGGCCCTTTTTCATTTATATACATTTAAGCTTTGATATGGCACAACATTCTGTTTTGCTATACAACATTTTTCTGGGAATAAGAAAAAAACTAAATATGTAGAGATCACTGTGGCTAATATTCTGTATAAGACAAGAATCTTAGTTGATATCAGCTAATTAAAATGACAGAACATCAAGCTGTATTAGCCACAGGCAGCACATTTGTAATAAGGAGTCTCCATATCAACTACATTTGTAGTAAGGAGCCTCCATATCAACTTATCATAAACATTTGGTTATTAATTAGTAATTATAAAACAAAACAGGAATGTAAATTATTTCCTATCTCTTTATACAAGCGGATCTAAGTGGCAAGAACATTGCCACCTAGGTTTAGCTAGATCTATGTTAGTATGTTTACAGGGCAGAATTTTTTTTAATGAAATTTTAAAGGAAACTGTAATACATCTCTGTATGACCTAGATGGACAGACTGGTCTTGATTTGCTGTCATCTTCTTGTTGCTTGGTTGTGCTGGAATGTTTTAATTGCCAAGCGGGTTAACAGACTCTGGTTGCATCAGTCATGTGACTTATATACAATATCTCGCTACTCTTTCATTAATACACATTTCAAGTATTTGATAGCAAGGACTTTTGCGATATTGCAATTGTAGTCCACTGACAGCTCGAGTTTTGAAGGCTGCCGATCACAAGCACAACTGATTTGCATCTCATACTGTTCCACTGGAAAACGGCACAAGTAGAAGGTAGCTTGATATTTCCCAGATAACACTTTTAGAGAAACAAGCACACTTCTCTGGAAATAATACCAGTATGTCAAGGTGAATAGCTAGCAAAGTGATTTTTCCCAAGTGGATACCAAGTCAGGGACTTTTATACTAAAATTTAATCTATAAATATATGATTCTCCAGTGAGACAATTAAGCAAGCATGTTTTGATACAATGACATACACAGTAATTGGAAGCTTTCCCTTTGATTAAGTAAAAGAACAAGGATAGATACTATTATGGAAAAATAAGTACAGCATATTCTATTGCTATTATTTGTACTGCATGTCTGTAATCTCTAATCCCTATAGTGGGTTTTACAACACAATTTTTTACAGAATACTCAAAAGGCTTGGGATAAAAAGAATAATCTAGGCAGTGGTTTTGTATCAGAAACACTGGTTCATTTTAAATTGGATAACTGCTTATTGGTAAACTGCTTAAAACTGCTTAAAATTACATCACATTGTCCTCAAGGGCATTGTTGCAAGGATTTGTTTCTATGGTTTAAAGGCATAAGACCATGTTCAAATCAAGAGGCTCAAGTACAAAACAGTAGACATTACAAACGTGATAAATTTCCATGTTCAAGTATTTATAACACCTTGCCTTTGTTTATATCTATTGACTATAAATGTGTTTTTATTTGAAGAATTCGTTAGACAAATCCACCCCATAACAAGACGGGCTCATAATAAGACATCATCATGCTAAAGAAATAAGAGAGGCAATGCAACCCATAGAAAGGAATGTTGTCCATGATACTAAGAAATAAATTTCTCTTCTGTAAATTATAGCCCAAAAAATAAATACTTAAAGGAACAGAATCACCAAAATATAAAAGCATTTTAAATGAATTAAAATATATTGCACTGTTGCCTTACATTGGTATAATAATGTGGTTGCTTTAGAAATACAACTATAGTTTATGTAAATAGGCTTCTGTGTAGCAATGGGGGTAGAAATTTAGGCTGAAAAGTGAGTAAAGGCACAGGATAATAGATAATAGAAATGCTATGTAAAAAATACAATGGTATTTTGCAGAATGTTATCTACTAAGTAGCTAGAACCTTGAATGGCTGCCCCATGGCTTCACATCACCTTGTTTTTATAAACTGTAGTAGTCTTTCTGAAGCAAACACACCAGTCCTACCAGTGCAGGGAAATGGTACATTATATTTTAATTACTTCAAAGCACTTAAAACAACAGATACTTTTATCATTTTCATATTAGGGGGCAGATTTATCAAGGGTCGAATTGAAAATTCGAATACGAAATTTGAATTTTCAAGGTTTTTTATCTTCAAACTGTCAAATTCGATTCACGTTTTTAAAAAAATTCTAATCGAATTGAATTTGAGTTTTCGAATTGATCCTACTCATTCATATTAATAAATTTTTTTTAGTTAATGAGAGTTTTAAAAACCTCATATGAATTCAAAATTTGACCCTTTATAAATGTGCCTCCCTGTTGCATATTAAAGATCATCTTTGCCCTTGAGTCAACATTTTATGATATTGCCTGTGCTGCCTCAGAGAAGACACAACTTTGTCCATTTATGGGCTCATGTGACTAAACATTTGTTTATTTGTGTGCACCATGAGTTGTAGGATTCTAGGTGGTGGTTCTTATTTCTTATTTAAATGGCAATTTTCTATTGTGGATTACCCAATAGCACATTCTACTAAAAAAGTATACTATTATGAATATTTTTTACATGAAGCAGGGTTTTACGTATGAAGTTTTTATGTAATATATTTTTTATAGAGAACTACATTGTTTGTTGTTATAGGATTTCTTTAAATTGCAAAACAATATATTATTGTATCATGGATACAAAGAGAATGCACTTTTGATACTAGCTATAATGCTAAAAATCCAGCAGCTGGTTAAGGGTACTTTAGTTAAATCTGGGGGGACGGGGAACTCAAGTAAAAACATCCTTATGATGAAGATACTATATAAACACTTTGGATCAGCGCACTTGTCTCACAAGACACACAGCAGTGTGTCAAATATCCTTTACCGGAAAGGATCTTTAACATTTACTACAGAGCTTCCCGCTAAGGTCTTGGTTTGAATTAGCTATGAGTGTCACATACCTAAGCGCCAACCAGTGCGTCTTCTCTCAGCAGCGCTGAAGCCACGATGGCTGGCGTCAGCACACCAGAGTGATGATGTCATGAGGTCCGGCGCCAAATTTAAAATAAAAGGACGCCCAGGACGCCAGTTCACTGCCCATTTATAGGAATTGCTACCTTTGTTCCTGAACTTTGATCTTGCCTGGGCTTCAACTTTTCAAGCTGTTTTCTGCCTGCCTTTGAACCTTTGCCTGGACTTTCGATTATGATTTTGCCTGAACTGTTTTGTACGATTTTGGACTTTAACCCTTTAGCTTCCTCCTTGGTCCTGACTACTCTCCGCAGGGAGCCAATAGGCCCCCTTGACATTATAATCGGGCCTTGAACCTGCGTTCTGGGTTTCCTTTTATTTTGAATTTGGTGCTGGGCCTCCTGACGTCATCACGCCAGCGTGCTGATGCCGGGGTTCTTGTGCTGGCACCACTGCTATCCACGTGGTAGCACTGGGTGCCACCATCTTGGCTTCGGCACTGCTGAGAGAAGACGCGCCAGTCAGCACTTAGGTATGCGACAGAGAGTGGAAGAGATAAGCTTTCTGACGACACAAACAAACCTATGAAAATTTCATAAACATTAATAGATGAAATCTGAACTTCTGCTGAAAATGAAAATAACACAGAAGTGTATTTAAAAATACACAGTATATGCAGAAAGAAGCATTTTCTTCAATATGTGTTTTGGTTTATATCATTTGGATGATAACGCATTAAATTTGTGTGTCCATACCTCCACCTAACTTTCCTACTAGTGTACTAGCAACTGGCTAAATTCATTATTGTGACTTAAATATTTGATAGATATGTCAGTAAGTCAATAGTGGCAGAGTTTTTGCTGACAACTCATTAAAAAGGTTGAACTTGGCTGGACGTGTCTTTTTTAACCTAACCTACTATGTTACTGTCAGGGAGCCTAGTGGCTCCCTGCGGGGAGAAGTCAGGACCAAGGAGTAAGCTAAAGGGTTAAAGTCCAGATGCAGGGTACAGGCAATTCTCAAGGTCAAGTCCAGGCAAAGGTACAAAGGCAGGCAGAAAATAGCAAGGTCGAGTTCAGGCAAGGGTCAAAAGTCCAGGAATCAATATTAAATTATAGAACACCCAGTAATGTAATACACAAAATCTATACTTGAGCATTGAACACTGGTCCTGAGCATCTACCGCGACCATCGCAGCACAGTGACGTCACCACGCCGGCATCGCTACCCACATGGTGGCTCTGGGCGCCGCCATTTTGGGAGGAGCACTGAAGGAAGAACATGCGCCGCCCGGAGCTCCTGATAAGGCTCTGGGCGGCATTCATGACAGTTACTGTGTTTCATGTTCTCTCATGTAAATATCGTGCATTTGTCTTTGGCATAATAATGTACCTATAATCTATGTTCTAGACCTCTAGTACCTCTGTAAAATGTCAGTGTTATAAACAGCTCACAGAGTATAGCAATATGGTAGTCTCCTCTAATCTCATTGGGCATTGCAGGAGGACTGCTTCTCTAGCACTTCCATGCATATTCATAGATTTGTTGAAATATCGATAAAGAACCTGCAGCCACAAAAACAAGGCATACACAGTGCTATCAACACAGGTAAAGGTATGACTGAGTTCTTTATGGTCCTAGGACTGCTGCTTTGTTGTGAACCCTATTCATAAATGCTTTCATAAGATGTACAGCCTTAGTCACCCTTTAAATTATTATGTAGCATATATTTGAGTTATATTCCCACACACAATTCTATGTATTATTTGCAAACTAGAATTATCATTATAATCCAGGGAGTCCTGCTGTAAACAACTGACAAGAAGTTGTTCCACAGGAACAGCGCTGCAATAATGCAACATTCCAATGAAATCTGTTTAGGAGTGCTTTTGTGTAGATGATAATTATTCTCCAAGGCAAAGCATCAGGTTTTAATATCTCAAAGGCCCACTAACTCAATTAATGTAGCTCATGCTAAATTACCTAATTAAATGACAGTGTGTGTGGGTCATCTATTCTGAGGAAGAATCTGCCAGATGTATTTACTAATGATTCCATGGATGTGTTCATAATGCAGAAATTTAAGAATTCATTTAAGGTACTATGATGGTTTAGATATCTATACAGTGTTTAGAAAAAATGTTTTAAAATTCCATATGAGCAGATCCCTTTACTTAACCTGAACATTTCAGAGGGCTGAGCTATTCATCCCTGTTTTTGATATGGTATAATATATATATTTTTGGATGTAGCTTTGCCTGAAGACAATCTGTCTCAGAGACAAATTGAAATATTCACCAAGGAAAACAAGTGAATGAGAAAATATCTGCAGATTTAGTTTACCCTGAAATTAATGACACATTTAAAGAGTTCTTTTTACAGTCAATAGCATACATCTTTCATAAACCCTATTGCCTAGATTTATCATTGTGCCATATCCAGTACTGTACAAAGATCTAGCAATGCTGTTGACATGAGACAAGCCCCATGCAATGTAGGAGAGGGAGATACAACTAGTTGGTCACAGATATAATGTATTGCTTTAAAGATCAGGCTCTTCAGGGGAAGAGGCATCATTCACCAGATTTTACTTCAAGATTGAAATTTATTGGCAGCCGATCCAAACAGCTTTTTTCATCTTGTATTAAATATGGCACAAGTTAGGAAACCATAGTGTTTGCTCTGAAACAATCTTTTATTGCTGGAGATAATAATATCTTTAGCATGCTTATGCTTACCATATTAGTATGAAGAAAGGAAGATTTAATTTATAAAGACAGGGTGTTTGCTTATATCACAAAAAAGGAGAATTATGTTAATCCCTTTATACACAAACATGTTTCCACCACACCGGTTATCCCCTAAGATTAGAAGAAGGAGAGTAAGAATGTGATACTAGGATGCCATTTATAAAGGACTTAATACTAAAACCAGTGGATAATATAAAACATCAATTTATGCTGTATGTTACACACACACACAGTTAAAGTTGATATGAATACACACACAGTTAAAGTTGATATGAAATATGAAATATTATATATATGTGTGTGTGTGTGTCATACTGCATGAACAAAAGTATGGCATTAGTTATCTTGAAAGCTCTGAATTACAGAAAGGGCACCTCCCAAAGTTTAAAATAAAATGTGTACAATTCCTTTATGGTTGCTCTGTGCTGCAACTGCTACATGTGATCCAAAATTGAAGAAGGAAAAGGAACTCCAGCAGAATTACTGCAAATAAACTTTAATTCTGAATTGTGGCAAACATGACATTTTTCGGTAAAATTTCCTTTATCAAGTGATTCACTATGTTAAAGTTTATTTGCAGTAATTCTGCTGGAGTTCCTTTTCCTTCTTCAATTTTGGAAAAAGACATTATTTATCAACAAATTTAATTTTTTTCTCTGTAATAATAAAACAATACCTTGTACTTGATCCAAACTAATGTTTACATGATTTTCTAGTAGACTTAGATATGAACATCCAAACTATGGAAAGATCCATCAAGAAAACCCCAGACCCTAAGCATTCTTCATAACAGGTCCCATACCTGTACTAAAGTGATCTTCTGCTTTTAATACCTAAAACTGTTCGTATAATTATAACATCTTGCATAAATGCAGCATTTATAGTTTAATTTTAAACAGCTTTCAAATATATCAGGTTGAAAAAAAAATCACAATTAGAGAGAATTACAGTACATGTGGTAAAATCATAGAAATGTTTGTTTTGTAGATAAAGCCTAAAGAACATTCACTGCACTGTAGACAAAGCCATCTGGCTGTGACAATTAAGGGATTAGCTCTACATCAACTTGCCTTCATTCCATTGCTGCCCACACTTTGAGCAGTGAACACCTTATAATGGACCCATTGGTTCTTTGGAAAGATAGCTATTCCCTAGCAATAAGGATAACAAATGAATGACATTTAATCTTGACATAGTGTCAAGGATAGGAATAATGCACTCACCCCAGGTAAAGTTTTAATATTGTGCAAAGCGTTCTGTGCTTCTAGTGCAGCTTTTCTTGTATAAAACGTTACGAAACAACAACCTGCAGCAGAGAAAGAAAGCATTTAGGTGATTTTGCACTATAAAGATGTTCTCAATGAAGACAGTACAAAGTAGGCAATGATTTACACATCTGACATTTAGAAAAATGCTGAATAATTAGCAATAATTATTCATTCATTTTGGTCAAATTGTACATAAGTACAGCACATATGTTTATTGCCTGTGTCTTGGTAATTACCTTCTATATAATACATTATCCAGCATTAGCAGCAATGTCACAAAAAATAGTGTGGCAAGGGTTAGCATGAAATAAAGTTTTATGGTAATGTATCTTCCTTTTGTCTAGTAATTTAAACTAATGGTTGACTTTCTATCAGTACATACACAAAATACTGTAATTTGTTTTGGCCTATATTTGGTGCCCCTAATTCTTCTGCTTAAAGCTGGCTACACATTGGCTGTGCTTTTGGAAGTTCTTACCATTTCCTCCAATGCTTTTATATCTGGTATGTAAAGATACATTTGTAAAAATTTGATCTTAGCTGATGGTTATGAAGGCTAGACTCATGACGATCCATCATGACCTAGGCTGGTCACTAAGGGTCCTTAGCCACCCTAGGTTTCTCATTGATCTTTCACCTGCAATGAAACCTTTCAACTTTTAACCCAATACACTTAATCAGATTACTGTGAATTAAGTTCAGTTATATGGACTTATTTCCTTCCTGTTTGGGCAAACATGACTCTTTTAGATGTCCAAATGTGACCAGTTTCAGTTTTAAAAACCATAACAAGACCTTTCTCAACATAGGTTTTTCTCTTCAACCTACAGCTATACATATTGCTCAGTAAACTCTCTCAATGAGTAATGTCATACCATATCCCAGGAAGGCATTAGATCTGTGATTAAATATATAATAAAGTTCTCTCTTGTGGGCAATCACATTCGATTTTGCATATAGAGGACCCAGCTTTTATGGTGGTAACAGTTAATTTATTAGTTTAGGTTTAAAAGCATGCCTTTATAACGTGAAATGCAAAAGTTGCAATGTGCTGGATATCAGGAAGAATTGTACCTCACAATTTAGCTGGTCAGCTGGAAGGTTTTGTTGACCCATATGTATTTAAACACAGAGATACTAGAAGAGGCTATAAATGGCAGATATTTAGTAACAATGTCATCCATTAGGAAGTAGTATACATTTTGGGAAACACAACATAGTCGCATTTGAATATGAGTTGGAACATAGTAGTCACCAAAAATGTAATAGACTGTAATATCGCCGTAATCTCAAAACCAATCAATATATACTTTTTTAATTGCTATAGGCATCATCTGCTCTAGTATGTGATGCATAGGAAAAGAAGAAAAATGTTTGGAAGCACTGAACTGTCAGGATAGATGTCTTATAACTGTAAGCATAGTTAAGGTGTAAAGCACAAAATGTACAAAAAGGACTGTGGATGAATTGCACAATTATCTCAATTAGTTTAATGGAGTTTGAAGTTTATTTACTAACAGAGGTAAAGAAAATGCAGTTCATTAACATGTAGCAGCCAGTCATCCAATTCCTTTCATTGTCACATATGCACAAGAAAGCCTAATGCAAAGTGCTGATTATTTTGCTCAGTTAACTGCACTGGCTCAGTTTTGAGGCTGAGTAGCTAAAAGACCCTGTCTTACTGGACCTCAGTATGACTCATTAACTTAATAGAAAAAGCAAACAAGCATATATTGCATATTAAGTATTGTAAGTATTAAATATATGTGGCACATGTCTTCAACAAAAGCAGGAGTACAGTTTATACATATGCATGGTACATCTTACAGTTGGAATGAGGTCCCTGCCTCAAATGATTTCCCACCAAGGAAGAAGCAACAGGAAACAATATGGGGAGGGAAACAAATACATAAATCATGAGTATGTTGTTGAATTGAAAAATTTGTGAAATGCTTCCTATAGAGGGTGATTTCTAATGAGGTTCGAAAGCTTGTGCCTAAAGAAAAATGGCAGCTGTGAATAAACATTAATGTGACTGATGTGTGCATTGCACAAGAATGGAGTGGGATTTCTCTTTCTCTATTCAGTGCAATAAAAATTGTGATCAAAAGGTGGAAAAAGAAACAAAAGAAGAAAAAAAATCTTGCCTTATTATGAACCAAGTTTATGGCAATCAAATGAAATGAATGGTATAGATATACAGTACATATATTACCTATTTTACAAACTAGAAAATATCGAGAATACCATTTTTTAATTTCTATATTATTATATATATGCTTAAGGCTGGTGAAAACAGTTATCCACAGTATTATCTGCTGCAGCACATTGTATTGCCAGCACTGTACTCGGGTGATTATTATTATTATCCTTTATTTATATGACTTATCATAGGTATTTTCTATTGACTATTTACTCTGTGATATTGTTATGTTAATATAGTATTATTATGGAAAGCCTCTGCAGTACGTATATCACTGACGAATGGGACATATAGTGCCATCTTTAACAGTTCAAAAAATATATTCATTTGGTATATAGACCTTAACATATTTGTCTGCATTCTATTTTACTCTAGGTGGTGCTTGTGAGTTAAGTCTTAAATGTCCTAGATTTCATTCTACGCAGTTAGGTACATCACAGGGTGATACAAATCCCTAGGAATTAGTCAATCAAAATACTTTTACATGTTAAGAATTTAACAGAATATTTTCTGTCATATTTTACAACATGCACTAAACCACAATCCTTTTTATATAGTTTTCAGGGTAAAGTTTTATCACAGATATTAACATGAGCAAAACCCCTGCAAATTCTAAAGCAAATAAAGCTGTGTTTAGATACTAAGGCATTTTTCCACTTAACACATTCATAGCCAGGTATTTGGTACACTGCATTGGATATGCAAATATTAAACCGAAAGGTATGCTGTTATTACCCATATCCTTCAGAGAGTCAAATACCCATGTTGACTACAAACCTTTATTCATGTCTAAAGAATCTGGCCACAATGAAACAGAATCCATCTTGAGCTACGTTTATTCCTTTGCAAAACCCATGACACCAGAAAATTGGTTAGAATGTTTAAGGTGCTTGGCTAGCAGAGATCAAGCCTTTATTCTGAATGTAACAGGCACAACCTTTCATTATATCCAGAGCAGGAGAACTGACACTTTACATGTAACATTTAACATTTAACACTTTTCCTTTGCAGTGGGTTTCCAATCCATTTGTTTGCAAATACTACTAATTCTCTTCTGATCTGAGCGAGTTAAACAGGTCAGAGATTCCCTTTCACAATGAATACTTCCCAATTTTCCATAATTACAAGTAATTGCAGTAGAGATATTGAAGGTCTCCTTTGTATTAACACAGTTCAACTCAATTTCATACTTTAATATAGTAAAAATGGAGTTTATGGAAAAATTAACATCATATTTATTTCACTCACTTAGGTAACGTGAGGTCAGTTACAGATCATTGGGTACACTGATTAAAATCTTTCCATGTGATAATAAATGCAGTATGCTCATTTTATTCAGCAAGAGAACAAAGTTTATTATAGTTTATTATTTCAAAATGAAAGAAAATTAGCGCTACGAAACAAGTTGGCGCTATAGAAATACATGTTAATAATAAAATGGTTTTGAATATAAAGAACACCAGGGGGTCCTGCCCAAGGCAGAACTAAGTACATGAAAGGGAAAACCAAAGAGTTATACTGTAAGTTCATTCAGAATTTGGAATACCATCAGAAATGCCAAACCCCATTCCCCTTGCATAGCCATCAAACAGCATTTATCTCTATAAATCATTTTAGCACTTTGTGCAAAATGTTTTTACTACTAATTAAATCAGACTTAAAGTAAAGTGTAAATGGACAATCTTTCATAAAAGTAATTCATAAAGCCTTCTAGAAATAAGTACAATTTTAAAGGAGAAGGAAACTCTTTTTTTTACTTAGGGTGCCAAAAGTTAGTGGTTGTATTTACTAACCTGATAACACAGGCTGGTGCTCCTGTTAGCTAGACTAGCCCAGGGTTCTTCTCAGGAAGCACCACAGAGCCATACTCTTCCTGCTTCTTCTTTGTCTACACTAGACTGGTGCAGTTTTTGCTGTTAGGAGCACCACCCAGGATATCAGATAAGTAAATGCATTTACTTGGTGGTGGCCAACTTTTGGCACTGCCAAGTTAAAAAGACTTTCCATCTCCTTTACATGTTTCTGATAAATTGTTTAGTACACACCTGTAACATACTGAGGTTTTCACTTCTAATGCAATGGCTAGGCTTTCCTTTTCCTGGCTATATGCAAAATGGAGTCAAACCGAGGTGACCAGGCACAAAACAGGTCACTGGTAGCTTTTTGTGATAATAAGAGGTAAAGTTTTAGCCATGCAATTTGAGACAACACAAAATACTTTTAGTACCTGTGTTTTCTGTTACATAAATATAGAGAGGCTATAAAATGAAGGTATATTAGCTTTTTAAGATGTACCATGTGTATGATTAAAAC
>CM044436.1:59446749-59493414 GCA_024363595.1 Xenopus borealis | reverse complement strand
TTTCGGCTAGGTCCCTAGCCTTTCTCAAAGGCAGTCAAACCCATCCTAATAAAGTGACTCATTAATCTATTCATATAAACTGCTTCTTTCTTGATTATAATAATAATACTTTTTGTTCTAAAAAGAAATGATCTACAGACTACCACGACTAGGAAACCCCATAGAAATTTGTCATGACTGTCTTATTGGTCTAGGATGGTTCAATAAAATCCTCAACGATACCATCTAAATTTCTTGAAATAGCAATATAACCTGATCCAAACATAGGAGCAAATTAATTAACAGGCGATTTTTCGCCAACAACTGCTTTGCACAGCTTGCACCACTTTGCCAGGTGCAAATTTGCTACCACTACGCTAATTCACTAATATTCAATGTTTCGTCCTGGGAGACGAACACTTCAACAGTGCGAGCATTTCATAGCGAAGATGTGCCAGCATTCGTTTGGGGTTAGTGAAAATTTGCTAGTGATCTTACGCTTAGGTCAATTTGAATAGGGTGGGTACTGTATGTTAAAGTTGTATGGATGTCTTTATTAAAGATGTTGGTGCAAATGCTTGAAGTTACCACTTGTTATTACAAAAAAGAGTTAATAATATGCCCTACACATGAGCCCATTGTAAAATGAATGCTCCATATGTTCCATATGTTCTCAAATGTCTGGGGGGAAATGTTAAGCCAAAAAATATGGTGAATTGTAATTATTGTAAATTTGATGGTGTACTAAGTGATATTTCATAGTTTTTCAGACTAAAAACACATTATTTCACCCTCAAAAAAAATAATTGATAAAAAAATCCTCTGAGCAGAACTGAGTTTTTAAAGGAAAAACTTTCCGTTCTATTTTTTGTTTGATCATGGAAGTAAAATACTGGGACCTCTTATCTGTTCAATATACCTATAAACTAAGGGGGAAATTCAGTAAGCACCGGAGCTGCGCAAGCGAAGGGTTCGGTGCACATTGCCAAACTTCGCCGGGCGCATTTTCACCAGGCAAGCGCAAATTCACTAATATCCACATTTGCGCTTAGCAGGCGAAAGGTAGCTAAGTTGCACTAGCGTTAGTTCATCAGGGTTGACAAAGTTGTGATAGAAAACCCTAATTTGCATATGGTTGCAAATTGAAAATTTGAATGGACGTGTATGCAGCAGCACATACACAACACTACAGAAGCCCAGGGAACATTAATAAAATTTTATTTAGGTTTTATAATGCCCTACACATGTGCCCACAGTAAATTTAAGGTGCCATATGTGATCAATGGTAGGGGGAAAGGTGGGCACACAAAAAAAAAATCACCCCGCCAAAAAGAAATTTTCAACTATTTTTGGGACTTCAAAAAATTTTTACTTATTTTTTTTTAACAAACTCCTATCTACTCTATTGCACTTCACCTGCTCTATCCTGGTGAAGTCAACTCTGGGGAAGGGGGTGACGTTCATAAAAAAGACAAACTTAGTAAATTTGAGAATTTTCGACCACCTTTGCCAGAGTGCAACGTTGCCAGCGTTAGGGTGCAAAGTTGCGCTAGACTATCTACATCGCTGGTGAATTTTCGCCAGGGTTACTGGTAGTAAATTTGCCCCTAAATGTCTTAGACTAATTATTATAAACAGGCAAATTATGGAATGTTTCTAAATAAATCTGTGTTAGTGATTCACTAATTCATCATAAGAATTATTTTAACCTAACTATTGGCAACTATATTTTAATAGTAAGGAATAGTACACACAGTTTTTATTATTACTATGATGCTACCTTCTACAAACATTCATAATTAAAACAAAATACAAAACAATTAGAGTGTTATGGAGGTAAATTAACTTATCAAGTGGGGTATCTTGCGTTAGTGGCCATTTTTCTTCTGCACCGTGTGTGTAATGCACAATACTTTCTGTAGAAAACGTGTTTTCTGATAGTAGAGTAAATGAAAAACAAGCAATTATCAGATATAATGTTATGCCAGCCAGAGGCTAAAAAACTATTGATTATGTTTATTGATTAAGGGGGAAATTTACTATTATTCCCCAAAAATCCTACGATTTTATTAGAAATTTAATAAGCATTCGACTATCGAATGATTATCGAATAGTTTTAGGCTACTAAAAAAAGCTTACCCATATCTAGAGTGAAGATATTTCTTCTACACCTTTTCCAGAACAACTAGATCATGGCCACAGCCTTATTCGCCAAACCCTAGACCACCTAAGAAGCCTTGCACTTTCCATCTCTGTATTGGCAGGCTGATACACAGAAGCCATTGACCAATACATTTTTCATTTTTGACATATGCAATAGTATAGAGTAGTTTGCTGTGCATTATTTGGTGCAGATGGGGCCACCAACATTCTTGTTGTTTACTTCATACATGTCAACTTATTCAAGAAGTAGTCTGCAATTCACCATAAATGTTCCTCTATTAACCACAGCTGCAGCAGGAGTTAGTTTGTGCAAGCACAGAATACTAAAGATTGACTGATATCCTGCTCTGAATTAAAAGCATAGAATCAGTAATAAATGATTGCTATTATGGTGCAGAGCATTCTCTATGGGGACCTGCAGGGCTTTAGTGAAGTTCTAAAGTGCCTTCTAATAAGTAGTAACAGAACCTGTACAGAAGTACATTTTAATAACAAAATGAGTAATGGCAATCATTTTAGTCAATGGTGTATTTGCCTCTACTGTGACTTAAAACAAACAAAGAAAACTACAGCAACTTTTGTATTGAGGCATACAGCATGCAAAGAACAGGTTGCATGAATATCAGCCACACTATGGGCAGATTTGCTAAATTCACGTGAATAGTTCAAAGTTCAATCGAATTCCAATCGTATGATTTTTTTTCGGATATTCGAATATGCAAATGTGGCCACTTCGATCAATGAATATGCAAAATTTGAGCGTATTGAATAGATCGAATGATCGGATATTCTATAATTCGACCATTCGATGATCGAAGCACTTTAACTTAAAAATTTTATTCGACTGCCTACTTCGCCAGATTGAACCTACCGAATTGCAATAGAAGCCTATGGGAAGCCCCTATAGGCTTTTTTTTCTATCACCTGCTCGAATACCATTCGTACAATCGAACGCCTTGATCGTTCAAATCATACAAATTTTTCGCACGATCAGAGGAAATTTCACGATTTATTTAGGTATTCGATCGTACGATTTTATCGAGAAATTGAATATCGAAGTAAAATAGCCTAAAACTATTCGCTAAGCATTCAATAGTCGAATGCTTATCGAATTTTGGCCGAATTCGAGGGCTTTTAGGGAATAATGATAAATTTGCCCCTAAGTTCTCTTCCTTTGTAGTTTGTAGAGTGAGAAAAAGAGGGCATTGATTCTCTCTCTCCCTTCATTTATTGCTGTGGATAGGAATTGTCAGACGGTCCCTAACTTCTGGCAGGGAAACAATCATACTTATGAACAGCAGGGGGCGCCCCGCGTTACTTACCAGCTATGCAGCCAAGCAGCTTTGTTTTCTGATCATTTATGACAATCAATAAGAAGCCCTGATCACACTGAGCATGTGCACAGTCTTGGTCTTGCAAAGATGTATAACAAAGTTACAAGATGACAGCCCTTTGTTTGATTAGACTTGTGGTGCAGTAAGTTCATGTTTATGTTTAGTATACAAAATACAGCATTTCTAGCCTTATTCTATTTTAGAATTTCCTTGCCCTTTAAGGTATTGAGATCCAAATTACAGAAAGATCCCTTATCCAGAAAGCCTCAGCTCCCAAGCATTCTGGATAACAGGACCCCTACTTGTACTGGTGGAAGGAAGTAGAGAAAACATGTTTGTGGACCATTATTTTTGTAAAGGACTGCAGGCTGCACAATTATAATATGCTGAAACTGTTCTGTCCTGAAAAACATATTTCTATACAGTTCTATACAGTTTAAATCTAACATGCACTGTGAATTTACTTTCCCTTAATATAAATCTTGTCAGACCCCCGCAAAGATGTACTAGATGTCTGGTGCAAAGTATACTAATATCAGAATAAGTATAAGTAGTGTATTAACATCACTTGCCCTGATGTTTAACCACATCTCAAGGTCACTGTGGTGATGAACTGTGCTTTGCATTTAACTCACTATACAATATCTTAGTTTCTGTCAATATTTGGAAACAATTATATCTGAATCCAGAATGGTTGTATATGCCTTTGTTATCATCCAATACAGTCTACAAAAAGGTACACAGCTGGAGGCTAGGAAAAAAAATCTCAATGTTTATTGCTTAAAATTAATGGAATTGTCTCTTTATCTAGAAGTGAGCTAAAAAGCTATGTTTCCTTCTCCTATATTAAATTTCTGCTGCAACAAATAGTTAAACTCTATTAGCCCTTTGATGCCTAGTCTATAATTTGTTGCTTTCCCTTCTTTCTGCAAAGTATATGGCACTGTAAAATAATTGTTTCGAAAACACGGTAATGGCAGCTTCCAACATTACAGACATCATAAGCTCCAATACAAAGAGATAAGTAAATGATTACATGACTACCCGTTTCATTTTGCTGCTCTTAAAGAAAGGATAAAGAGGCTTTTTATTTGCAACAGCAGGTCTCAGATTAGTCCAGCAGAGTTCACAAAAATGGAGAAACAAATGTCTGTTGATTGCAATTCTACAGAAGAATTGCTATTCAATATTGTTAGGACTGGATGGTGCAATATCTCTATAGAAGTTTACGCTAAATCAACCCATGACTTTCCAAAACTTGCAAAGTACAAATACAGTCTTTAATGGGCTATTGACTTAAAAAATAAAAACATGCCACATGCACTTATGCATCATTTCTGCTGTGCTGGCATTGTTCTGTCTCACACCATGTAAATAAAAGTAAATGTCTTTTCACGTGGATTTCACGTGGTTTATTTCATCCTACCTGAGATAGCAAGTGTCCATTCATTCCATGAAGCCAAATTAAATGGAGATACGTAATATGTGAGTAATAGGTAAGTATGTCAATATAGCATCCTATTGCATTTGTCTGACCATATTTCTCATTTGGAAAAGGGTGAGAATTGTGGTTTGTTAAATGCTAGAGAGGTATAAGGGGGATATCCTTGTGTATTGGATCTTAATTATTTGCTTCTCATAAAACTTTTAGACCAGATGCAGAGTAATGTATTTTATGAACACACATCTGTTTCAATAAAGGAGATCTAGATAATCACATTCCATCAGCAATGCCCTATGAGATGCACACACACACACAGACAAGGGCCACATTGAATTCCAACTTTGGTCTGACATTATTTTATCCCTTAGGGCATGTGGTACAACTGTGCTTCCATGGACAACTGATCTACTGAAAATGCCATCCCTACCACTAACCTTAAACCAAAGCAAGTAAATCACCTTTATTGTGGAATTTCATTAATCACAGAGAATTCTTTGCATTTTCCCGAGCAAGTAATGAAATTTACATGCAGTGATTGTTATGCTAGTGACATGCATGGCATTTTTCAGAAGATCTGTCACCCATGGTACCGCAGATTTAACTAGAAATTAATTATCTCACCCAATATCTCAAAAATAGGCATGGGCCTCAACCACAATTCAATCCTGCATCTGCACAAAATTGGGAAACTTTGGGACTCTAACAAATCTTCACTGACAAAGTACGCCAGCATTCTTTTGCTGAGACAAAATGATGTATTTTGATTAATACATATATTTGTGACAATGTAGTTTTCCTTTGAGAAAATTTAGATGTAAGTAAGTCTTATGATGATTCTAGCATTCTCATTCAGCAGTAAAGTTACTCAGATGTGTAGTGTGCCAGTTGGTTAAAGGTTAGGGATTATACATTAAAAGATTTTAGATCACATATCTGTGTAAGATAATGACATCTTTTTTTATACTTGACTGTGTATGAATTCCAGTTTGAGCCTGTTTTGTAATGATGCTCACCAGAGCTGAAAAGATTACAAATGCTATAGCACCATATAAAAGCTTGTTGTATAATTTCTAATGAAATTGTAGACCAATATGAGACATCATAGATACATTTAACTGCACAGAAGGAAGTCATTTAGACTGATAGCCCCCTTTCAGTAATGAGCTGTTAAATGAAAGCCCTATTTAGTAATGTTTAAAACAGACCATTAATACTTGGTGCAACTGTGTCACTGAATGAAGACATTCAAAAAATCATTATGTCTTCAACTTAAGTTAATAATAGGGCCATTTTTCCACCCACTACTTGGCACAACTGCTGTGTTTTGGGCTGAAGTGGGAGGCAGTGTGGAACAAAAATTAGAAAGACAAATGATATTGGACATGCAGTGCCAGTTCAGATATTAAATAATTGGAAACAATTGTTTACTAAGTTAATACTGGACCATCCTTTTTATTTTATGAAAAGCTTTAACTTTATTTTCCACTGTAACTTTGTCCATGGCACATCTAACTCAGCATCTTTCAATCTTTTTAGTAAATTAAGAATATTGGGCAGCATATTATGTGGGTCATATAATATAAGGTGTAACATTTGCTACAGATGTTATCACCTATAGCAGCCAATCATTGTGTAGCATATACTAGGCATCTGTTTAAATTTATAGCATTGTATTGGTTGTTAAAAGGGACCCATCACCCAAAAAAAATATTCAAAATCCTATGTTATTACATTAGTCAAGCAAAATGAACTTTAATTACACTATATAAATTATTTGAAACTTGTTTCCTTCAGTCTGGGAATTCATAATTATAGCAAGCAGGCAGGAGCCATTTTGTGGACACTGTTATTAAGACAAGCCTTGCATCATCTCAGAATCTTCTTTGTGCACCAGAATGGGGAACCCGATGTCTATCCCCATGCCCTGGCCACACAATTAAACGGTGAAGAGAACAGGGGAATCTGTGGAGAACAGTGACATGTAAAAAAGTGCTGAATGGAAAGTAATTGGCTGCCCTGCCTCTATGCCTAAGGCTTTGTCCACCCCAATTGGTTAATATTAGAGCCCTTACACAAGAGCATTAAGCTGCATTCCACCTCTGTTCTGTGGTTCCATGCAGTACAGTGTATACAAACACCTAGCAAAGTGTTACCCTGTTACTCATGTGTTCCCCTTGCAATAGCAGGGGAACACATGAAAAATTCTTGTGCTGTACTATCTTGACCTTGCCTTTTCTGAAACTTGTATTTAGAAAAACTGGCAAATTATAAAACCCCAAAACCGGAAAATTATTTCTAATGGTTTTGTTTTTTCTATAAGAAAAAGTGTAGAAGGCTTTCTCCCTAAGTTCAGCTTCTAATAAAGGTTTATCTTGGTTCAGTCAAATCTCAAAAGCATTTAGGTTAACTTGGAAGATTGCCCTGTTGTAATTTCTGCATGTGTTAGTCAATTAGTTACTTATTAATAAAAGTCAGTTTTTACTATAGAGAAATCAATGGGAATCAGTGCTTTATGGCACTGCAGACAAACACATACTGTATGTGTAGGACAGAAAGACTGTGGTGAGCAAAACAGCTGGGCACCTGAAGACAAATGGTTGGAACATATTCTGGGCATTAGAAAGCAACATTTGTTAGAAAAGCATGACATTTAGCCAAAAGCACATGGTGAATGTCATTATTTACAACTGCAATAGCCACATAGCACCATCCATATATACTGGAATTCTACCATGAAGCCAATATATATAGAGGCAATTTCAATTGCAGACTGATGAAAACACATTCACATTTCAGTCTCTTATTCAAATCAATGCATGGTTGCTATGGTAATTTGGGCCCTAGTTACAAGACTGCTTAAAATGCAAATTGAAGAGCTGCTGAATAAAGAGCAAAATAACTCAAAAACCATAAATAATAAAAAATTAAAACCAATTGCAAATTATCTCAGAATGTCACTCTCTACATCATACTAAAAGTTATCTCAAAGGTGAACAACCCCTTTAAGTAAATATTGACCTTTTAAATCTCTTGTCTTGATCCACCATTTTGTGATGATCTGTGGGCTGCCTCAGAGATCACCTGACCAGACATATTTCAACTCTAACTGTAACAGGAAGAAGTGTGGACGCAAAAGACAGAACTCTGTCTGTTAATTGGCTCATGTGACCTAACTTTATATTTTGTTTGGCATGTTTGTGTGCACCGTTGAATCACATGATCCCAGGAGGCTGTCCTTATTTTTAAAATGGCTATTTTCTATTTATGATTACCCAATGGCAAATGCTACTAATAAAAGTGCATTATTATGAAAATGGTTTATTTACATGAAGTTTTACAAATGAGTTATGTTATGTAATATCTTTTTATAGAGACCTCCATTGTTCGGGTGTATAGTTTTCCTTTAATGTGGGGGTATATAAAATAACCTACTGTATATCAAGAAGTATGTAAACCTAAAAATAAATTTTTGCCAAATGAAAAATATAATTCTAAGGAACTTTCCTACTTCATATTCATTAACAATATTTTGTGGTTTTAAAACTATTCGTAAATGTAATTGCAATTAGAAGTAGCATTTTTCTGTCCCTTTCTTGTGCTGCTGGTTATGTATCTGAAACAATGTTGTAGAAGTCAGCCTTCCATACTTCTCTGCCTTGGGTTGTTCTGGCTTTGAAAACAATGTAGCAGCCCATGAAGTGACAGGCAGGTACTAACCACTGCAAATTTGCTATGAATTGTATATTGAAAAGTGCCTTAGAACTACTACATATCCCTTACAGAAAAAGTATATCTAGGTTTCAAATGTTAAAATGTTTATGTTGTACAATTAAATGCACAATAAAGTAATACATCAGAAACAAATTAATACATTTATGGTAGGAGGACAAAAGGTATGAACTAGAGTTTAAAGCTGAAAATATAAATTAAAGAAGAGAAACAGTTGGGCAGTAAAGATTTTTCTAACCCAAATAGTACATTTTTTCCTAGTCAGTCCTTAAAACCTGTAGGATCCAACATTTAACGCTGACTTGTTAAAAGTGGAATTGTGTGTTAAGTACCTCTTTTAGTCTTAATTTAGTATAATTAAATACAGCCTTCGTTCATTCGAATCCTATAAAGGTCATCTGTCATTAGAACAAAGACCTTATTAAAACATTTGACATTGTCTGCATTCTGTCCCACAGAACACAATATTTCTATTTATGAGGGTACACAATATGTCTTTGACATCAACATGCTAGGCTAGGAATTTCTTGTTTAGAGTGTGCTGCAAAAGAAAAGGCATAATATGAAGAATAGTGTATGTGATAGTGAAATTTTTTTTCTCCAAGGAAATTGAGATTCTGCCTTGCAGTGAGGACCACTGACGCATTTAATTTTCAGCTAGACGCAAATCAATTTTTGGGTCTTCATTCTGTGGCACATATTAGAAGTTAGAAAATACCTAGGTAATAGATTGTGTATTGCCTTAAGACCCCTCTGTTATTTTTTTTAGTTTCTAATATGTTTTTAGTGGTATGTAGTTGGCTATCGAAAATCATTTTTTTTTTTAATTATTGGCTTAATGTGGATAACATTCTGTTTGCTGTCTCCTTACTTGCTCTTCTAAAATGCTAACTGTTACAATTGTATACTACTGTGCCAACAGATTCCACTATTTGACCTTGGGATGTTTAAAAGCAGGGTGAAAATCCTCTAACCCCCTTGACATAGTGCTATGGTTGGCACCCAAACTGTATGTGAAATATGACTCTAAGAACTGCTCTCAGCATAATATTTATTGAGGGCTTCTTTACAGATTAGAAGAAAGAATGCATCTCAAATTCTCCTTAGGGAGAAACTGTTATCTGATTTACTTTTTTTGTGGGACAACGCTTTTTGGCTTTATTAGTTGCCCTAAATATAATCCAATTATAATAAAGGAAATACTTTAATGTAAATATAAATGGAACGACAATGTACAATGAAGTATTTCAGCTAAGGTAACTAGAATTGAACATGAATACTTGCTAGAGTTCTGTATTTGTTTAACATGCAATGCAAGGTCAGAGACAATCATCTTAATGCTAATATGTATTTAGAGCATCACAAGGACAATCTGTTGAAAATGTCATAAGCATTCATAGAGTGGTTACATAAAAATCCTTTTGAGAATACAGTACTGGAAGGAGCACAGTTAATTGTCTACTGATCAATGAAAACCTTCCTATATTTAGGTAATTATATACTTTCCATTTCAAGTTCATATCAAATCTAGTGTAAGTAGTTCTTAAACAACTGGACTTGCTGAGAATCATTGAAGACGTTTCTTTTTTTTAAATTATTATTTAACATTTTTCAGGTGCATAACAAATCATCATTTGAAGAAAGATGTAGAGTGCATGGAAAAAGGAAACGGAGAAAAGGAATGGTAAGTAAGAGGGGGGGCTTAAGGTGGGGGAGGAGGGGGGATTAATGGGGGGGATTAATGTTCCTTAATGTTTTCCAATTCAGTTTGGCTGTTACTGTAGGGTTCTTTTCTTTGTGTTCGCTATAGTTGGTCTTTACAAGTGTGTTAAGGTAAATGGTTTTCCCCTCTTGCCCTTTTTGATAAGTGACAGTATCTCTTGTTAGCTTAGTGTTTGTTTTTGTTAGTCTTTCATAGGTGAAGCTGGAATCTGTTAGGATAATTAAGTTCTCCCTGCTAGGTATTTCAGTTGTTTTCCACAGTCTTGGTATTAGTAGTCTAACTGAGGTAATGATGTGAAAGAGATCAAGGGATCCAAACTGCTTACCTCTGTGGTGAATGTGAGCAAATTGCCACTTTGGATGCTAGTGCACTAGAAGAACAGATTGTAACACTGCGGTTGATTGTTCAGATAGTTTGAGGGGAACAGAACAGCAGCAGGATGTTGAGGCAGCTAGCTGGGTGACAGTTAGATAATTTAAGGTGGGCAAAAGGAAAATGGAGGCTCATTTGAGGTTTATACTGTACATCCCATCAGATACGCCAGATTGTGTGAAGAATGTGGGAGTGTGAACTCTAGATTGGCAATTCTAGATGGGGCTGATCCCTCTAACAGCCAGGAGTTTGGTTTCTCTACTAGTGGTGGGGAGGAGGGCAGAGTCAGGCCTAAGAAGATTGTGTTTGTAGGGGATCCAATTATCAGGAAAGTGGATAGGGTAATCTGTCATGCAGATCGCTACTTGCTGTCTACCTGGTGCCAGGGTTCGGCATGTGGTTGATCGGGTAGACAAATTATTGGGTGAGGCTGGGCATGACCCGACTGTCTTGGTACATATCAGTACTAATGACAAGATAAATGGTAGATGAAAGGCCTTAAAGGGTGAGTTCAGGGATCTAGGCTCTAAGATTAAGGGAAGGTCTTCCAATGTCATTTTTTCAGAAATTTTGTCTGTGCCACATGTGGTCCCAACTCCTAGAATTAGGTGTAACTTGTGAGAGTTGCATGAATGGATGTGTGAAGTGTTCTGAAACGGTTTGGTTACAGATGTTCGGACAGCATTGTATGTAACAAACAGGTGGGGATGAAGGCCCCCACCTCTGCTCAGGGATGGTTTCTCCACCTTGACATGAATCAACTCTTTCACACCTATTTCAAACCAGCAGTTTTCTTCATCCAAGATTTGGACAAGTGTTAGTGATATAAGATAGAAACATGTAACCACAATAGGTTTCATAGTATCGGCTTTATATCAGTGCCTGTATGTTACCAATTCAAGGTCTCCTTTTAGCGATGTTGTCCCATTATGGTCTACATCCATAATATCACTGTTCCATGGAAAAATACTTAAATATTATATTATTTATGAGGATTATATTGCTATATTTAAAAACTAATTCTTAACATAATAAATATCTGGATGAAAAGCATGACATAAGATGGTGATTTAGTCAAGCTGTTTGTTGACATTGTCTTGAGATCTACCGATCTACCTTTTGGGCACCCCTGCATTATATAGTAAAGTAGTCTGTACACCTTGCAGAGTAGCTAAAGTGCCATTTGACATATCAATTAATGTTTTTATGTTTATGTTTCTAATTTTGATGTGATATTTATTTTTACTTTAGTTGAATATTAAGGTAAATGGTCTGCCACTCATCTAACAAGCGAGAAGATAAACTCTTGCAATGCATGCAGTTTTGCAATTAAGATGATTATTTTGAATACAGAGTCATATACTTGTCTAATGGTAAACTTTTCAATTAGTGGCTTATGTATTTCCTCCTGGAGATTCAAAATCATGTTTAGGCTATACACCATCAATTGGGTGTAACCTTAGGATTGTGATAACTATTTATTCTAGTTATCAGTCCAAATATAATTTAGCAAACTTGCAATTATTTTGGTTAATGTTTGGAGGGCAGATTATCTTGATTACTGTTTGCACATTTGAGCTGTTTACAATTTAGGCATTACACTTCTTGAACAATGCTGTGCATCAAGCTTTCTAAGCCTTATTTAACATTACAATATGATCATTTTAATAGGGCCTAAACAATATCTTCTTCCCAAGAGTGAGTTTTAATCCTGTTATGATTGTGTGAAAAATGCATTTCCTTAAGGCAAAAATCTCATCAACACTGCAGGATATTTTATGATTGCAAAGTAAGCAAAATGCCCCATTGTATACATATGCATTTGTATTGTTTCAATAAGCACAAAATAGTTTTAGGTACAATCCTCCAGAGTTCAAACAATACAGTTATGTAGATATAAATCATAATCTGACATTAGCCCACATGTCAAATGCTACTAAAATGAATTGCTGCAGAACTAAATTGGACTACTGTTCGAAACAAATACTATCACTCTGAATCTTCTAGAGAGGTGGAATGTATTAAAACAAGTGACATGGAATTAAACGAATCAAAGAAATTACAGAAAATGCATTTCGGTAAGCACACATTTTTCTAAAGCTTGGGAGCAATTTTCTGAGAGATGGATTCACTTTCTTCAAATTACTTTAGCCACTGTTATGTGAAACTGCAAATAGAAATTTAACATATGAAGTGTACTATTTTTTATACAAAGCACACATAATGATCAGAAATATGGAGAGCTTTTTCTGTGAGATTAGAGGTGAGCAAGAGTGGATTCAAACACCCTGTTAGTAGCAAGCTAAATAAAAATAGCTTAGGGTGGTGCTCCTTTGTAATGTTCATCTGCTATTAGCCATTCAATTGATTAGCGGTACAAATCTATTTAACCTCAGTTAGTAGCATGGAAAATACAGCTAAAATAATTATATTTAAACAATAGATAAGTGCCATATTTACTGAGAGTCATACTTGCAGGGCTCAGGTGGCCTCATGTATTCACAGACATCACTTGATATCACACTTGATAAAGGGTGTGTGTGGCCCGAAACATGTTGGAGAAGATTTACTAAATTTGTGTGAATGATTTGAATTGACTTGATTCGAATTTTGTTTTTGTTTTTTAGGCTACTTCGACCATCGAATTTGTAAAATTAGACTATCGAATAGCCAAAAATGTGATTCGAATTGACAAAATTCAAATTCGATAGTTGAAGTACTTGCCCTTTGATATAAAAAATTTGGCAGATTAAACCTAACCAATTGCTATATAACCCTATAGAAAGCTTCCATAGGAGTCTCCCAAGTTTTTTTGATCGAATAAAAAAAATTGGATCAAATGGTTAAAATCATTCGATTCGAACGATTTTATCGATTTTATCTTATTCGATCATCGATAAATCGTAATGTGTTAAAACCCCACAAATTTGAAATTCAAATTCGAGGGGTTTTAATTCGACCCTTAGTAAATGTGCCCCGTTGTGTCTAGTAGCCTAAAATATACACATTGTAGCAGTTTTTCTGCCTGGATTGCTCTTCTCATTCTCCTTGATGATTCATATTGAAGACTTACGGTGAAATCTTAAGAGCAAAGAAGCAGCACTACTACGTAAAGCTTGGCAGTGCGCTGAAGTATTCCCATTCCAGTATTCATAGTTTGTCACAAAGTTCTTTATAGAGAAATATGCCATTATTATTATAACAGATACTTTTATCCATTTACATCAGTGGCAATTTGGGTTGAAGATCACATTCAGGTCCATCATCTGGTCAAGCCCCCTTACTTGATAACAGAGTTAGTGATCCAGAATCTATGAAAATATGATGAAGCAATAATTTTTGTATAACTCCAAAAATATACTGTTCAACAAGTAACTGTTCTTCTGACCAGTCTTTTACGGTGAAGTCTTAAGAGCAAAGAAGCAGCACTACTACGTAAAGCTTGGCAGTGCGCTGAAGTATACCCATTGCAGTATTCATAGTTTGTCACAAAGTTCTTTATAGAGAAATATGCCATTATTATTATAACAGATACTTTTATCCATTTACATCAGTGGCAATTTGGGTTGAAGTTCACATTCAGGTCCATCATCTGGTCAAGCCCCCCTTACTTGATAACAGAGTTAGTGATCTAGAATCTATGAAAATATGATGAAGCAATAATTTTTGTATAACTCCAAAAATATACTGTTCAACAAGTAACTGTTCTTCTGACCAGTCTTCAAGGTGAAGATTCAGATGTATCTAGAACAGCAGATAAACATTCACTATAAATCTAAATTTAGCAGTTATGTATCAGTCCAGTGTAGACAACATCAAAATGAAAAGTTAGCATTCAGCTTCTCATCTCCCTACAGTGCAGAAGTTGAAAGTTGAAAAATTGAATCAAAGGTGTGTTTGGTTGCAATGGGTAACTGCATTAGTACAATTTAGCACCAATGATTAAAAATGAGTGCCTTTGCTTTATTTAATTTAAGAGCCAAGTAAGGGCAAAGTGCAGGCAGACAAAATTTAAAAGAATGGAATACAATTTGAAAAATTTGACCTTTTTTTAATACAATCAGGGCCAACATATAAAATGCTAAATATGTATACAAAGCACCCATTTTTGCACTTTTCATGTTTCTCTGATTTATATGCCTTGTGATTCAGCTATTTGCACACCTAGAATGGAGTGCAAGCAGCTGTATTTCAATCAGAATGGTGCTATTGCTCTTAAGGCATCCTTCAGATGTGCAATTTAGTGTGTTAGGCCCTGGGGAATCCTATACTTACTGCATATCTATTGTATTATGCAAAGGCCTGGACTCTCTTGTGCCCAACAAAGCTGCACCTTGCACCACCCATGGACTCAAGTGCTTTATGAATGGGCATTAGGGCTCAAGCGATTGTGTATACAGAGTTACTTTGATGAGACCCTTTATCAGGAAATGTAATGCAAGGGCTGTTGCTATAATGCAAAGGAATGAACTGTGTTCCTGTGACACAATAGTTCACAGTAGTGAATGGAAGTGGCAAACTAATAGGCTAATTAGTATTTATTGTTTACTGTTTGGATGGGATATCCCTGGAACTAAAGGAAAGTGACCTCTACAGAAAACCTCTGCAATAACATTTTGAAGAAATTACTTTATATTACTATATTATTATATTACTTTATATTAATTAGCTTTCTTAACAATTTCCTATAAACCTGTAGTTTTATTTTTTAATATGCAGCACTCATTTATTTTCTGCTAGGAATGAATGTTGAATTTTAATGAGCTAAATCTGGAGATTGAGCAAATGGATAGGGTCAAGGCATCTTCCATTTTCTCTTATGCACATGAAATTATAGGGCACATTTATTTCTTCCCTTACTGCTCCTAAGGTTAAAATGGAAATGAGAAATAACAAGGTTAAGCCTGATCTAAGAACGATAACTGACCTTGTAAGTCCCATGAAAGTGAAATGGGAGATGTCAATATCTAAAGCATGCAGCTCTCCTAATCTCCTGGATAAACTAACAGGCTAGAAAAGGGCTATCAACCATGAGAAAGAGCAAGCAGGTACTGTAGTGAGAAGACAAGATAACTTTCCATATAAGCTTTCTTAGAACTAAATCAAATTCCACTGGGTATAGAACAGCTAAAAGATCTTTAACCTTTTGTCATGTACTGTTTTTATGCATCTAGTTACCACTCTGGCAACAAACCTGTTTAATATCAGCCATGTGGTATATTAATTTTAAATGTTAATGTGCACACAGAAGTTATATGATAGGCTGACTACAGAATATGTTTAATGGATTTATGAAAACAGACTTAGAGAATAGATATTGGGTTAAAGTTCCTACTTTTAACAGCAACATGTTGGTATTACTTTAACAAACACTCTAACAGAATTTCAAACATTGTTAAGCTAAAACATTTGCTCCCACCTGTGTGGGGATCTAACATGCCTTATTCCAGTACTACTGAATCTGTGTAATAAGGTTTTAGGTATTTGCCAGTGCACATGCACAATGTTACTGCTTTGGATAAATTGAAAGAAGGTGGCTTGGGTTAAGTGGCAGGGTTCTGGAGGGGCCAAGGATATCAGTTTTACAAAGTAGGAATAACCTTATAACTTATATACTGCATTCAGAAACTTGCTGAAGCCACATAATTATGGGAAGACTAAGGTCCTGCCTGATTTTCAACTTCCTATAGCCTTCAACCCTCTCACGGAAAATTCATGTTAAAAATTCATTAAATATATCTTTTATTTCCTTTCCACTTTTTCTGTTTCATTCTAATACTGTTGTGTTTACTACTTCTGTCTTGTTGTTTGTCCTTACTTTCTCCTTCTCAAAATTATTCTATTTATTTTCTCTTCTAACATTACACTCATGCCTTGTCTTAATTTACCCTTTCTATCTGTATGCAGCATGAGAAAGACATATAGTGATCACAATTTAAATCTCCCACCAACTGCTGTCTTGTTATAATAGGCATTCTATAGTCCTCCTGCCTATTAAACAGTGCTTGCTTTCAGTTGAAACAAGGAGGAAACTTACTATTGACCTGGAACCTTGTGCATAATTTACCTGAGGTGCCAAGGCACAGTGGTGCTCTCAGTATACAATGTATAGTGCTTAATTCTGTTTCATTTCTCCCCTCAAAATGTTTTTCTTTGCTCAATTTTATCTTGTTGAAAATTAAAGCATCTAGTTATAGGCAAACACACTGGTGCTATTTAGCAAATTTGATAGTAAAGAGAGAGAGAGAGAGAGAGAGAGAGAGAGAATAAGGCCCTTGTAAAAAATGGTTGTACAATTCACAAAGTGGTTGGTATAAAATGTAGTCTCGACTGTACCACTGTAAAGGCTAATAAATAGGTGTTTCATAGGAGCATGTATTAGCCAAGGAAACTTCACAAAACTAAAGTTGTTATAAGTACCAGGTTCAGGTTCAATAACTGGCAGAAGTGAGCCTTATTAAACAAAATGTCAGTTTTCCTTCACTTGTGTAAACTGTATTATTGAACTGATCTTGATGGCTAGATTATCACTGACTTTTGTACTTTTCTGGTTTCTATGGTTTCTAAGAACATTACATCACTGCTGATCATGAATGGGCGAAAAGTTTAGATTTCTTTTATGGTCAAACCACTCAAATTAGAATTGTGAATTATCCAAACTCAATTTGAGTTTTAATTCAAATTCAGGTTTCGAGATTTTTCATACTCAGGCCTTTGAAGAGCTCATATTTATCTATTCAGCACCTGAAACCTATAAATCAATGGGAGAGGTCCAGGGACCAATTTGGTCATGTTAGTTTTAGCCTTTTCCTGACATCATAGGTTTTTCTTAGGAGAAACAACTTGAATCTAGATTAGTCAAATTCAATTCGAATTCGAGTTCTTTAGTCGTTAAAATTGTTTTTTTTATTAAATACCCCCCAATGAATATTGAGTATATTCGAATTTAAAGGAGTTTAAAAAAACTCACATAAATTTGACCTTTGAAAATGGGCCTCAATATGGTAACTTGCTGGCAAGACCCTGTGTAAAGTTACAATGACTGCCAGCAATTCAATTATGTAGAGTAAAATAAATCTCATGTTACTGCATAGTCACCCTGGAATTACTTACATTACAAATACTAAATTATCTGCTGCACAGGTCCGCAAAAGAGCAAAATGTATGTACAATAGACTGTTTAGGTTTTCATAAAGTGAAAAGAAACCAAATTATGTTATAGGCCTGTATATAACCCTGCATTTAACTGAAACATATGTTTTGGTCTCTATTTGGCTAGTATTTCAGACATTTCATCCACTAAATTAATAATTAAAGGAGAACTAAACCCCCCCCCATAGACGTCCCCACTCCCCCCCAGCGTAGCTCTTACCCTGGGCAGATGCAAATAGACAAAGATTACCGAAGAAGAATATGGCTGCCTTGAACCCCAATGCCTGAAACTGCCACAAGGGGTGAGTTAGGGGCATTAGCCTAGGATAAGAGCTATGCTGGGGGGAGTGGGTAGGAGGGTCTAAGGGGGTAGGGTTTTTTTAATGAAGGGTTTAGTTCTCCTTTAAGGGATACACATTAATTTCTTGACAAGGCAGAATTACATAAGGAAGTATATACAGTATACCAAAGCTATTTTCTTGCTGTGTTTGATGCACATAACATGGGCACTAATGTATCCAATGGACTATGCACAAATGTGTTGACTTGCCAAATACATGAGATCTAGTTTATTGTGTACATGTAGCGATGAATAAAAAGTGTTTCTTGTCTCCCTTGATGTTCTATGCCATTTCATTGGAGGTATTTCTGGCCTTTTCTTGCAGAGATACGTTTTCATATTGGCAAATGAAAAGTATGAAATAAGTACAGCTACTGAATTCTGACAGAGAAACAGTAACATGCCTAGTCTCACTGGATTCACGACTCCTCAAACATATTTATGATTTCCCATTAAAATGCCATTATTAAGCTTGAATGGCAGTAATTTCACAGCACAATATGCATAAATGTGCAGCATTCAAGGCTCCCTTTACTAGTAAATTGCACTTTCTGGAACGTAAAAACAACAGGAACCCTTATTTATTATTTTACATTTCAAGAATAAACATAATACTTTTATTCTGATACAACCGGAAAAAGATAGTACACAGCAAACCAAACCCTTTCTTGGGATCCTTATTTTGCTATCATAACAGAAACAAAATCACTTTTAATCCATGTAATACATTATTGTAAATATATTTAGTGTAGGAACACAGCAGAAACTACATAATAAGAAAGACTTCAATTTCATAACTAGAGGGGAAAGCACCCCATATTAGAATAAATACTATTATGTGACATTAAGACAAAAAAAGAAATCTCTACCTTTGCTCTGAGGAGGGTTTTGACTCCGATCTCGCAGGACATTGATCTGATAGACGGCTCCATAAGGCTCAAAAAGGTCCTTAAGTTCTTTTTCTGACCAAGATCGTGGGATTTGACCAACAAACATCTTAATGGCATCTGGGTCTGGCTGGTCTGAGTGATCCAAAGCTCCATTCATCTTGTTGGTTGTGCCGTTACTGTAAGCAGAATACAATCATTATTAGTGCAAAACAAGTGACAGAACAAGTGGCAGCAATCTGCAGAAAATAAATAATCAGAGGAGGGATTTGTGTGACATACAAATCAGGTTGCAATCAACAGATAGGAAACTTGTAGACAGGAAACTTGCTTTAGGACCAAAAGCTACAATTCTGCAGTAAAGGATTTTGAAGCAAACATTGCAGAGAGATACTTTATCAGCTGGGATCTTAGTAAAGTGCTGATTCTAGTAACAGCAAAGCAATGCATTAGTTCAGTTTGCTGGTATGGCAGCAATAAGGATAAGCATATTTTTGTAATATCACCATATGAAAAGAATATGAAAACCTTGGCAGAGAGTCAGAAGACTAATTTAAGATGCCAACAATGAATTTGCAAATACTAAAAAGCATCCATGTCTGCATCGAATTAGTAGAAGATTGTTCAGAACTCTGTATGTAGTTGTTCACTGTAGATCTGATCCCAATTCCCTACTGAAGGAATGAGGGAGACTGAGAATGCAAACCTACTGTTTGCTAATATGCAGAACAAAGGACTCAATTCACAAGTGAAAGGTTTTCTGAGAGATGGTAGCTTTGTGTGGGAAACCAACAAGATTCTCTGTAGGTTTTGACTGTTTAATATATTTAAATACCCATTTTATTGCATTCCACAACACTAAACTCAGTTTTTTCTACATACAATACAGCACTGTTACAAGCATAAATGGTGATTAATGTTGCAATTCTCTCTACATATAGTTTAAGCCTAGTGATGGGCGAATTTATTCGCCAGGGCCGAATTCGCAGCGAATTCCCGCGATTCGCCGCTGGCGAATAAATTCGCGAATCACCAGCGAAATTTCGCTTAGCGAAAATTCGCCGAAAAAACGAGTCGCGCAATGTTTTTTGACGCGGCGCGACGAAAACGATGCGCGCGTTGTTTTTGACACGACGCAATTTGACGCGACGCGATTTGACGCGACGCGCGTCAAAAGCGTCCCGCGACTCGTTTCGCAAATTTTTCGCCGATTCGCAAATTTCTTCTCCCTAATGTAACCTATTATTAATCATTTAACAGCCTTATTTTGCCATATAAATCAGAAGGTGCTGAAAAAACCTTTGTCTCATCTACCTACAAGTCTTCATTTCACTGAACTGCAATTAACTTGAGCCCAATTTGAAATACAGTAGACAATATTGTTAAAGAATAATGTGATGTTATAACATAATTCACCAGTCTGTTCAAAATGGCTGCTTTTGTCTGTCACAGAGCCATTTAAATAAGGTGAAAACAGCAGAACCTACAGGTTGGTTTTGACACCAGTGGCTGTATCAATACTGAATTCTGTGCACAATGTATACATTTCAGTTGCAGAATACTGTATTCTTTATTGGTCAAGACTATTGGAGATAAAGCAACCCCATCAACCCCATCCATTTCCAATATGTCATAGGAACACAGTGACAGCAGGCTAAAACAACACAGTCCCTAGTTTGGTAACTGTGTTTAATTTTTTTAATAAAATGTGTAAAGTATGCCACTGTCTTGGTAACCCTGAGGTAGAATTTACTGGTCCCCAATTACATTGGTTGTGACCAGGTGCAGATAAACATTGCTTTTTATACATTAACCTGTTAATGTTTAAAGCAAACAAGGCTGAAATATTTAACAACACAGAATTAATATTGTTAACATGTCAGCATAATTATAACCAAACAATTACAGGAACCATCTTATTTTTTGCATGGTAGATTTATATTTTCTATGGGAAAACAAAATGTAAGTTAAGGCGATTACATCCTAAATGTTCACCGTCGACCCGGCCAGGTCCCCTAGCAACCGTACAAATGTAGAGACGGTCCGCACACAATTATTGGCAGTCGGGGAATGTGCCCCTTTTATTTAAGCTACCATAACATCAACGTTTCGGTGGTAATACCTCCCTTCATCATAAATAAAAGGGGCACATTCCCCGACTGCTAATAATTGTGTGTGCGGACCGTCTCTACATTTGTACGGTTAATATATAGTGAACACATATTTAATAAAATGCCTTTACAATTCTAAACACTCAAGAATCCTAATTTTTTTCCTCTTCAGCAGAAAAATTAAAATCAATAGCACAAGTAGCCAGTACTTTTATAAGATGTGATCTTTATTAGACAATATCTAGGCTTTTCAGACAATTCTCATACTCCAGCTTTGATTATCACATAGATTTCCACTGGGGCTAGCATTATTGAGAACATCGATCGACTGCAGGAGAAAAAGTCCCATAACAGTCCTATTTAGATGAATACTTGTTATTAGCCACATATAGTAAGAAGAAAACAAATAATAACCTCTTTAACCAGCCTACTTTGCCACTTCTTTTTTTAAAAGTCAGACCTATTGAAACCCATAATTGAAGATCATAAGCACCTAAGCATGGTATTTTCTTCTTTTGCATCCATGGGATAGAATGTCCTCTATGGAACCTACATTAGAATATCTGATTCCAAAATAGGTAGTGGTGTATTGCAAAGAAAAATGGAAATCAATGGGAGAGCTTTCTGGATATAGGTTTCTAGATAAGGCATCCCATAACTGTTCGTGTATAAATATATATATTCAGTATTGTCCGACTAAAATCTAAATTGATTATAGCTTGCTTCTACTTCTGCTCCTGCCTTCTTCAAGTCTGGATTCAGACAGAGCATACTGTAAATGCCACAATTTAAAGACGTTTAGCAAAACAGTTCTTAAATCACACATGGAACTTGTACAGCTTATATAATTGACTATGCAGTAGCTGCCAGCATCTCACGTTTCAGTTCCTCACTGGAACTTTCATCAGCCTGCGAAAGTTCCATTGAGGAACTGAAATGTTGGATATAATAAATCTTCACTTTTATTTCATCCATTCTCTCGTTGAAATGGTGTGCTGTCAATTTGGTTGGTATCTATGATCATAAGGACTGTCACTCAGGTATTTTGCTATACTTACAGATATGCACTCTATTTGTTGGAGGAGCACTCACAAAAATATATTGTCTGCCTGGGTGCTGGTAACAAATAATGTAATAGTCCAGTACAGCACTAGACAGGTCTTGTGCAAACAAAAATACATTTTGTTATTTAATTTATAACCCCAACATTTTAGTCACTGTCTGTGAATTTTCTGAAGGGAATCTTCCAACTGGGCCACACTCACTTTTATAAAAATGTAGCATTTAGTGAAAGCACAATAAACATTGTAAAAATCAATCCATTTATGTTCGTCAACAACTGACTGATATGTACAGAATCCATTAAAATTGCAAAAATTTGGGAACATCTCCTTCCCTTTATCAAGCTTGTCTCTGTCACAGCATATCTTGGAGATCAATGTCCATGTTAAAGATTGTGCTGAAAAGGAAGGCAGAAGTGACATGTTGAGTCACCAAGGATATGCGCGTCACAGGGATTCACCACGCCAACTCATGTCCTGTTTCTATCACTTTTTACATGATAAGCATCATATCAAGTATACAAAGGAGTAGTTATTGAGCTATACAAGTCACACTGATTATAGATACTCAAATTGCAAAAGCTCAAACTTCTCACCTTGTAGAAACCAATGCAAATCAAAATCTCAATTTAACCCATTAAACTTTTTTAAGTGCCAAGACACAATTTCCACCTCTCTTATGAGGTAGAACATGCTGGATAACTCTAAACTTAAGATCTTCTCATGAATGCTCAGCATTTATACAGTGCCTTGATACTGGCAAAGACTTATTTTTAGTATTAATATCATATATATATATGATGTGGGGATCAAGCACTCCCACACTGCAAATCTTACATGGACCAAGATGCTAACCAATAGCCAGTTATTTATATTACATTACATTTTCAATCTCTAATATGGATATATTGGAATATTGAAATATGTTATATGTATATATACTGTATGTCGAGAGAGAAAGAGAGAGAGAGAGAGCGAAAGACATTATCACATAAACATTATCTAAAATACAGAAGGGAAAATAAATTATTTATTAATTCTATCAAAGTCACTATATTCAAGTGGCTTGGGATCCATATCCATATCTGCATTGCATTGCATTGCAAGTGTCATTTAACAAAAACTCTTTAATGGCAACGTAACAGATGCAAAGTTTGCCAAAGTTATAACAACCAAAAAAAAATATTTATTAGGTACTGGTGTGTGTTGTGAAAGCAAACATCAGAGTGATTTCTATATGTAACTAGACCTTTAACAAAATTTTGCCCTGTGTTCTGTGAATTTAAAAATCCATTTCCTGTATTAAGTTGTATGTAATTTAAAAAATGGGTATATTAAATGGCCTTTATAAAGGCTCATAAACAGTGTATAGTTATTAGAAGATCTACAAATAGAAGTTTTTAAAGACTAATGGAATTAATTTGGAATTTATAATTATTACCAGAAATCAATAATTTAGTACTTAATAATGACAAAATATAAATTGCCCAAATAAGCATCTATTGTTTCCTTAGTTCACTTCAGGGCTAGCAAGAGCAATGTTGGGGTCTGTAAAACATCCCTGAAATTCCTGCCTACGAGCCTGGGTAATCGCCAGAACAAAAGCCATGCATTTTTTTTATCTGTAAAAGCTCTGTTTCAATATGAAATGACAGACAATGCTCTGCCAAAGAAGACTTTTGAGTGGATTCCTAATTAAGGGGTGAGTATTTGGATTCAGCTAACATTGTTCAAAGCTTTATCCATATTTTAGTGTTTGAAACACTGCCCAGTGGCAACTGTATATTCAACTACAATTCAGAAATCATCTTTTGTACTCAGGCCCTGGCATTATAAAACAATAGCCTGCCATGTTCCATCATGTATGGAGCACAGAATAATCTGGAACAAAGCAGCTATGGGAAACTTGAAAATGATGTGAGCTAATGGAATAATTCTCTCAACATTGTACAAGCTCGGTGTTATTATTATTATTTTTAGGGGTTTAGAAACTTATGATATGTTTCTCTAGTAGAAAAATAAAAATATTTCATCTGAGAAGAAATGGAGAATATTGTTCTGTTCATGTGAATTGCACACACACATAAATTTCTATTTTTTTCTGATTAACTTTTTATCCTGTAATGAAAGACAGAATCATGTACTTAAGTGCTTTTTTTGTTTAAAATTATAAAATAATTTTGTAGCCCTCTTTAAATTTGGAATTTGAACCATTTATTTCCATATTTAATAAGATAGTCACACCAAAGCCTTAAATATATACTTTATTTTGCACATGTGCACACATTTACAGCAACATGAGGACACAAACTTGAAAGTGAATAGAAAAAAACAACCTTTTTTCTTGAATTTCAGCTTTTTTCTGTCTAAATAACCTCTTTTTGTGGCTTCACATTCTGTTCAATATATATAGCTTTTAATTGCCTGTCAGTATAAATACAGCCCATGGCAGCATTTTGCCTGATGCACAGCAGCACTTCAGCAAAGACTAAAGTCAAATATGACCTTTTCTGCCTACCAATTATATGCATAGAACATTTTTATGGAGAAATAAAATAGGTGGATGAATATATTGTAGAAATACTTTGCCCGTTTATAATTTGCTTGCAAACTTTTCTTAAAAAGATTCCTCTATTAAGCAGATTCCTTGTTTGCGTGCAGCTCATATAAAGTGTCTCTCAATTTCTTTATTTATATTTGTTAATTGTGTACAATTGTTTAATAAATATTTTTGAGATGCCAGCTGGGGGTTCATTATCTTGAAAAAAGTTCCAACTGGAATTTAGACAAAACTAGTGGAAAACAATCACTGTAACTCATGAGAAAAATATAATGGAATGTGACTTTTATATAAAAAGACAAACCAAGAGGCATTTTTGTTAATAAAATTTAGGAGAAGGAAACATTAAGGGCACAGATGGTAAGATAATTGCTATAGTCCAGATTATTGATTAGTTAGATACATTGATTGATTAGATATATGACGGACAGACAGACGGATGGACGGACGGACAGACAGACAGACAGACAGACAGACAGACAGATAGATAGATAGATAGATAGATAGAGATGAAGCCACTTTGGATTGTGCATTTGACACAGAATAACTCAGATATCCCATTTAACTCACTTATCACAGAATATTGTGTCACGGCATCCCATCCAATTAAAGAGTTCACCATTGAAAACAATGGTGCTTTGGTATGCCAATGAAAAGGTTAAATGCATTAAATAAGTTAAGATGACTTTAGATAACACAGTTTCTTCAATTAACCCTGAGTCACAACATATTTAACACACAAATCCAAGTGGCTGCATCTGTAGATAGATAGATAGATACAGCAGATAGATAGATACAGCAGATTGATAGATAGATGATAGATATATAGACAGACAGATAGACGATAGATAGATAGAGGATAGATAGATAGATAGATAGATAGATAGATAGATAGATAGATAGACTTTTAAATGCTTCATGGATGCTTTGGACATGTAGACAGTGAATAAAAAGTGATAGTTCCCCTTTTTTTAATTTCAATGTAAAATGACGATTCAAACAAATGTTTGTCCAAGTCTGACAAAGAGATCACTGAAAAGGTCAGTGACCAGTAATAGTGGAAGGTGACAGACAAGATATTATAAGGTGTCCATACAATGATATACGATGCCACTGAGGGGTTGAGCAAATAAAGACAATAAGCATAATACAGAAGTACAGAATGCTATTGACTGTTGATATGACAAACAACTGTTGGCAAATAGCGGGAGCAGTGTCAGCTCTATTTCTGGCTCTCCATGGTGTTCCACTCCACCATAGCCCAACATAGACAATGACGAGTTTATCTTAATATTTCTTAGGTTCTCTATAATTGCATGCATTTCAAATCAGTACATGAAATTTATGCATACAATAAATGTTCAGTATATGGCATATAATAGATATAAGATAAAAAGTTGTCTTTTATCTGAATAATTATATACAGAAAAAGGGAAGTATCTTCCTAACTTTACCCACTTTCTATTCTGTTTCCCCCCCTCAATACATTTACGATGTGTCTGGTAGATTGAGGGAGTACTATTGTTTGTTTATGTATCTGTATTACTGCCTTCTCCAAACACAGCCAGATGGCAGCTTTCAAAATCAAATTGATTTCAGATTAATTCAGGTTTGGACACACTCCATTTAGATGAGTCTGCTTTGAGGTACAATGTAAATTGGGCAGGAGTAATGAGCCTTAAGTTATTAGACACATAGCTTGGGGTCAGACATTAAAACATGTACATAGTATGCACTTGAACTTGTGTGTTAGAAGATACAATGATTGATGTAGCTAGGATCGTCAGGCAGGCAAGGGTCAAAACCGGGTAATCAATCAGATAAGGATGAGGCAGAATCGGTAGTCGGGTATCAGGCACGGGTCAGGTTTCAGATATCAGAGTAGTCAATAGCCAGGCATGATCAAACACAGGAATCAGGCAGACAAGAAGCTATACAGCACAAGGCAAAAGGCACCAGGAGAAAACCTATCACGGGCAAAGTAAAAAACTAAATATTTCAAATTTGGCACCATAGCCACGTGTGACATCAGCGCGCCTGCGCTTTTAAAACTAGGAAGTGTGCGCGGCGCACGCACTAAGAAGGAGCCAGAATAGAGGAGCGATGCAGCGGGCATCCCCTCCAATGGCGTGGACCACCAGGGTTAGTTTTCCTTACAGTATTAAAGAAATCCAGACTGAAGGAACAACCAGCAGGAGATTTCCATCTGAGCATCCAAAGGGGCTAGTAGTCGCACTGTATGCCTGAATGTTCTGGACTCACCTGAGGAGAGCTCTAAAGCATCTGAAGAGGATTTGTGTGAGTATCCTGTTTAAAGGGACAGCACTCTAAAGAGTGCTAAAGATAAAAACACTGTTTAATAAAGGGGAATTCAACAGCTCCCGGCAAATGCATCCTACTGCGCATGCAGTGCCGAAAGAAGAAGGAAGAAGACGTTGCTGTAGAAGATGGAGGGGTAAGTAGCAACTTAGGGTCATTTTCCCTTGGGGAAAGGTAGGCTGGGGGGGAGGACGGAGGGGGGCCTATGGGGGGTGGGGGTTAGAGCAGGAGCTGTTGAATTCCCCTTTAAGGACTTACAGTAGTTAGTGAGGCCCTATTGCCATCAGTTAGGAGTGCTGCATGTACTAGTTGGCCATTTATTTTAGATAAACCATTATTCAGTTTAACCAATACTGTGTGTGTTACTACTGTATTCATGGTGGGGCCACCTGTAGGTGTATTCCCAGATCCCACTAGGTGGAGGCACTGCAATACCAGTTACCAGTCTCTCCCAATACCACTGCGTAGTGGCTCACACCAACAAAGGGGTGTTAAAAGGGTTACACATCGGTAAAAAAATTACTGCAGAGAGTACCCTTCAGAAACTTGCATTCCCAACACAGTCCTTCTTGGCAGTATTGTCTAACGATTCTGTGAATTATATTGAGACTGTTTACTATAGCCAGAGAAAATGATTAGAAAAGCTGTCATCACTCAATATAAAGGGGGATGTGATGGCATGTTCATATTGTATATCAGTCTACTGAATCACCAACATGGCTGCTTACATGGCAAGGCAATATATTAAGATTATATGTTCCCCACAACCCTGTTTAATGTATTAGCATGAGACAAAAGTACAGTATATAATAAATCTATGTATTATTTTAAACATGTCAGATTTCAGGATGTTAGTCGCCCCATCAACAAATCTCTTCTTCTGGGTGACAATCTCCTTGAACTGCCTTCCCGCAGGCTTGAATAAAAAATTGGCAGCAGGATGGCACTTCAGGCGACTTCAGAAAACAAAGCACCACGTGTGCTATCCCGCTGGCGATTTTTCATTCAAGCTGCCAGGAAGGCAGTTTGGGAAGATTGTCGCCCCGAAGAAGAAGAGGTCTCCCTGAATCTGCCCATGTACCTGAAGCCTAAGAAAACAGAAGGGGGAGATGTACTAAATTCACGTGAATAGATCAAATTTCGAATGTAGGATTTATTCGTTTGGTCGAATATGCAAATTTTGGCATATTCGATCATCGAATAGCGAATGGTTGAACGATCGAATAGATTCAAATAGATTCGAATAGATTGGAATGAACGAATATTCGATCATTCGATCAGTGAAGGATTTAAATTTTAAACTTTATTCGATTGCCTACTTCGCCAGAATGGACCTACCGAATTGCAATAGAAGCCTATGGGAGCACACTGATCGAATAGTATTCGAATCGTATGAATAATTTGAATGATCGAATGATTTATTCGACTGATCGAATAAATTTGTATTCGATTGTCGAATGATCGAATAAAAGGTAGCCTAAAACTATTTGTTTAGCATTAGATGATCAAATGCTAATCGAATATCGAATTTGGTCGAACTAATTTTGGGGAATAATAGTAAATTTGCCCCAAGGTGTTATAGCACAGATTTGAGAGAGTGTAAGGTTTCAGGTTTTTGGCATTCTGACATAATAAATAACTCCCTTACTCACTTCAGAATCTCACTAGTAAGAACAATGGCACTGTAAATCCTATATAGTGGTATTCATTTATTAAGTATGGGATCATTTTATACTGGGATTTTTAAATGCATGTTAATCAAAGGATGAACTTTCACTTCGCCCATTGACAAATACGCCTTTCAAAATCCCATAGAAATGAATGGAGAGTGGAGGAATTTCCCTCTAGTGGTGGAACTTCACTCTTTGATAAATTTACCCCTATCTATCTTGTAACTGTAATGTTAAGACATGTATTACAATGTATTAAAACCCATACTATAATATTGAGAATTCAAAAATCCTTCTTTTTCTGTATATATTTCATATGCTCCACATATGCTCCACATTCTAGAATAAGTTGTTACTACTGCAAAGTATTAAGTGGAGGATTCTGCATTCTCTCAGGGCTACATCAAGAAGCCTGAAGCCCTAAATCACCCATTTAAGGAGTGATCAAGCAGAGCCAATTAGTTCTATTTTTTCCTTTCCTCAAATCTGCCTACATGAGTATACCCAATTCTTTAAAGAGCCAGTTCTTCTAATCCGAAATCTAAGTTCTGCTGAATATTATCAGCATTATATTATATTATCAATTCATTTACTAAAAATATTAAAGCTAAAATTTTAGTGTCTTTTAGGTTAATAACCACTTGAATTGCCTAGTACTAAATCAGTTTTAATGTTCTTATGTATTTGATATGACTCTACTTAACTCTAAATGATCTTTTATTAAATATTATACACATTATACACATACAAGATGTTTTGGAACCCAAGGCTCACAAATATTCCACTCTTCCCTCTGTTCATTATACCTCAGCTATGTTTTACCTCCATAAACTCTATGGTCCTCAGATACACCACCCAGGTAACAGAACCCAAGCAGTCACAACCTCAACCATCAAGATGTGATAAGGAAAACCTTGATCTAGTAGAACATGCAAGTATTATTGTATCCTTTAATTATTGGTGTATATATTTATTTTAATGACTCTATAGCATTTCTTTTTTCATATTCTCAACCACCATGAACTTATGTGAGAGAGGAAATCCTTAACAAATTAAAAAATAAACCACATTTCTTTTCATTCACCCACTCACACAGTGTCTCGTGACAGCATTTTTTAGTAATGTATTAACTCTGTCTTACATTGATGCTGTGCTATGGGATTCCTGTTTTCAGTTAATGACATGTGGTGCCTGTACCCCACAGGTGCCTTGGCTTCAGGCTCAGGGATGACTAAGATAGGCACAAGTGCTCTATGTATGCACCCTAAGGCTCCAGAACTTGCATATGTACCAGTGGTAAATGAGTGCTAAGACTCATGGAAGACGGTCACAGTCTCAGTAAGTAGAAAATCATCCACTGCCATTTCCCATTTAAATTAATGGGAGGCAAAAGTAAAAGTGTTTTGGTGTTTCCCATTGGTTGTGCCATACTAGTAATGTTGTAGTGGTGCATTCAAGCCCAGACAGACTGTTAATCTAAGGACTGACATTATTTTCTTGTTAATGTTGGTAATATCTTGTTTATTTTATTCTCCATACCCTTTTCAGCCAGCAATTCAATTCTATTTTTTTGCTGAACTTAATAGACACAATGATGATCATAACTGAGATAAGAAAACATTGTCTTTCTTGGGGGAAATGCTTAATATACTGAAGTTGTTATACAAAAGTTTTACATATATATTTTTAGCTATTTGGTATTATGTAGAAGTAATTACAAAATAAATCTGTGATATAAATGTTTGCACAAGTTGTTTGGAATGATTTTTATCAGAACAGAGAATTGATAGAGAAGGATTTATCCATATTTTAAACATTTAGGGCACTAACTCATCTCCTGATGCAAATGTCAGGCTTAGGAACTGTCAATCTCACAGGATGCCTTTATTATCTTACTTGTTTCCATTGCAATTTGGGTTGCCATGGAGATGCGACAGCCAGTTCCAGAAAATTATAAGATAAATGTCAGGCAGTGATAACAGTGTTAATGAAGCTTCATTGACAAGCAGCTTCATGCTTCAAATAATAAGCTTACTTCCATTAGCAGATGCCTTGCTATCAAGAAGTGAATGAATCAAATGCAAAAGATATATGTATTATGTATATATACACAAATTTGTCTTTTCATATTCTTCATAGTACATATTTATTACATTACAGCTCATTAAAAGACATCTTTAACTGTCAAATGGTTTTAAAATATGAATTAAATCAATCATAAGATGCCAAAAAATGCAATTTCAAATATATTTGTGTACCTGAAATATATTTATTGAAAAATCTGTGCCAGCCAGCAGATTAATTTCTAGCACAAACAGATTTTTGGAACCCTTTACAGTATTAGCTGCAATCAATGTAATTGCATTTTAGTAAAGCTAAATTACATGCTATGAAGTGGATTGCTGAAGTATTCAAGTTATGTTGACACCTGTAAAATAATGGCATAGCTGCCAGGTTCCTGAAATAATATGACTCTAGGCTTGGTAAGCTAATTTACTTTTAGTAAATAAAAAATAATAAGAAAGCCCACCACAGTCATTTCTTTTCCCAGTATCCCTTTTGCCTCTGTTTTACAGGGGTGTGAGGACACCCAGTAATACTGACACCAGTGTCAGCTGAACACAATGTGCAATATAAAGAACATTCAACTATAAAAGCTGCACTGATTGTATGAAATGTAAATAGTTACATAGTTAAATTGGGTTGAAAAAAGACAAAGTCCATCAAGTTCAACCCCTCCAAATTAAAACCCAGCATACACACACACACACACACACACCCCTACACTCTTTCACACAAACCATATACGCCCATAGCTATACTAACTGTAGAGTTTAGTATCAAAATAGCCTTTGATATTATGTCTGTCCAAAAAATCATCCAAGCCTCTTTTGAAAGCATCAACAGAATCAGCCATCACAACATCACCCGGCAGTGTATTCCACAACCTCACTGTGAAGAACCACCTTCGCTGCTTCAAATGAAAGTCATTTTCTTCTAGTCTGAAGGGGTGGCCTCTGGTACGGTGATCCTCTTTGTGGGTAAAAAGGTCCCCTGATATTTGTCTATAATGTCCTCTAATGTATTTGTAAAGTGTAATCATGTCCCCTCGCAAGCGCCTTTTTCCTCTAACCAGTTTAGTTGTACGTCTCTGCACTCACTCCAACTCATTTACATCCCTCCTAAGAACTGGATTCCAAAACTGCACTGCATATTCCAGATGAGGTCTTACTAGGGATCTATAAAGAGGCATAATTATGTTTTCATCCCTTGAGTTTATGCCCTTTTTTATGCAGGACAGAGCCCTATTTGCTTTGGTAGCTACAGAATGACACTGCCCAGAATTATTGTTATCTATAAAAACCCCAAGATCCTTCTCACTTAAGGAAACTCCCAACACACTGCCATTTAGTGTATAACTTGCATTTATATTATTTTTGCCAAAGTGCATAACCTTGCATTTATCAACATTGAACCTCATTTTCCAGTTTGCTGCGCAGTTTCCCAACTTAGGCAAATCACTCTGCAAAGTGGCAGCATCCTGCATGGAACCCATAGTTCTGCATAATTTAGTATCATCTGCAAAAATAGAAACCGTACTTTCAATGCCCACATCCAGGTCATTAATAAACAAGTTGAAAAGCAAGGGGCCCAGTACAGAGCCCTGCGGTACCCCACTAACAACACTGGTCCAATTAGAAAATGTTCCATTTACCAACACACTTTGTAGTCTATCTTTTAGCCAGTTCTCTATTCAGTTACAAATACTATGTTCCATTTTTTGTAACCACCATAGCTCAGCAACATGCATTTATTAGAAGTATCACTGATTTTAGATGATACTGCTCACATTGGGGTGTGTGTGTTTACTTTTTCCATACTGCATATAGCTCTATTCTTCAAGTAATAAATGTAGGCTACACAAGGCTGAAGCCATACAGTTGACTATGACACACTCTGCTTCTGGAAATGTTTGGTAAACCAAGTATAAAACAGGCAGATTTCAAAGCCATCTAATCGGTTTTGTAAAGCACAAGGTATACAACTATTATTTCCAGTGTGGGACTGCATCTTGGCTGGGGGGTCCAGAGTCTTTGATGGAGTAGCAGGTCGAATGGGAGAGGCTTATATGGGGAGAAGGAAAGATTCAAAAAGGGGTAAATATTCCTTGTTTAAACTATATTAAAGGTGACTTTACCCAACAAGTAACACATTATTGGTGGAAGTAAAAATGTCCATTGATACAGACCCTAAATAAATATTTATATAATACTAGGTGTGAATGTGGCTATTGAGCTAAAACCAGACAGAACATGAACTTGCACTGGCAACTCATTTCTAAACAGCACATCTGAAAAGGGAATTAAATATATAATTTATATTTTTGAATGAAACCTATTTTAATTTCCATTTACTTAAGATTTCCAAAATGGCAGGATTCTTTGATCCACCTTCTTTACAGTTCTATAAATCATAGAACATGCAATACCTTGCCACAAAGGCACACAGTACCACAGTGCAAAGTGGGCATGTTGTGTTAACCTCTTTATTAAAGGATGCACAACTTTTTAAAAGGGGGATACTTCCTCGAGTGGAATATCAATGTGTTGAAATGAAAAAAATATTTTTTATCTTTAAAATTGGATCTCTTTTAAAATATGTGTTGTTATAGATTGATCACTATTACAGTATATAGTTAAACATTTTTGTACAAATCACAGGGAGTGATTGCAGAGGGTTAGTTACTATTATTTACTCGATGTATTAAAAATGAATTCTACCAAACTCCAGAATCAAACTCCAAAAACATATTTTTAAAAACATTTGTATGTGGCAATTGATAAATTATAAGTTCTGAAATCAAGATATACTTTTTTGCAAGCTAGAAACTTCTTCGTGAAATTACACTGATATCTTAGCTTCAAACACCAATTTATTCTGTTGGTTGTGTTTTCCCATTTAATTTATCACACATGTATCAGGAAAAAGTGAACAGCAGGTTATCTGTACCTGTCCTTGTACATCACAAGTGCTGGTGATAAATAATTACTGCTCACATAAAGGATCAGATTGCATGCATTAAGAGACCATCAGAGTTTTTTGCTCTTTGTAATAAACATGATACAGGAATACGGCAGCATTCCATTATGGCAATGGTCAGTATGAATAAGATTGATCCACATTTGACATGTGTATAATGTTAGCCTTTCTTGTTTCGCTGTCATACCATTCAGCATTCTACAATAGCACAGTTCTCAAGATAGCTAAAGCAGCGCAATGCAAATAGAGCATGGTTTAGCTTGGCATGTCATTAATCATACCGTGCAAATCAGCTCTAATCCTTAGTGGAAGTTGTCAAAATGTAGTTCAAATTCTACACAGTTTTAGGCAGAGATTCCAATCTCACGCTGTCTGACTGTGCTATGAAGTGCAGGGCTAAATTGGTCTGTGTATCTATCTATATATTTATAGTCTCTCTAAAACTTTTATTTCACACAATCTAAATCCATTTTGAAGCCCACAACAACAAATATTTTGTATTGCACACTCATCATTAAACCTTTCTGCTAACAGCAGTAAATGTTAGCTTATTTCTCTGCAAAGCTGGCTTTAAACACAAGTGAATTGAAATTAAACATCAACCAATAATATTCTATACCAATATATATCTTTACAATAACAGTTTATATAACAATAACAGTTTATATAACATTAACCTTAACATTTTTAATCCTCCTACAAAACTGTACAACATTTACAGGTTACAGCAGAAAAATTGCTTTTATTGAAAGGTTCACTGTTTTGCTCTCATTTATTTTTTAGGGAGGAGAAAAACAACTCAATGTGTAATAATACTGTATTTTATAACACACATATATGTGACTGTATTACTATGGATGCCTATTTGTTTTTGTTCTCTTTTAAATATATTTATATAACTTTTTTGCCACACTCTAATATAATTAATATTATATATAGTATATTTTAAGACCCTGGTCCAGGGTTGTGTATTTTGGATATGTAAACTTTTTTTTAAATATGAAGGGCCAGTAACAGAAATTCACAAGTACTGTGCCTAAAAAGAATACAGCACAATGGCATTAAACAGCTATCTATCTATTAGGGTTGCCACCTTCCTTCCTAACTCTGGGTGAGGAGTTGAGCCCATGATGTAGCGAGAGGTGGCGGGGCATGACATGTCAGAGAGGGGTGGGGCTAGTCGCTAATTGCCAAGTCAATCGCAGGAAGCCTGGTTTTTCTAATTTGGAAACCGGGCAGGCAGTTTTGGCCCAGGCAGCCCTTCAAAATACCGAACTGTCTGGGTGAATACCCTACTATCTATATTTTTGTATCTGTTTATCTACCTATAATACATCTAGCTATCCATTTATTCTGTGAAAAGGTAGAGGGAATGAAGGGAAAGTAAATATTGAGTGAGTGAATATGCATTGGGACACCAGACCACCATTTAATTAAAATAAAGGGCATAAGGACCAGCACAAGAGTATATAATCTACACTAATAATCACAAAATCTACACTGAAAATTCAAGAAATTATGTTTTGTTCAATAATATCAGTATTTATTTATTGACTTTTGACTTTTGACTAGGCCAAAATTTTCAGTTTGGTCTCAGACAGGAATGTCTCTGCTGGGTTGTGCCATTAGCTGCTCCTAAAGATATACATAAAGAATATATATCCACACTGTATAGAAAAAATTGAGTGTCATGAATAAAATATCAGAATTTTTAGTTACATCAACCTAAGAGCTAGTGATGAGCAAAAATTTCTTTCAGTTGAAAAAAACATGGCACTCATTGATACCAATTTATTTTGCATAAAAAAATTGCAGCAAACAACACCCATTGGCCCCAAAGTATTTTGTCCAAAAACAAAAACAAAGATGCAGCAACAAAAACATTGATTGTGGGGCAGATTTACTAAAGGGTGAAGTGAAAAACACTGGCAATAATTTGCTAGCATTACAGCCCACTGGGACTTCACTAATTTAGAAACTGACAAAAAATTTGTAGCAAGCGAGATAAGATAATTAACAATGTACTATAGGATATTTTCAAAGGGGAGTGCCCACTCACTCATATATAGAATTACCCAATCCAAAACCAGGTTAAACCTCTGGAGGCTTGCAAGAAACGCTAGAAAATATTCGCCAGCGTCCGTTGGCCAGGACAAAACTTTGCATTATAGTAAATTAGCGTTGTCCCCGTGAATTTTTGCATGGCAAAGTATTGCGATGGGTGCAAAGCCATCACTGGAAAATTCTTGTCGGTTAGTAAATTTACCCCTTAGTCTTTTGTTCAAATAAAAAATTACCAGCTAAAAACAGGCAATGACTTCAATGCATTTGCCCAGAAAAAAACTGCTGCAAAAAAGTTCCCAGTTCTGCCAATGAGTTCATTTCCTTATATTTTCTTACTTTTCTGTGGCTTTGTGAATGTTTTCAACAAAGCAAAATTGAACAGATTTGTTCATCACTGCAGACTGCATTTTTTTAAATGTAATATGAATGTAGAATATATATATATATATATACAGTATATATACTGTATATGTAGTTATTTCATTTGAAACACATTAGACTCTTCAGCTCCCGTGGTAATAATACCTGAGATAATTACAAGAAATTGCCTTTACAGCGAGAGTGATGATGAGAGTGTAAATTCTTGTTTTGTTCATTAAATGCAAATTGTACTGATGAAGATTAAAGCCAGGGGGTTAGTAATTTTCATGTTATATAATAATTGCCTTGTAAATCAACAGAAATCACACACTATGGTATATTACTGGACTTCCCTTACCATTTAATATGGAAAGGATACCACAGGTGGATAGTTATCTTAAAAACAGCATCTTCTAACTGTTCTGCACAATACATAAGTCAATAATTCTCAGTGGTAAATGATGATAAATGAGATTTTTAGAGAACATTGAAAAATGAAAATATTTATATATATTCATTCCACTGTTAGATTGACAAACATTCTGGCAAATTTTTATAACAACCTTATTTGAAAATATGGCATTTATGGGCAGATTTACTAAGGGTTGAATTTTAGAAGTGAAAAAACTTTGGAATATTTTCGATCGAAAATGGACCTATTTCGATTGAATAGGTCCATTTTCAATCAAATAAAAAATCATTTGAATTTCTGCAAAATCCTTCAATTCTTAGAGGTCCCCCATAGGTTAAAATGGCAATTCGGCAGCTTTAAGCTGGCGAATAGTAGAAGTTGAAGAATTTTTAAAGGGCCAGTACTTCAAATTCGTAAATTAGAATTTTCAAATTTTTATGAATCGAATTACTTTGAAATTCAAATTTTATTCAAATTTTCACTTTAACTTTTAGGGGCAGATTTACTAAATTCACATAAATTCACATGAATGATTCAAATATTCGATTGAATTTTCAAAAAGATTTGAATTCGAATTTCAAATACGCAAATTAGGCAAATTTGACCATCAAATTTAATTTTATCCGAAAATTCGATGGTCGAATACTTCCCCTTTAAATTTTAATTGGACCACCTACTTCGCCAGATTAAACCTACCGAAATGGGGATCCTTCCCTAAGATCAAATATGGAAAATTTGATTCGAATTTGATTCAAATATTTGAACGATTGATCGAATTTTCCATATTCGATCGTTCGATCATTCGAATTGCGGTAAAATCCTTCGAATTTCAAATTTTTTTTCATTCAAAATGCGACCTTTAGTAAATCTGCCCCATAATGTTATGAAGGCTTTGCTACATGTTGGAAAAAGTAATTGGTGTTGTTTCAGTTACAAAATTAATACTACCTATTTGTCAACACACTCTCATAGAGCGCTGAGATTCTAATATGACAGTTTGGTGGTGTAACATTTCTTCCAGCTCTCAAGACATGAATAGCATACTTTAAGGGGCACATTTATTAAGGGGGTTATTTATCAAACTCTGAAAGCTGAAAATCCAAAAAATTCATGATAATTTTTTATAAAAAAGGACTTTTTAAAAATCCCAAATTTTTCAGAATTTATTAAAATCAGAGGATGAAAAAATCTGAATATTAAAACCTGCCGAGGTTTCATATAAGTCAATGTAAGAAGTCCAATTGATTTTTTGATGTGCACTGGGTTTCATGCAATTACACAATGTTTTCGGAGCTTTTTGTTGAAAAATGCAAAAAAATTCTTAGTTTTCAGATAAGAAATACTAAAAAATTATTTTCCCGCAAAGAAATATTTCAAGGAAATGTTATAATAAATAATCCTAAAAAACCTGAGTGAATATGCTTGGAGGTTGTAGCAGCAAATGCTGAGATAAAGTTTAGAGCTTAATAAATAACTGACTTACAGTCAATAAATGAACCAGGTTGGAACTGAAAATATAGATCAACAGGAAAATTGGGAAAAGGAAATACAATAAATGATACAACAATGCATTTGTAAACAGCCCTTAATGTACACTGATTTGTGGAATTTAATTGTATTAGAGTCAATTGCTTGAGTGGGCGCTCCTAGGCTACATGGTCCTAGCACCCGGCTTCACGGTCCTTGGGGCAGATTTACTAAGGGTCGAATTTCAAATTAAAAATAATTCAAAATTTGACCATCAAAATTTTTTAAGGGTATTTTCGATTGAAAATGGATGGAATAGGTCGGTTTGCGATCGAATAAGAATAGTTTGAATCATTCAATGCATCATTGGATTCGAATGATTTCAACGATTTTGGCCAAAATTACAAACAATTTCAAAAACACTTCTTAAAGGTTCCACAAGGTCTTCCATAGACTAAAATAGCAATTCGGCAGGTTTAAGTTGGCGAAGTGATGAATTAGAATTTTTTGAAGACAGTACTTCAATGTTTGAATTCGAAAATTTGATTAGAAATTTTTTCAATTTGAATTTAATTTTGGCCTATTCGATAGTTGAATTAGCCAAAAATTACTTTTACTTTGTTGTGCCTTACTACCAATCCAGGCCTGGTTAGATTCTGTGTTATATACACTCAGATAACCAAAAAAATCTATATGAAAATACCTTTAAACACAGATTTTGCACAATACCAAAGTGTAAAGTCGTATTTCTAATGTTCATCAGTCTCCCTGCTTATTGTTATGCAAATGTCTTCATGCAATAACCATTTCCTTTTTTTTGTCCCTATTTTAGATTTCGTAAAAATGCAAAGCAGTTTTATTTTAAGGCCCTTTCTTCTTCCAGTGAAAATGAAAGTCATCGGGCAGGTTATTCATTTTACTGAACAAAGGACCAATTTATCATGTGCCTTATACAGAGGGGCTAGAGTACCAATATATACAAACCCAAGAAAAACAGTAATGAATTACAAATAAGAAAACAGCAAAGATAATAATATGCAATAGTAAAGGCTACTGTATATTCAGTGTTTTAACATTAAAAAAGCAGCCACCATAAAAGATGTACATAATTTAACAAGGTGTTCAGAATATTCTTGACTTGCAAACAACTCATTTCTACAATATTTTCACAATATAAATAACAAGTCCCTTTACCACATTTGCACATATTGATAAGCAAAATGACCCACTTTATAAATTAAAATTATTTGGAACATGTGAATAAACATTTATTTTGAATAATCTGAAAATTTGTCCCATTTCATCTGCAAAAAACTTGCATAAAAAGAAAAAATTGTGAAATGATTTTGACGTCAGCGTTAAAGTCATCAGAATAGTTTTGATGAACTATGGTTTTCATGGGATTTTACAACACGTGTTCAAAGTTTTTTTTATGCTGGTGGATTTTCGCCTGGTGAAATTTCTTTGCAGATTTGCAAATATTTTAACTGGTGGTGAAACACAAAATTCACCACAAATTTGCATTTGGTGAACAAATTCGCCCATCACTATTGTATGTACCATATACTATACAGTGCAAGAGTGGGATTTAGTATTGTCATCAAATTTTGCAATTCATGACTGTGAAAGGCCAGGAATGGAGTGAAGAGGAAACCTTAAACTTACCCTTCAAATTGTATCCCCCAGCTGCAACCTTAACCTCCAACTGCCTCTCCCCCAAGAATTGCAAATGACACAACATTTATGTTGCATATGGGTGATTGCAGTTTCTTTATTAACTTTAAAATGTTCAAAACATTAACCTACCATGAATATTTAGTGAGCTGCATTGTAGCATCACATCTTAACATTCCAGACCTGTTTTTTAACCTACCTATTCCTACCCTATCCTAATTCCCTGAGGAAAATGGTCCTGGCATTGCCATCCTGTGCATTGCACCTCAAATATTGCCTTAGGCATAGAGGTGGGACAGATAATTACTTTCACTTTCCATTCAGCACTTCCTAGATGCCACTTCCACTGCCCACACATTCCCCCTTGTTCTCTTAACCATTTACTTGTGTAGCCAGGACATGAGGATAGACATCGGGTCCCCCATTCTGGTGCACAAACAAGATTCTGAGATGATGCAAAGCTTGACTTAATAACAGTGTCCACAAAATGGTTCCTGCCTGCTTGCTAGAATTATGAATTCCCAGACTGAAGGAAACAAGATTAAAATAATTTATATAGTGCAATTAATGTTCATTTTGCTTGACTAATGTGATAAAATATGATTTTGAATATTTTGTTGGGGTGACGGGTCCACTTTAATAGTAGTTATTCTTCTGCCACAGGTTACCCCATGCCCGAGTTGGCCCATTATACACTATTTATCCATCTCTCCAGAATCAATCATAGTTCCACCCATCTCATTAATTTCCCAGGACAACTGCCAAGCAGTGCAACAGCTGACTTCCCACCAGGATACTGTACCTCCCTTATTCTTAAAAACAAACCCCCATCACCTAGTTCTTTATCCCAAACCCTTCTAAGGCTCTTTCCTTTTAATGCCTCAACCCCCATTCTCTGACATCATATTCCCACGTCAACGTTATTTGGCTTTATAACCTCCCCCTTTCCTTCCAGTCATGCCCTCCTTCCCCCCATACAGGTTCCATTGTCCCTTTATTGAATTTGCTATTATAATTGTGATAGAACTTTGCAATTTTTTTTAATTAAATAGATAGATACAGAACCCTCAATATTCTCTCACTCCATGTTGCAAAGACAAAACAGGGATACCTCTAACACCTCTTTATATTACAAGATTTCATTTTTTTCATTACTTAGTCATGGGCAACAGCAGTAGACACCCAAAACATAGTTATCGTGATGAAAAATAAAACAGAAAACAAGAAAAATACTTATTTAGGTTAGGGTTGCCACCTTTCTGTGGCCCATGATGACATCACAGGGGTGGGCCAGGGTCACAGGTTGAATAAGAGATATCATAGGGCTGGGCTATGACATGGCAGTCAGTGATTGGCTGATCATCATGTCAATCAAGAGAGATTCTGCCCGGTTTGGAAAACCGGACAGACTGTCTTGACCCAGGCAGCCCTACTGAAAACCAGGCTTTAAGTTGAAACTTTCACTCTTACTCTTAACTTAGATGACAATAACAAAAAGCAAAACACATTTTCCACTGTACCATCCTATGAAATGCCAGCAACCAATATCTCCCAATGGACTCAAAAGCAGCTGATCCTTTCTTGAAACTCTTTTAAATATAGTAGATGTATGTATTCGGAGACAGTTTCTCAGTCAATATTGATGGGGGAATCTATCTCGTTTCGCTTTACCGAAAAACAAGCGAATTTCCAGCAAAATTTGCGATTTGGCAAAAAATTTGCAAAACAACGTAGTTTTAGGTGCACGTTGCGTCGTTTTCGGCATGCAGCATGTTTTTTGACCCGGGTCTCAATTTTTTCCACTGGCATTTCATGAATTTATTCGCCGGCGGTGAATCGTGGGAATTCGCTGCAAATTTGTGCCTGGCGAATAAATTCTCCCATCACTATCAATATCCCACAGATATACTGCTCCTACTGTAAATTGTAGCACAATAAACTATTAAATATCACTAGGACTTAATAATCCAAACCACATATCTGTCTTCATATGAAGGAAACATATACCCTTTACTAAGGGTCGAATTTTAGAAGTATAAAAAATTCGAAATTAGACCCTCTACATATTTTTAAAGGGCTTTTTTGATCGAATAGGTCCATTTTTGATCGAATAAAAATCGTTCGAATCATTCCATTTGATCGAACAATTTGAACGATTTCAGCAAAGTTCTGTGAAGTCCCCCATAGGCAATTCTTTATGCTGTTGAATAGTCGAAGAATTTTTAAAGGGCCAGTAGTTCGAAATTAGAAAATTCGAATATTCAAATTTTTTCAATTCCAATCTAATTTTAAGCTATTCAATAGTTGAAATACCCCAAAATTACTTCTAAATTCAAATTTTTAAAATTCTAATTTTATTTGAATTTTCACTTCGACCCTTAGGAAATCAGCACCTTAATGTGCTTTAAAGATCTACCATAGCAAAGATGTTGAGATGCTGCTCTCCCAACCACAGGAAGATCTGCATCTGTTCAGTACAGACTAATTTAGGCATTGGTGTGCACTCATAAAGATATTCATACCTTGTATGAAGGTAAGCATTATTAAATTGTTTTCAAAAAAGAAAACATTGGATTTGTATATAATAGTAAAACATTTTATGGCTACCACAGCTCCTGTCTAGCATTACATATACTTTCAAGATTATCTTGTAATGTCAACTTCTTATCTTATCTTTAATAATCTACCTTTAATTCATACTGACACTTGTGCCATATTAGCATCCTTACAATAATGGCATGTTTGTATAAGGTACAGTATACTGTATACCACAAATGCTTTCTTCAATGATACTGATTATATGTAACAACCTTTGGTTGCATAAAGTAGGCTAGGTCTACACAATGAGATTAGTCTCCCAGTGACAAATCGCCTCTTCTTTTGGGCGACTAATCTCCCCAAACTGCTTCCCCCTGTCTGGCACCGGCTAAAATGAAAATATCTTATATCCCACAGTGCATTTTCATAATTAACATCAGTCCCTACCAAAGCAGATCTTACAATTTAGGTCCACAATGGGAATCATACTGAAAATTTTTACACTTTGTTGTAAACAAAATGTAACATATAAAAAAGAGCTGGGTTTTGTAGTTTTATAAAAGGTTATTTATTTCTCTACATTTGTTAACAGGACAGGTCTGAAAGTGAATGCTCTGAACTGTCTGTACAAAATTAACCAGTGCACTTTTCCCAGTGGCTTTTAAACTGTATGCACATTACAGCTATATTGTATTGATTTTGGGGTAGTGATAAATTATTCAATGTCATTGTCCACCTTAGTGAAGGTGCACCTAATTGCGTTCATTCACACCATTTTAAAAAATGCAATTTGTCTTAGGAAAGTAATAGTCTAGAGCAAGAGTAAGGAACATGTTTTATTGAAGCCTTCTCCAAACATTGATTTTCTGAGTGTCGATCGAATTCATTTGATGGTGTCATGAAAGTTAATAGGCTATTGTTCAAATGTGCAAGCATAAATACATATATAGACAATATGACTCTTGTAACTTTTTGCTAAAGAAAGATTTCTGATATGTCTTTAATATTAACTTCTAGGTAATATTTTCATTACTAAGATGTGCTGCTGTGCCAATTATTTGACTACTTTCCTCACATGGTAGATCAGGAGTTAGATTGTAAATAAAATATCCTGAATGTGTGCTTTGTTGTACTATGACTAGGCCATTCTATTTTCAGTGGACATGAAAGGGAGATGGAATAAGGGAGAGATAAACAGCGAGATAAACAGCTACGAAGGAGAAGGAAAATTAAGGTAATGTCACACAGGCATACAAGTCAACTATTGCAATGAAATGTCTACTGAAAAAAGTCACTTATCAACAGGTTTACAGGCTTACGTGACAGTCACTGTTGATACCAGTCGGAATACGGAACTATACAAAGGTGCTTATTCCTTCTCACTGACCACTTTGCATCATGCTTTTACCTGCTACACTGAATAGATAAGACAAGTTACCAGTCATGTATATGTTTTCCACAGGGATGACCAAGCATTCTGAACAATGGTTAACGCTGTAGCAGAGTAAAGGTTAATTTCAGGGCTAGGATGTCATGGGGCATTCACACTGACATTACCGTCTCATGCCTTGGTCAGTACATGACAATGAATCACATGGCCAAGTATAAGGCAAAATAACAATGTGTCCATCTGTTGCCTAATAAATACTGTAAGCCTTACTATTTTTGCACCCTAGCAAAAGTTTATACTTTATGATTTCTCCAACAGAGCAACATGCAAAGCTGACCTTTCAAACCATTTATATAACATACATGAAGATGTAATGAAGCCAGAAACAACGAAAAAAACAACAAGCTCTTATTACTATAAAGTAAAGTCCCATCTTGTGCATACCCATTTATAGTCCTGCCTGCTATAAAAGCTTGCAAAGCATTACATATTACAGATACCATTATGGCAGGTTCTCAATATTTTAACTTAATAAAGATACATACAGTACATTAATATAGATTTGTAGAGGACTTAGCAATTGTTCGTAGATGTCACTTGGAAATTAGCAATAATTTGTGTTCTTTTTAAATATCGCTTTCAAGGCAGGGGTGCAGCTGGATAGAATCAGCACAAAGAGAATGTAATTTATTTTGTATTAATTCTTACTTCGTTTAACAGGCAATTTCAGAACATCATAAAAGCCTCTTTAATTTGTCTCTATGTAATATAAAGCAGATGTACTCTGCTAATAAACTGATTCATTAAGCAGTATACATTATTTGAGCAGCTTTCTTCATTAGAAAAGACATCAGGAAAGATCGTGTGCCACACTAATTTGAATGCAAAAATGTTGTTCTCAGTAAGAAACAAAAAACTGGCACCGATTCTGCAGTATGATATACAAACACACATACATATAACACAATGTACAGCACCAAATATTGCAATTAATATCTGCCAACTATCCCTATTAGGGTTGGACATTCCCCCATTGCAGATGCAGGGTTTACAAGAAAAAAGTGGATAGAGTTTTGATAGATTGGGGGAAATGTCTGATAAGTTTGATAGTCTGATAGATAACAATCTACAGTATGTGATAAAAGTACAAAAACAGTGATAATAAGTAAAAGTCAAAGAACAAATAATGGTATGTGAATTACAAGCTGCTATTTTAACACAACTGTATCATATCATGTTATCATATTAGCAGATGCAGGGTTTACAAAAAAAGTGGATAGAGTTTCAATAGATTGGGGTTATGTCTGATAAGATTCAGGGTTTACAAAAAAAGTGGATAGAGTTTCAATAGATTGGGGTAATGTCTGATAAGTTGGGCTTTTTCAGTTTCCATTGGATTGTTGGAATTTATGGATGCATATTGGATATACCCTACAATGGACACAAAGAGCCAAAATGCCGAAGTCCTGGGCTGGTCAGAGCAAGTGCTTCTCCAGTAGACTTCTACACTGAAATCCATTTCTCAAAAGAACAGTTGTATTTGATTTTGAAATCTGACATGGGGCTAGACATTTTGTCAATTTCCCAGCTGCCCCTGATCATGATGACTTGTGTCAGCACTTTAGGAGGGAACTGCTTTCTGGCAGGCAGTTGTTTTTCCTTCTCAATGTAACTGAATAGAATACATTGGGACATGGGTTTTTACTATTGAGAGCTGTTCTTAGATCTACTAGGCAGCTGTTATCTTATGTAAGGGAGCTGTTATCTCGTTACCTTCCCACTGTTCTGCTGTTAGGCTGCTGGGGGGGAAAAAGGAGGGGTGATATCGCTCCAACTTGCAGTACAGCAGTGAAGAATGATTGAAGTTTATCAGAGCACATGACTTGGGGCAGCTGAGAAATTGACAAAATGTCTAGACCCATGTCAAATTTCAAAATGAAATATATAAAAATCTGTTTGCTCTTTTGAGACATGGATTCCAATGCAGAATTTTGCTGGAGCAGCACTATTAACTGATGCATTTAAAAAAAAAACATTTTTTCCCATGACAGTATCCCTTTAACTTATCATCTTAGAATATTGATATTCTAAAGTATATATTCTTTAGAAAATACTAAAACATAAACAAAAGAGGACTGTTGTAGACTATAGATATCTGTAAAATAACTATTGAACTGCTACTTTCCATGGGTAAACAGAAACAATATTATCGATCAGTTAACACTATTATCTCCCAACTGCACTAAAGCCTGTTAATGGAGACTTGCGGGGGTGGCACCATGGTAACACCAAACCCCTGAATGAATCCTTAAACTCCACACTAATATGTGATGTATGGTATAGTATAGTATATAAAAATACACATTTATGACTTCAACAAGAAAAACCTTAACATAACCATGATAATTTCTGGCACTGGTGAGTGTGTGGAATCCCTCTGGGTAGAGATTTCGACTGGGCAAAAAGTTACAAATAAAATTTTAATTGGTCTATATGCTATAAACCACCTTGTGTAAGTGACGAGTATGAAGCCTAGCTACAAATAGAAGTGGCTTCACAACTAGGTCAAGTTATTATTATGGGTGACTTCAATTATCCGGACATTGACTGGGGTAATGGGGTTGCTAAGACAGAGAAAGCTAGTAGGTTTGTAAATATGCTAAATGACAACTTTTTATCCCAGCTCGTTCAAGAACCTACTAGGAATAACTCTCTTTTGGATCTTGTAATAACTTATAATACTGAGCTCATCTCAAGCATTTGTGTGGGTGAGCATTTGGGGAATAGTGATCATAACATAGTCTCATTTGAGATTTTGTTGCAGAGGCAACTCTATAAGGGAGAAACTAAAACATTGAATTTCAGGCGTGCAAACT
>CM044436.1:59414846-59443660 GCA_024363595.1 Xenopus borealis | reverse complement strand
CATTTGAAGCAGCGTAGGTGGTTCTTCAAAGTCAGGACGGTGAGGTTGTGGAATGCACTGTCGGGTGATGTTGTGATGGCTGATTCTATTGATGCTTTTAAGAGGGCCTTGGATGATTTTTTGGACAGACATAATATCAAAGGCTATTTTGATACTAAACTCTACAGTTAGTATAGCTATGGGAATATATGGTTTGTGTGAAAGAGTGGAGGTGTGTGTGTGTGTGTATGTTGGGTTTTTAATTTGGAGGGGTTGACCTTGATGGACTCTGTCTTTTTTCAACCCAATTTAACTATGTAACTATGTATTACTGCTTGTTGGGGTATGTAGTGAAATGCTACAGATTTTTTATACTAAAGCAGACAATCAAAAGTTAGCATTTACTACCTTATTTAAAAGAACACATATTATTGGTTGCTATGGGATAATGTACAATGGCTAATTTTTGCCTTTTATAGTATATGGGGGGGGGTTAATAATGTTGACCTACATTATATAACAATAAAAAAAAGCCTAAATTATATACAGCTTTCTATCATTCAAGCTTTTGTTGAGCTATCAATCCCAGAATATACTACAAGTCAAGTGGGGAATGAGATGCTGAAAGTTGTACTTTTTGTAGTAGGGATTGCTGAAAAGTACAGTCTTGCTAAGGCTGATTATTCTTTGTATGCAGCCTATATTTGTGTACTGTGGCAAGTGACCTAATTTCAGAAACTGTTGTTCATTTACAAGACAAACAAATGAGTCATGAAAAAAAGAAAATAACTCCTCAGGTATACTAATAATAGTAGTTCCATGATAGCAACATAGAATTTGTGATTATTTATCATGACATAACTGATGTAAAAATACTTATGCTAGCCATCTGGGTACAGAAAATGTACAAATTGTGATAAAAAGTAAAAAAAAACAGGGGTAAAAGCCAAAGAGCAAATAATGGTACTATATGAATTACAAGCTGCTATTATAACACAGCTCTATCATATCATGTTATCATGAACCACCCAAGTACTCTAAATATTTCAGAAACAGAAAATCACAAAGCAAAAGCATTACATAGGTTCTTATTATTCCACTGGATGTGCATTGCATGTGTAGAGTAAAAATTTCACCTCCTCATCATATTTGACCTCAGTGTGTTAACCTTTAAATACAGACCCTCCTGGGTATTGCCTGTACACTAACCATCTCTTAAATATTCTATCTATAAGTGTTCTCTCCAGAGGAACTCTTAAAGAGTTGAAGGAAAGCTTGAAGTCCTATCCTTTAGCTTAGCAGCAAGTATTGCATCCATCACTGGAATGTTCTATACATTTATTTTATTTAGTGGTTTCAAAAACGACACTGTGGTAGGGAATACAAAAGAGGGAAACCTTTCCTTTTTATAAATGTAGGTTAATGCTTAAAAGGTGCCACATTTTTGTTTGACAAATTCTACTGTCTATATATTAAATATATTAACCTTGTTATTATAAGGACTGCTGTTTTGAAAATTTCATGTTTTCTCTATTATGCAGTATTATGCTATAAAATAGCTTAAACAATGTCAGCTCCATTCAGTACTAGCTTAGAACATACCTCTTTTGAGAGATGAGAATACCATATGTTGCTTTAAAGTGCTATAGGGCTCAAGGACATTGGAAGCAGCTAACAGGTTCCTCCCACTCTCTTCTGTTGGAATCAATCTGTGTGATTCAATCATTTTGCAGTTTTGTAAGTTATATTTCATTATCTACTTGTTCTGCTTATAATGAAGTTTAAAAAAAACACAAAAGAGAAAGCACCTCAGAAATTGCCTTCCTAAAGTAAAAATGTATTTTATATATATATATAGTCTGTGTGTAATGAAAGCACTCTTACCGGGCTTCCAATTATTCAAATGGGTGCGTGGTTTGTTGCATTAAATACAACATAACAATTGGATCCGCACTCCCTTTTCTTAGTGAAATTCAATGTGCTTTATTCACAGTGCATATCCAACGTTTCGGCTCTCGCTGGGGCCTTAAGGCCGAAACATTGGATATGCACTGTGAATAAATCACATTGAATTTCACTAAGAAAATGGAGTGCGGATCCAATTGTGCAATTCGAATTATCGAACAATCGAATATCAAAAATTCGTTCCATTGATAAAATCATTCAAATCGATTCAAATGATTTTAAGCAGTCGACCAAATTTTTTATATTCGACCTATGGAGCTTCCCATAGGGATATATATAGTAGTGATGGGCAAATTTAGCTTGAATTCACAGCAAATTTGCGGTGAATAAATTCGCAAAATGGCCTTGAAAATTCGCCAGAGAAAATTTGCCGGCATCAATTTCCGATTTTCACAAATTTTTCATGAAATCTATCAAAATTCACGAATTTTTTATGAACACTTTCGAAATTCACAAATTTATAGTGAAAACGTTCAAAATTCACGAATTTATAGTGAAATTACTTGAAATTCATGAATTTAGTGAAGTAGTTAGAATTTCACAAATTTTTCGTGAACTTTCCAATTTCGCTATTTTCGCGAATCTTTCGCCAAATTCAGTGAAGCGAAACGACCCAGATTCGCCCATCACTAATATATAGCAATTTGGTAGGTTTTATCTGCCAAATTGTTATATCGAGGTCCACTACTTCAACAATTGAATTCAAATTTTCGAATTTGAACAATTCAAATCGAATTTGGGGCTATTTGATAGTTGAATAAGCCCAAAATAAATTTGAATTTTCGAACAATCGAATATCAAAAATTCATTCCATTGATAAATCGTTAAAATCGATTCGAAACGATTTCAAGCAGTCGACCGAATTTTATATACAGTATTCGATCAAGAAAACTTAGGAAAGTCCTATGTGAGCATCCCATAGGGATATATAGAATTTTGGTCGGTTTTATCTGCCAAATTGTTATTTCGAGGGCCAGTACTTCAACAATCGAATTCGAAGTTTCGAACTTGGCCAATTCAAGTCGAATTTGGGGCTATTCAATAGTCGAATAAGCCCAAAATAAATTAGAATTTTTTTTCATTCGAATTTGATTTGAATTTTCACTTTGAATCAATTCAAACCTTAGTAAACGTGCTCCTTAGAGTTGAAATATTTCTGGTCAGGTGATTTCTGAGGCAGCACAGAGACCATCAAAAAATAGTGGTTCAAGGCAAGAGATGTAAAAGGATAATATTTACTTAAATATACATACCAGTTTGGTAAGATTATTTAATATGCCACTTAATTTGATATAGACTGTTACTCAAGTATTCATTTTGGGGGTGTAGTTTTCCTTTAAGATTAGAGTATGAATTATTTTGGGTTCCATTCTGCATTCAGTATACACATCAATGGTAAAACAGAACAAAGCATTCCAGAGACACCCATCCAGAGAAAATACAAGTTAAATCTTTTAGTTCTCCCTTTGTCTAACTCCTTTTTAATCGGGTAAACAAGTCTGTGGGCTGCACAAGAGATGTAGTAGGTAGAAGTGAGTCACTTTCGCCCACATCCTGTTGTTACATCCTGTTCAACAGCCTTAACGACACTTTGCTGAATTTACAAGGCCAATAATTGTTGTCGGCAACTTACAGTGTGGGGGATGAGACAAAGTGCTGCTAAGCAGCGAGTGAAAGAGCTTTTTCTTCTGTCTCTCTCTATTACTGTACTAAAGGCCAACAAAACATTAAATGGCAGTAAAATGGATTTTTGATTTACAATACCAAAATAATTAATTAGCAATAATGCACTGTAGATAATAACAATAACAACTACAGTAATAATAATTAGCACAGATGTAATCAATTTATATTCAATCTGGAACTCTGCTTTTCATCAAGCTACTGTAACCTTAAATGGTCTTGACTTCCCTTTCACGCTGTGTAGTATTCCTTATTCTTTTTAAATAAAGCGATTTAGTAAGTTCCACTAGAATCATCACTTGATAGGTTTTCACTGAGCACATGAATTTGTAAAATCCCAGAGGCAGCATCCCAGTCAGACCTGTGACTCACATGAAAGGTATGACCCATTCAGGGGAAAAATCATCAGTTTAGCATGTATTAATAAGGTTTGACCATCTGAGAATACATTTTTGGTGCACAAACTGCAAAATGTAATAATGGCATGCCAAAATGTTTTTTTTTTTTTGTTAAAGACCACTTAACTGTGAGTAATATCAGGCATATCCCAAGAAATAAATAACTTTTTTATCACTGGGCCAGTGCTCCTTTTTGGATAAAGATAGCTCTGCCATTTTACCAGGTATCCCCTGTGTAGTCATGGGAATGCAAGTGCATTTATTCTGAAAGGAGTCCCATACCAGAAAAAATAATCAAAACAGATAGAATTCATTACAGTTTTCTGTAGTTCTGTTTAATTATTTATCTTTGAGCTTAATTCATAACATTGTACTATAACAGTACAAAATTGTGACACAATTCTGCTGCCATATTTACAGACCCAGAATTGTAGGTGTTCTACAAATCACTGCATTTTAATGACTATATCTATATATTTTTCATGTTCGTCTGTCTGTAGGTCATCACTTTTGTAGGAAATAGTTTGTAAAGCAGGAACGAAAGTGAAGTGAAACATGCAAAACATTATTTTTCAACTTTCACTGTCAAAGGCTGAACCTGTGGCATACAAATAGCACCTGCTTGTTAAGTTGATAAGTGTCCCTCAGTAACATGGTTTAGTTTTTCAGTATGTCATTTCATGGAATGGCAGTACCAAATAACAAATTAAATAAACAACAACAAATGATTGAAGGAAAAGGCTGCAGCTGGATGTATTGATCTAGTAACAAATCCTTATTGAAGCTTTAACTCCACACAAATTCATAAGCATTTGTGATACCACCAGCTGACTTGGTACCTTGTTCCCAGCAGGTCCGAACTGAGAATTAAAATAGGCCCTGGCATTTCAGGTACACAGAGGCCCAAACAGACCCCACCAGCCCACTTAATACTGATTTTCTATGGCAACTTATAGCAGCCCCTCTGGCATTTGCCAGAACCCACAGATTGCCAGCAGTCTGGGCCTGGTTCTCAGGTTGTCTTGACAATTGTTTAAGACTTCTGCCCTGTCCCCAGATAGAAGCATTTGTAAAAATCAGATATACTCTATTACAAAAAGACTTCCTCAGGCTGCGACATAATATATTTTTTTTAAAGGAAAGAAGTGGTGTGCTGTTACCACTCTGCTGCTGCTGCCATGAAGCCCACCATCCTCCTGGTTCTTTAGGAGTATCCCACTGGTAATTTTACAGTACCTCCTTAGGGACCTGCTTATATAGGGGCTCTTTGCTGCCTCCTGACCAGTTTTCCCCTTTTTTAGCCAACCCTATCAGGCCTGTTTCAATCCCATCACCTGTTAGTAATCATGTGAACTTGTACTGAACTGTACTAATTACTGCTGAACACCTGTAACCTTAACCCCTGGACTGCCACCCTCCCATGTATGGCTATGTGCCTATTCAGCCCATAGCTGTCAATGCTGTTTAAAAAAGAAAAAATAATAATGGGGGTTAATCATGGCTAAAACAACTCCTTTACTTCTCCAGGCAACTCATTTACTTCAAAGAGAGTACAGTAAGGGTAGAGTATAGGTAAAGTAAAGGTAAGTGGGATGACTAAAGAAAAAACACTGCTCACTAGATCACAAAATATATGCGAATCCTATAATGAATCCCCCCAAAAGCAAGAAAGACATTTGTCCCCATAAAATAAACAAGTAGAACCCACTAAATGAAATTACAGAACATACTGTATATTGTGTTTATGAGAGAAGGAAATAAAGGATCAGTAACAATCAATATTTGTCACTGTGACAGTAGAAATGATGAATCAACTGAAAGTTGCATCTGACATTGTTAGAGTGGGGGTTGCTTCACTTCTGATGTGTCTGATCAACAGGAAGTTTTCATTCATTGGATGAAACTATTGAGTTAACCCACTGTGGAAACCTTGGAGCTGCCAGGTCCAGTGGTAGCTCCAGGATTTAGTAAGTTTACCAACACACAATACAGGTTTTTTTGGATGCAAGAAACCTAATAAAAATGTATCTATATGCATCCTCCATTTTGTCCATATGTGGTTGCATTCATAAATATCCATAAAATATCCATTATCAGTGTTCTACCCAGAAAAAAAGCAATGGGCAGAGAAAACATGTAGGAGAAAAAATAAATATGTGACTTGCCCACCAATAGGATAGGTTGCTTTTGCAGCTAAAGCATGCAGTCCTACTAACTTTGAATTTTAAGTTTGGAACACAGAGCATGAAGTGGGGGCCAGATGAGTGCCAGGAGGTGGGAAAAATCCCGGCTGATGTGCACAGCTAAACAGGCCTAGGGTGAACACTGAAATGTTCATATCTAAATCAGACTAAAGTCTCCTGTATGCCATGTGCAGTTGTTTGTGTTTATTTTAGAGTTTAGACAGAAATAATGTTTCTGCATATCGGCATGCAACTTGCAACTCCCTTCACTAATTAATCATGATCTGCTGACTTTGAGACATGATCATTTTCTACTTTTGTTTGGCATTTTGATGGATATCCAAAGTAAAATTGGATTGACCATTTATCAGGCAATGATCATATTTCTTTCCCCTAAATGCATTTCACATAAAAAATATAATCTTTTTATGGAACAGTTTCCTTATGAATATGTAGCACTGCATATGAGTGTGATGGGTAATGTGATATGCTAATAGGCTGTGCACAGGAAATGTTATATCAACCTTATCTCTAAAAATAGGAGCTACTGACACGAATACATCAAGTGTGAGTTATAGTGTACAAATGTAATCCTGTTGTAGGTATATATAAGGTCATAAGGTAATATTCAGATCTAAAATAATATCAACAACCTGGTTAGTTTACTGTATTATTTGTGATGCTTTATAGAATGTTTTGTTCTGAGAATTAAAACATACTATTTCATCTAAGAATGATTTAAGTGAATGTTAAGAGACTTTTTATATTATTAGTTTCAGAGAAAATAGACCATAATGGATATTGGACTATTTAAGGGGAATCTGACTTCTAATAATTTGTGCTAATGGCATAATGTTTTCACCTACTGTATGTCTGGCCAAACAATTAAATAAAGTATTGCACACATAAAATGAAATAGCCCCAATCACAACGCAGTTATTCCATTTACATATTCTGTGAGCAAAGAAAGGCATATTAATGCAATATCTTCGAATTGCACAGGTGGCACATTGTAAACATTGTGGAGTTGTCAGTTAAAGTGCTTTTTTACTTTTACTTTGTGGCCATCCAAAAGGAAAGTCATGGAAGAAAATGAACTATTCCTAAACTGTACTAAATTATTAGTTCTGGCCTCAAAGCTTGGGTCTATGTTTAGATATTTATCTTTGGAGACAAAAATGTCCTGCATAGTGCCATATCGCAAAAGCTTTTAAAAAGGAATTCCTTAAGAAATGAATACACAAATATGTATCACAAATGCGCTTGGGCAGACCTCTACACTACTGCAATGCCAAACTAACATTTAAAATAATGATTAAAAACTTAAAGGAATAGTAACAACAAAAAATTTAAGTGATTTAAATACAAATGTAATGCAGTGCTGCCCTGCACTGGTAAAACTGATGTGCTTGCTCCAGAAACACTACTATTGTTTATAAACTTTATAGAAATAAGCTGCTGTGTAGCAATGGGTGCAGCAATTCAAATGAGAAAGGCACAAGTTACACAGCAGATAAGCTCTGTAGAACTTATTGGTGTTATATGTTGTCCACAATTTAACCTGTGCCATATAGCCAATAACTTAAGTAATTTCCACATGGTAGTAGCAGCCACTGCAATGTCTGGGATATAATATTTGCTCAACCTAGCTCATTGTATATTTCCATCAGTGCTCGCCATCTACTGAGTGAGCAAGCATTTTCTGCCATATCATACAGAAAGCAGACTCTGTGACTGTGTATATAATAAATATATTTGGGAGTGCAGTATCTGCTCGTTATACTAATAATTAGTAGAATTCATTGTTGTTAATGACTCCTGATGACCATTATTGTTAATTATCATTGAAAAGTTCAGCTAAAATGTTTTCTTTGTGAAAGGCCTAGAAGCCAGATAGCAATCACAGTAATCTGTTGCAAGAAGTTCAGAATTGATACTGATCATTGGCTACAAGAGCATTACTGCCCCACCATGGAAAACTTCACCTGCAACTATATATTCACCAACATCTACAGTATATATTCACCACATCAGGGAAAGTTTTAACTAAGAGTTTAACATTTTCAGCTTAGAAATAAGGATGTGCGGGATATTCATGATGGCCTACTCTTCCTCTTGGGATACCATCTACCAACTACTATCATTAACTTAGATGTGCATGGTTGACTGACACATTCCCCAAAAATGAACCAGCTATGTTTATTTTTAAAAATTCCATTTGCTGGATGAGCACGCTCCATATATATGTTCTACCTTATTATAAAGGAAGCAGACTCTGAGAGTACTTTGCAGCCCAAGAGGTATTGGTTTCAATATATTTATTAAAAAAAATGGCAGTACCTTCTAGTTATGCTACTGATCAGAAGAATGAATTGTTGTTAATGCCTCCTTGTTTCCATCACTAGTTATCATTAATCTTTGAATTATATTTATATAAAAGTATTTAGAGAAACAGATAACTTATGAATAGCTTTATATGTTAGAATTTGACTTGGATGTTTCCATAAAATGGCCCAGAGCCAAATTGATGGGAAAAACATGTTTAATCCAAAGAAATTATTACTGAAGTCTATGGAAAAACATGGAAATGAATTACTAAATCTAGATCAATGTGTGAAACCTGTAAGTTTAGAAAAGTTCTATGTACTTGTGAATCTTATTATTTCATAGCAAGAGAAAACATTCATTGAAACAAAACAAACACAGAGCATTGATATTGCTGATTTTTGCAGGGAGATAAGTAATGATACAAGCAGATAATTCTTGATTATAATCAATAGCTCCTTATTTTATGACTTGATTTGAAAGTAAAAGTGTTTCTAAAGGCAATTAAGAGATTGGCATCTGTCCAAAGTTCCAATGCTTTCAGTTTCTTTAAATTCATTTTTAAATGAACCTGTGCTTTGTGTCTTTTATTTTTTTTGCAATTGCATGATCTGTTGCTAGTGAAATAAACAAACAGAAACTAACACACACTTACAACAATTCAGCTGTGCTGTGGTTTTGCTTCTCAAATGTAATATTCACTTTCAGTTTTTCGAGCAATGAACATATTCCTTTATTCATGAATATCTTTAATTTTGACTTATCTCATCCTATAAGACATTACACTTAGCTCCAATTTGAATATTACTTTGCCTATTAATAAACACTAAACACAGTTATATGTACAGTTTAGCCTTTGTCCAATCCACTCAGGTCCCACTCAATTCAGCCAAGACATGAATCTGACCCACCTTAAACCCTATCCACTTTCCAAGACAATTATACTTAATTTCACATGAAGATTATTAGCTGAAAGAAATATATATATATATATATATATGTTATCACATGTCCAGTGTTTCTAAAGCAGCCTCACAATCATTCTCTTCCTCTTTAATATAGTGGCTAAACTTATAGTAGCTACAATATAGATGTATAGTAGCTTTAATATATTAGTTAGAACCTAGAAAGAGAGTAACTAGCTAGACTTCCAGAAAATGTTTTCTTTAAATTGTGGCTAACTCATTTACACTGTAAACACTGATAAGGAGAAAACTCTCTTTTTTTCTTCATTTACCTAAATGTCCATTTATAAAAATAAAATAAAACGCTCCCGGGTTGGAGATGTTAGGACAGCAGCTTAGTCAGCATGATCCCTATCTATAAGACGAAGTAGCTTTTAATAAAATATAACAATAAAAAGAATAGCAGCTGTGGATTCTATATTAAGAGAAATGAATGACTTGATTAATGAAAGAAATATATCAAGCTGTTAGTGCTGAATGCTGTAAAGCTAAAAAGTTGAAGTTCTTGCTTCCTATCATCTTTATGGGCAGCTGTTAAACAAAGAGTTTTAGCTTAAGGCAGAATGTGGAAGAATATGATGGATTAGTTTGTGACTGACAGCACAGGATTATAATGGCTTTCAGCAATGTACCAAATGTAATAAACACAAATGTAGAAGAAGGGTTTAACCCTTCCTGTTGCTGCAGAAATCGATCTTTGCATAGCCTATCAAATGTAGCTTTGTCTAAACACAGATGTACCTTCAATATACTTTGTTGGCAGTGACAGTTAAGATCAATATTGGAGACCAAATGCCAGCCATAAAAGGGCGATGTCCTTCAGTATTTCTCTGACTAACTGCGCTTATCTGAGGTTCTCATGCTTCACTGAGTGAAAATACTGCCATTGATCTTACTGTCACCGCTCACATACCTTTTACATCAAACAAAATTTTTCACCATTGAGTTTCAAAGGACCCAATTTTTTCCAAATAATCACCATCTCATAACTCTCACAGGAATGGATTTAAAAAAGCACTGTTTTACCTCATCTCTGTTAAAATAGTGTACAGCAAAGCACTGTCCTATATTCTTTTCATTGCAATCAATGAAAATGATTATGTTTTATGTAATCTTTATGGTTACTTCTCTGAATCGGTTACTGTAAATGTCAGAGGAGATTGCAAATTTTCAAATGAGAATCAAGTTTGATTTGAGAATGTTTTATGCTTGATAGCCTGTTTTGTGGTGCTGTGGTTTACTTCTACACCTAGCCTATGACCAATGTTTCACCGTATCATGGTGCAAATCTCTGCATTGCTTTCAAGATTATAAACCTGATTCACCATATGACTCACCAGTAACACTTTTGGGTATCTACTCATAGCATAATAGCATAGTGTTAGCTCACTTACTGATTTCTATGTCATATGCTAAAGATCTGTTCTTTATTATTATGTACACTCTTTATTTATTTTAATACATAATTTTTAAGAATAACAGTATAATCGAGATGTGTGCTGTCCAACTATTTTATGTTTGACCCCAAATATCCCATATCTCTTGAGATTGGATTCCGTATTTTATTGGGATGATGACATCATGCTAAGAAGTGCATGGAAGCCAAGTCTTGCATGAAAAGACAGACTGTTAAGAGCAGGACAATAAAGAGTAACTTGATTATATCTAATAATTTCACATTAATATAATATGTTTGCTGCATATAATATAATTAATAAAAAAAATCAAAGCTATGTACTAATGTACCTTAGAGAACCAGTGTTAAAACCATAATCCCTGTGTAGGTTCTAAAGCCCCAAGGAAATGCTTTTCCCCTACTAAAAATCACTCCAAGCAATCCAATCTACTTATCTATACACATCTATGTCTCTATAATATGCAGAAGAAGCAATGAAAAAGCTAAACTATGTAAAATATATATTTTGAGAGTAAAATGACTTGGTCCCAAAGATGGAGTTTGAAGGCCATAAAAGTGTGGACAGATCGAGAACATATAAACACAGAGGTATGTACAGAGAGGTATGAATAATGAATAAACAGCTTTAGGCAAGTCCAAGCTGTATCGCACTAGCTGTGGATGAACTTCAACCTCCCCCAGTCCCATCTGCCTCAGCCAATCAAGTCTGACCTCAAAATGAACTGTGCCTGAGGCCCACAATATTTTTCTAACCTATGTCATATAACATTGATTTATCTTCTCTAGTAAAAAAAAACACATTAAGAAAGAATATTAGCAAATGCATTGCTTCATTTATTATTCCTTTCTGCCTGAAAATGTAATCAGTCAAAAAAAAGATCCTTTTATCGGAAGTTTTCAGCAGTGAATTTCTTTCTTTGTTTAATAAACACACACTAAATTGCAGACAGAAGAGCTAGATGGAAACTATTCTTTTCCAGGAGGCCTTAGCAATGATGAGATTTTTTCTCTGCTTTTTTTTTAACAATTAGCCAAATTGTCAACGATACTGCTTGCCATTATGTCTGTACGGGAAGAAGTAAAAGTATAATAGTAAACTAGATTAGCTCCCTGAAGGATTGTACTCAGCAAAATGATTCCAAACAAGGGAAAACTTAGGCTGCATGGGTATGTTAAGCAGAAAATATTCTATTTCCTTTCTGTGGCTCTGGAAAGAGTAAGATGAACATTTGCAAGTGCAGCTCTGTGCACATCGCTCCCCTTGATTCACAACTGAGTTTCCCTGGTTAGGAGAAAGGCATGTTTATTTTCAGAATTGTAAAGTAAAAGATCACTGCTCTTAGTTCATATTCAGTCTTTTATAACTACTTACATGTTTCCTTTAAAACCAAGTGTAGACACATTGTTGACAGGACCAATATACTGAATTAAATATAAGCAACCACCTAAGCAATGTTTTCTTCTGTTGATGTATAGACTCTATCATAATAAAAGCCATTTGCCTCTCTAAGATAAGTTTCCTTCTTATCATTGTTTATAAATCCAGATTATGGACTGCAATCATATATTGTAATTCTATAATGACACAAAATAGCTAGCATTTGGAATATAACAATTGTTACAACTTTGACTTGGCTTTAGTAAGTAAAATGTTTTAGGGCCTGATGCATTTTGGTGGGGGTACATCAAAGTGATAGGGAAAGAAGAAGATTCTGCCATGTTTCAGCAATTACTTTCATTCTGACATCCCTATATTTATCAGGCAGCTACACCAGAACTTATTTCACATCTTAAAGTCATTATGAACACCAGGGGCAACTATTAATTGGAACCAAAAGCAGGGTGTAGATGCTCACATTTCTGCCATGAGCAAAAGTATCAGCATTGCCTTACTATAAATGGGTGCTTGGAGGGTGCATAGAGATAGACATTTTAGTCAGAAATTTTGAAAAATGCTGAACTAGAGCAATATGATAAGATTGGCAGTAACTTTACATGCGTCCCTCTTTTTTGCAATATGGGACCCAGACTGAAGTGAAATGCATTGTGTCAGTCTTTTTCTACATTTTAAATGATCATAAATGACATCCCATTTTATTTAACTAATCAAATATGATGCCTCCCACTACCACAAGTAATAAAAAGTCAACACCTACCAATTTTAAACTCCACTTTAAATACAAACACCAGATATTATTATCTAAAAGACTATGGATTGCACTAATTGAATAAACTGTTCTCCAGGGAAAGAAGGAGTTAATGTAATAACTCTTCACATAAGTCAAAAATACCACCACAAAATTACAAATATATCTGTAAAATAAATCATATTTCCTGACTTAAGCCGGTTATGTTTTTTTCCTAGTGACAACGTCTGTCAAAGTTGTTAGATTGATGCAGACATGTGGTGGCCTGTAACTTGGCTGCGATAAGCAAGAGCTCTAAACCCCTCAGGCTACTGGGAGATAGAGAAATTTCCAAAGTGCTATGGAGGAGAAAGAGAAAGAAGAAGGACTTATGCTTTCCTGCAGGTTCTTCAAGATTACAAACTTTTCTGAAGCTGTAGCCTGTTTCTCTTTCCAGCTTACTCTGTACCTGCAAACTCAACTTTGAGTATCTGATTTTTAATAGGCAAAAGCAATTATGTATGTGTGCCATCAAACTATAACCCTTTGCTCAGGACTTTTCTTGAAAGCACACTCCATGCTATTGCATTACTTTGACATCCCAGTCACATACTGTAGCTCCCTGCTACTGGAATAATGCTGACTTGAGTCTTTGCAAGGCAAATTGTTAAAAAGCATAGCCACAAAGATACTGTTAGGTCATTTAATGTCATATGGATTTCAATGCAACACATTCATTCCTTGTACTAGGTTTGAAAACACACCTTGGTTCATTTGAGCATTTTAATGAGTCTTTCCTGCCAATTTTCATATTGAAGCACTGAGGAAATGCTATCTGACAAGTTTTGCCAATGTCATTTTTAATATCTCCCATTTACAGTCATTTCAGGGATTTTGTACTTCAAGTTGCTCTGTTCATTTGTTCTATAAAAACAGTGTGTTGAAAGAGTATTAAGACAGAAAAATGCACATTATACACCACTACTCATTTTTTATGCAGTAATTATACAGACAAAAGGAAGGAGTGGAAAAGAAACTGAAATACTTTGTACAGTCCCCTAAACAGTTATATGGCTTTGGTGAATATAAAATCAACAGTACTAAGAAAATTTGGGATATTGAGATATCGTTATGCAGAACATACAGAGCAGTATGTTCCATAAACGCTATATATATAGTTACATAGTTAAATTGGGTTGAAAAAAGACAAAGTCCATCAAGTTCAACCCCTCCAAATTAAAACCCAGCATACACACCCCCCCACTCTTTCCCACAAACCATATATGCCCATAGCTATACTAACTGTAGAGCTTAGTATCAAAATAGCTTTTGATGTTATTTCTCTCCAATGTGTGTTCCACATTAAGCAGCACAAACAGCACCACCATTTTAACTCAAGTATACACTCTAACTTTCTATATTGCAAGCCAAACTCAAATATTGGAGCTACTATATTAGAGAACACAGAAAAGCCCAGTTTACATAGCAGGTGCCCCTAGTGGGTGCTGTCATCGCCCCCGTACTCTGCCCTTTAATTCCCAAATTTCATCATCAGGACCGGAGCAATGAGTATTGGTGCAAGGGAAATTTAAAAAAGTATCATATCTCCTGTGTATCCCCAGTGTTTCTGAACCAATGTGGGTGCGGCTAGGCAGCATGCTGCCCCCTAAAATACTGCCACCCTAGGCCCGGGTCTAGGTGGCCTTTCCACAAATCCGGGCCTGTGCATTCACCAGTAAATTTGTTAACAAACATAAAAGTACTCAAAAGACCAATTTGGGGGTAGGAAAGTCTTCCCAGATAGTGAAATGGTTACAGTATTTTGTTAATAGAGATCTTACTCTGATCGATGAACACATAATACTTTAAGAAGGAAATGACTAAGAAAGAAAGTGAAACATTTTCCTGTTGTGTATGTCTTTATAAATGAGCTGCTGGCAAACCATCTCAATCATTTTCGGGACACTGGTTACTATATTATTGCAAGAACTGGGAGGTCAGACTGCACATTCCTGTTATAAATAAATAATCTCAGAGATCTGTTGCTCAATTTTCTAGGCATTTAAATAGCTCTTTTAATTGGTTTTTGAGGAAACAACAAGCCTTTGATATTGAAAAATGCATCAAATTGTGGCTCAATAGAAGATGCAACATACCTGAAGCAATATCTACATAAACCAGATAATGGGTGATTTCTTTGAGCATATAGTAGTACAGTAAGATTTCACATATAGTTAAAAAAAATGCATGTTCTAAATTTAAATAAAATATGTTTTGCTACAGTATTTATAACATCACAGGAGAAAAGCTGTTTATTTTAAATACATAATAGGTGTGCAAAAAGTTGTGTCTCAAAATGTTTCAACACTTTGCTCTAATTTTTGTATAGAAAGTAAACCCATCCCATGCAAAATATACTTTTATACCTATTCATTAATGCATGGAAAATTTGTATTACTGTATATTGCATACTGTATACAGTATATGTGTGTATGCATACCTTTATTTATAGATAGTGCCACACAGCACTTTACATTTTTTAGAATATATTAAGGGCACCAACAGGACAAAAACAGGGCTATAAATGAAAAACAACATAGACAGTATAATTACAAAGATAAAGGGCTACATGTTATGATATGCTTTGTGGTGTGCTTAGGGCCAGGGGTTACTGGATAAGGAATCAGCATGTCTTAGCTCTGCTAAAAATGCATGCAAAAAAAACAAAAGAAAAAAACCCAGCAGAACTGTTATGCAAGCAACACAGAGCTATGCTTAGTTAACAGTCTTAAGTACAAGATACAGTCTTCCAGGCAAAAAGTAAGCATTTTTTATTTAAATATCAACACTATGGAATAAAAGTTTGTCTTATTTTGTAGTTTTTCAGATAACTATCATATTCCATTCTTGCATTCTAGCGTTTATGCTAGCTACTGTATGTGACAATAACAAATGTAGGTTACTGTTTTTAAGAGAAATCCTTCTTTTTCTAACTAAACATCAGCATTAATTAAAGCATAACATACCTTTCCATGTATCAGCGATGTTAAAACTGAAAAACTGCTTTTGCCCTATGACACGCAGCTTCCTTCTCTATAAGTTCCTCTTTTAGAAACAGAGACACTTTCAAACTTTTCTGATACGATTTGTCAGTTTCTGCCCAATTAGTTGGATTTCCAACCACAGCCTCCCTGTCTACTAATTAAAAAAAAAGAATTTGCTCTCTGCAAAGTGCAGGGCTGCAGGAAGACTCTAAATAGCACACCAGTGAGGGATGATGAAACAAGAAGATCCGGTTGAATGAAATGAGATACATTTTGAAATCTCCTTGCACAACGGATATTCTTTTTTGTTTTTAATGTTAGAATAATCCTGCAAGGACCTTCTCAGATCTCATAATGATTATAATTATTGATAGCACCAGTATCAGAGTAATGTAATGAATAATATTGGCTGAGTTTAAATAGCATTATTATTATTTTTGCTTGGGGCACAAGCAGTGAATGTATTGCACAGGTTTATTTTGAGATGGGGACATCCATTTTTCATAGTTATTTTTAAAACAAAAAATCCCCACATTATTAGGCAACAGCAAGGTGACAGGTACTGCATGCTGCCACAACATAACATTTCATATCCATGTTTAAATCTTTACAGTTGCATAATTTACTGTCACATAGGAGACTGTATTTCATGCTTTTAGGCTAGGGTCATACTTTAAAGACTGTGTACATTATTCACCTGTTGTTGGTAGTAAGAAGGCATTCTAGTATCACAGGAATGCTACGTACAGTATATGCTACTAGTGATGGGCGAATTTATTCGCCAGGGGCGAATTCGCGGCGAATTCCCGCGATTCGATGCTGGCGAATAAATTTGCAAAACGCCATCAAAAATTTGCCGCCGAAAAATTTGCCAGTGTCGAATCGCGGGAAACGACTCGACGCGCCGTGATTGACGCGACACGTCGGAAACGACGCAATGCGCCGTGATTGACGCGATGCGTGACTCGTTTCACGAATTTTTTCACCAATTCGCGAATTTCTCTGGAAATTCGCAAATTTTTCGGCGAAGCGAAACGCGTGAGTTTCGCGCCATCACTATATGCTACTACTGTTTATAGGCTTGCTTATGTGGGAGTTGTATTTAGAACACTTTTGTTTTACTAATCAATAGGATATACTGTTCATAGCATAAAGATACAGTATGCATCCTTGAAGACCCTCTGGTAACACTGATCCCTTAAAAGCAGCCAAAGGTTAAAATGGTCTGGAAATTGCAAAACCAAAGAAAACAAGAATATATAAGAACTGTGACACCTTTATCATGCAATAATAAAGGAATTGTAGGTTCTTCTTAAACAATACAGCATACTAATTCTTTGAAGAGTAACAATTTTGAGATCAAAACTTTAAGATTAAACTTTAACCCCCTTTAAATTACAGGACTCACACATTTAAAATTAAAAGGGAGAGAGATGGTGACATCTCAATAAAAAATATGGTAGTAGCAGAAAGGATATTGAGCAGAATTAACTTGTTAAGCCCCAATTTACATTTTCAAGTGGAACCTAAATCTTCAAATAAGTTAGCTATTTATTGGTTTTCTGGTACATTTTCAGTTGTTCTCATAAGCAGAAAAAAAGCCAAACAGATTAAGCAGACTGAAGGCGAGAATTTATGAAGAAGATATGGTGCTGGATCAACTGCTAGACCACACATTTTAAAGAACTTCCTCTCAGCAAAATTTAAGGACCAAATACATTTTTTCACTGTGCATTATATTATAGTCTGCCACTGGGAACAAGAGAGTTTGAATAAAAAAACTTTACATTGTCCTATTATTAGCCTCCATAAAACAATGCATGCTATTCCATTAGCCCTCCTTACTCTTATATGGGCAAATTTACTAAAGTGCGAAGTGGCCGTCGCTAGCGAAAGATTTGCCACAAATCTCTTCCACAGGGACATCACCAGTTTACTAACAGGCATAGACAACAATTCTCTTGCAAAAGATAAAGTCACTAGAGCAGTTTTGCGCCCTATTGTCAGGCAAATTTTCACTCATGCGAACAATAGTTATTCCGCAATGCCACTAAAGTGCGAATTTTACAGAACGTTACCTCCTTTGCCAGAGTTTCTTCCATCACCTTAGACCAGATGAACTGGTAAAATGAAGCTTCATCCCCCTCAACCTTAAGTCAGTGACATCGTATGCTGGAAACTCATAAAAGTTGTAAAAAAACACTGGCATTTTTCAGTTTTTTAAAGTGGCATTGCCTTCAAACATCCGAACTATTAAAGATTTTTGTGTTTTTTTTTTTAGTAAAATGCCACATTTGTTTTAGGGTGGGCTCATGTCTAGGGCATTAGATGATATATTTTGTCTTTATTTTGCTTCCTTGGAAATTTTATACAAGTAGCCATTTCAAGCATTTTAACCAGACGTCTATACAACCTACATGTACCCTTCCTATTCAAACTGACCTAAGCGTAAGAGTACTAATGAAGTTTCATTAGCTAGAATTGAATGCTAGTGAAAGATTGCTAAGAAATGCCTACGCTGATGAATTAATGCTAGCGAAACTTCGCCAGCATTCGACTGCTGCGATTCAAGTTTTAGTGAATTAGCGTAGTGATAATTAATTTACCCCTTATTAAATTGCGCAAAGTGTGGCGGCATGTTCGCTGGTGAAAATTTGCCCTTTAGTGAATTTGACCCATAGTAGGGAAAAACCTTAGTGCTTGATTCTTTTTCTTACACCTATACCAGCTGCCTTTCACCAAATTTTAATTGATGTTAATGAAGTACTATAGGCTACATTAAGCATAAACATATTTGACAGAAAGAATTCTTGCCTAGAATTAGCTATTTTCTGGCTAATTCCAGAGCAGACTACAGAAACTTCCAAAAAGTATAGGGACCTTGCTCATTGACAAATACAAACTCAGGTCTGAGATGACTGATTTTTACATCCTTGGGTTAATACATGTAGAAAATTTAAGTTTTTTTTCCCACTAAAAATTCAGATTTTATATTAAAAATACTTGAATTTTTAGAGTTTTTTGCATTTGGACTTTAATATATAACCTCTTAAAAGTAAATTTTTCTGCTATATCATGTGGACTCTTGTCTAATAGGAGGCTAACATATCACACTCTGTGATTACTCTATGCTGCTTACACTTTGCTTTTTCCACATTTAACAGGTTTTTAAACCCATTTTCTAGTTATACGTTCTTTTTGATTGCAGCACATATATATATAGGGTAGGATTTTCAAAGTGAAAATATTTGGAAATTTTACCCTCAAAGTATTTTAAAGGGCTTTATCAATCGAAAATTTACCAATTTTCGATCAAATAGGTCCATTTTCGATTGAATAAAAAATGTCTCGAAAATCGAATGATTCTCTGCAAAATCCTTTGAATTTATGAGGTCCCCCATAGACTAAAATGACAATTTGGCAGCGTTTTATGAGGTCCCCCATAGACTAAAATGACAATTTGGCAGCGTTAAGCTGGTGAATAGTTGAAGTCCAAGGGTTTTTAAAGGGCAAGTACTTTGAAATTCCAAAAATTCAAATTTTTTTACTTTTTCAATTGAATTGAATTTTGGGCTATTCAGTAGTTGAAGTAGCCCAAAATTACTTCCAAAATTGAATTTTAATTTTATTTGAATGTTCACTTCGACCCTTAGTAAATGTGCTCCTTATTGTAAGACACACTTAGGGTCACATTTATTAAGGGTCGAGGTGAATTTTCAAATAAAATTTTAATTTTTATAATTCAAATTTCAAAGTAATTTTGGGCAACTTCAACTATCGAAGAGCCCAAAATTAAAAAATTCTCATTTCAAAGTACTGTCTCTTTAAAAAAATTTGAATTCGACTATTCGCTACCTTAAAGTTGCTGAATTGCAATTGTAGCCTATGGGGGATCTGCTGGAAGCTTTCCTGAAAAATTTTTCAGTGCTGGAAATCGAATTGAAAACTGTTTGAACAGTTTAATTCGAACGATGCAATTTGATTCAATCATAATAGGTCCATTTTCAATTGAAAAAAAAATTTAGTTCGATGGTCGAATTTCTCATTTTTTTTATTTGAAATTTGACCAATAGTAAATCTGCCCCTTAGAACTGCCAAGCAAATCATAACTCCAAGCAAATGACTTTTATATGTCAACATTATTTATTCTACTAGTCTATATAACTAAATTAGTTATGCTAACCGCCCTTTACATAAATATTCTGTTGTATGGTTCATTTAGGGCTAAACATACTACTACAGTAGAATTGTATTTGAACAGTTCTCTTTATTTTAGGATCTTGATGTAATATTCTTCATGCCCACAGGCACCAACGTGTTTCACAATTCCTCACAAAAGTTCTATATATAAGTCAGTCAGCCACACACATAATTATGATGTATGCAGTAAATAATGTTCACACATTTAACATGCACAAATTGTACATGTATGCTTCAATAAATACAGCATTAAAATCACCATATCTGTTCACTGACTGCATTTTGAATAGCACTTTTTTCATATTGTTACTACTTGTAAATACTTGTGGTTCATTGACTGAGCCCCATAGCCTCTGGAGATTGTTTGTTCATCTATTTGTCAGAATGTAATTATTGAAGCACATCCACTGAAAGTGGAGCATCCAGACAGCCTAATATTCTTCTCTTCTATCGCTTCCCGCTTCTCCTGCTGTATCCTCCTCCCCTGAAGAAAATTACTTAATCAGCTTGTCATTCTTTACAACAGTTTTTTATAATCTGAGGATGGCTTTGTGTGATTTTAAAGACAACTGTATTTAATTTACTCTGTGAAAAGATGCAGACAGCTGCTTCCTTGGATTCTTAGCCTGTGTAAGTCTTCAATCTGTGTCTTGTTGAGGCAGAGGAATTAGCTTCAGGTAAATGATGAGTCATGGAGACAAATACCCCCAGCAAGCTAAAGGGCAATGTAATGAAAGTTGTTAAAAAAAAACTGCATTTCTTGACACTACACAGGTATTGATTTTTTGTTACACTTTTATAACATACACATAGGGGCAGATTTACTAAATTAGTGTGAATGATTCAAATTTGATTGAATTTAAAAATTAATTGGAATTTTCGAATATTTTTTCTGGCCACTTCAACCATCGAATTTTAAAAATTCGCATAGATCGAATAAAAATCTATTCAATCATTCAACCATTCGATGGTCGAAGTACTTGCCCTTTAAATTTTAATTTGAACCCCTAGTTCCCCAGATTAAACATACTGAATTGCTGTAGAACCATATGGGAAGCTCCCATAGGGTTTTTCCAGCATTTTTAGATCGAATAAAAAAATCAATCGAATGGTTAAAATCGTTCAATTGATCGAATTGCAGTAAAACCCTTCAAATTCGATATTCGAATTTGAAGGGTTAAAATTCGATCAAAATTCTATGGTCAAATTTGAGGGTTTTTAACCTTAATAAATCTGCCCCAAAACATTGGAGCAAACATTAAATTGCAATTTTTCCCCACTGACAGAAGACGTTGCAGATTTGCCAAATATACAGTAAAGATAAAGATGTTTGCATGAAGGAAATATTATTTGCATAATATATGTTTTTTAAAAGCATTGATTAAATTACTTCTACTTCATAGGGACATTTTATTCAACACTATTTGCCAACTCAAAATAAGTTCTATGTTAAAATACTATTGGTATTAGGTGCAGTTTGTTGCTTTGAGGCAACTTCTCCTGAGACAAAAAGATCTTCTAAAAATCAATGAAATTGACAGCTAGGGATGGGCAGAATTTTTCGCAAGGTTTTGGCGAGGAAAAAATGACCATAGACAATAATGTATAGTAAAAAAAATTACGCGTTTGAAAAAGTCTCTTAAAAAATGTCCATTGACGTCAAAGGATCTGACAAATATTCACAGAAGCGAAATGTGTCAGATTCGACTCTCTCTGCCAAAAGCATTTACCAAAGTAAATGAATGGTGTATGAGTTGTTAATCAGTAATATTAATCAATGTATTGCTTATAAAAAAAAGTCAGTCTAATGCCACAAGTTAATACAGTGAAGCTCCCCATCTTCTTTTCTGCTAATTCACTGTATATTCTCTGTGCTGCTGTCACTTACTGAGTTTAGGGACCCACTCACAATATACAATGCACATAGAATTTAAAAGTCATAAAATAAAGCTGATTCATAAAATAATAATTCAGAATATCAGTATGGCAACTTTGAAACTAGCACAATCAGTATCAGAATGTACCATTTGTTTATATGACAAATGTCATTTTCTGCTTGATAATTTGTGACAACCCCGAAGCATACCTTTTCAACAGCTGCTCAGAGCCCACTGAGCATGTGAGTGTCACTGACGCTTCCAACAAAATCCAAGATGGTGATCTTCTGAGCACAACTTTGAAGCATGGATCATTACTACTATAGACATGTTAAACTTTTAGGCTGATTTAAGTTCAGTACAGTATATAAAATACATTCATATATGTTTGTGCAAATTTGGCATCCGCATATTATTTTGCTATGTTCTGGACAATATAGACCATAAATCACTTGTTACTATTAATGTATTATGAGGAATTGCTTACTTGACATTTTCAGAGGCAAAAAATCCAAACAAACCACCATAAGCAACAATAAACTCAACAATTTGAATCCATGCCAGGATATGTTAAAAAAAAGCATTGGCTGGAAATTTTCTAAAGGGTCCTCAGTTATATTAGCTGTTTCTCAGGATAAACAAAGCAATTGTCTGTTTTACATAATATGGATTTTGTGTGGCAAGAAACATTTACACTGCATTACATGATAACAAAACAAAGTTCTCGCAGTACTTCAGAATTAATAACAAAAAAAAGAGTGTAAGAGAAACAAGGATGTATTTATCTATGCATTTGGACCAAAAAAGTCAGACCTTAACTATAATCTCACTGCACTGAAATGCAGACATGCAGACTGTAGTGAATTTATACACAATTTACAACAAAATAATAATCTGAAATCCTGTTTTGTTTTCATAAATCATGCAGATGTATCTGTGTTTTAAGATTATGCTCATGTTAACATAGATAGAGCAGATTTTTGAGTATGATCTCAGAATATTAGCATTTAAGTCCACATTCTCAGGGTAAAGATGTTTTTACTGTATGTATCTAGAATTTGTTGGCCCTTTGTATGGCTTCTGTGCCCTCTCTTGTGTAGAGAGCACTGATTTAATTTACAAGCATTACTTGTGTTGCAAAACATTTCCTGTCTGCATGTCTGGACTGTGAACACACTGTGCTTGAGTGATTAATAGTTAAAGGACTGTCAGAATAGCCAAAAGATCAGGTGGGTGATGGGAGAGGGAAGTGGTGAAACGTTTTCTGCATCGGGATGCTATATATGAGAAACTGCAAGCATACAAAAAATACAAAAAACAACCTGGGTTTAACTAACACAAAGTAACTCAAAAACCTGCTTGAACTAAAAATGTATGACACACTAAAAGGGGAATGTGATGTAAAAATCACAAGCATTATTTGAAATCATGATTTTACAAATGTTTACAGCTGCTTACAATGTAAAATCATTCACTGGTGAATATTTTATCTCTCATCTCATATTCTAAACAAAGGTTAGCATTAACATTATAATAATTATATTATTATAGTATTAGCATTTCGTTAAATATTTTGCTACAAAAAAAATATGTTGCAATTGCGAAATTTCATTACATACACTGCGCATGGTCACAAAAGCCATTCTTTCCCAAACATTGAGGTTTTTAATCTGTCCAAAAGGATGCAAACACGGTCACTAAAGTTTGCAAAGGTGTAAGAAAACATATTACATTCCCCCATAAGTGCTTTAACAGCAGCTACTAGTTGACATTGACTAGTGATGGGCGAATCTATCCCGTTTCACTTCGCCAAAAATTTGGCTGGAAATTCGCGAACTGTCGAAAAATTCGTGAAACGAGTTTTCGACGCGCGTTGCGTAATTTTCGGCGGCAGGCGAATTTCTGCTGGCATTTCGCGAATTTATTTGCTGGCGGCGAATCGCGGGAATTCGCCGCCAAATCGCACTTGGCGAATAAATTCGTCCATCACTAACATTGACCACTTCAAATATAGTAGGACTATAATATAAAAATGTACACATTTTCTTCAAATTAAAAAAAAAAATACAGTATGCTGTCTAAAATAAACTCTTTACTCCAGCTTTGTCTAACAGCTGCTAAACTGTCACCATGCCATGTAGATAACTATATATAATGTCAGTCTTGACAGTTGGTAGAACACAGAGGTTATAATTGTGATTGTTTCCTTGTAGTTGCACAGTTCATGCCCTCTGCTCACAGATTCAGGCATGTCAGAATTACTTTAAGCCCAAATGACAAATGAAGCTGCAATTCACCAAGTAGTGTGATATTAACCAGTGTTAATGAAATACTGTATGTTTAAATTTTGAACAACAAGCAGCATATTAAATTAGAAGCTAATACATATATAAATTATGGCAGATAAAGGCTCTTTTGTTTTCAAATACTACAGCATCAAACCTTTTAAATTCAGTTACCTTGAAACTGAATATCAATAAATTAGTAAACTCTCATACTGTATTGAATAAAACTTGTTCATGTGAGTTCTACAACTATATACATACTCCAGAGTTTCCTTTTTATACCACCCTTTAATTAAACAACATTCTGGTTGATTACTGGTCCAGATCCCATATTAACCAATATAAAGATCATAGCTTTCTTTATTGTTGGCTGGCAATTTGCTAGTCTTCTATTTCTACTCTCTGAAGAAAACTTCTTCATTGTATTGCATAATTTCCCTTGAATATACCCATGTTTAAACAATGCAAAATATAAATTCATTGTGCATGAATATCTAATATTATACATACATAGTATGTACATACAAAGTATGTAAATGGGTCTAAGACATTGGTAGAGCTGTCTTACATGGTAGATAACCTTACTATGTACTCTTCTACAACTTATTGTTAACAGTCATTTAAAGTGTACTGTAGTGCCTTTAGGGTGCTCACAAACATGCTGAAATTCTCATTATCAGCCCAGGGAAGAACAGTAAGTTATTATAAAATTTGACCATCCACACAAATAGCCAATTAACTTTGATCTAGTTGTTAGGACTAATGGCCTGAATGATCACATTAGAGCAGAAATGAGTGGGATCTGTAGCTGTAAAATTAAAAATTCTTTGTTCAGGTCCAAACTTAATTCTAATGGAATCTTTTACTAACATTTTATTTTTGATCTTTTCTATGAATCATATTTTTTGTGTTAAAATCATGGATTCTAATGATTACTCTAAACAACAAAAAATGTGTAATTTCTTAAGAAGCCTATTTTAAGGAGCTGATTTATAGACAGTCTTATCAAACCTCTAAAAATTTGAATTTTTTAAATAGACTAGCTAGAAAAAAATTCCGAAAACCTCTAAATATCCCAATAGATTAAAATGGTCCAATAGGATTAGCTCCTACTGACTTCTACAGAACATTGACAACTTTTGTTTTATGGTGGTTTTTACAATTAATAAATCTTTAATTTTTGGAACTTTTAATAAATATAGAAAAACCACAAATTTTTTTTAGATTTGTGGAAAACATAGACCTTGAAAAACACTAAAACAAAACTTTGCCATCTTAAAGCTGTCAAAGTCATATAGGAGTCAATGGGATTTGTCTTTCTCAAATTTGTGCTAGGCAATATTGTCAATTTTTTATTCACAAGTGATACAGTTTTATCATTTGTACTTAAACACAACAATGCATTTTAGGACTTTGGCTGTGTGATGAAACAAGCTTTTAATCTGGGGGGGGGAGGTCAACTGTATGTTATTGCTTAGTTGCTCCTAACTGCTTCAACAAATGGTGTGTGTATGATAACCTTTGCTCCCTTCACTATGTGTTTTTTTATGTTGGATAGCCAAACCTGCATTCTTGGGTAAGTGACCCCTACCGTGAGCGCAAACAAAGCAGAGTCCTCTGTAATTCAATACACATAGATGACCCCAAGAGCTGTGTACTGTCTGGATCCTTCATTCAGACTAAACTGGGCATGCTCTCCAAATGGCACCCCATTGGCCCAGCAGTATTAGCTGTGATTGGCACCATTAAAACACATGGTCAGATTGGTCCTTATAATGGCCCGCCTAGCCTATCAAGTGATTGGCCCTTCTAGAAGTTGCCTTTGTGGTTGGCAGAAGGAATCAACCCCAGTTCTGCATTTACAACAGGGGCTGTTCCCTTTCTGGCTTACAAAGGTGGCTGTTAAGAATTGACTACCCAGATGTAAGCCATCACAGCTGTACCTACATGCTCCAGTAACCAACATCCTCAAGCAGAACCACTGAATGCTGGCTGGCTACCATCTACACCTGTAATTTGACATTGCCATGCTACAATAAAGAGCTGCATTTCCTAAAGGAGTTGTGTGGTGTGTGAGTCCTGCCCTATGTCCACATCTTCTCGTGGCAAGGTATTGTGACAGGCTGGAATTAGGCTAAATATTTTGGAGGATTGGCTATGCCACCAAATATAAAAATGATTCGATAAATCCAAAGAATTAATTCTAGCCAATTGATGGAATAATATTAAATACACATTTAAGTTCACACAAAACTGCAGTCAATGAAAATTGTATTCATGCATTTCTTAAAAGATAGTTGATTAAAATACCATTTTATGTAAAAGAAAAAGTGGCAAGTTTTTCATTAAGAAATATACATATACATTTATATTAATAAAAAAGAAATTGAAATTCAAATATTGTTTCAAGCATAAAACAGAGACACTAGTTTGATGTCAAATATTGAGTTTGTCTTCTGGAAAAACAACAGTGGTACAAGTAAAATAACTATGTGCAATAACCTTTAAATGAAACATCCATAAAGGCTTGGCTGATTTCTTTAATAATCAGCAAAACTACAGTAACTCTAAAACATGTGATTAAAAAAAGTCATGAGGAACCATACTTTCCCTTGAAAAATAATACACAGTATATGAATTCATCTGGATCAATATAAATCTGATCTGTTTAAGTTTGCACTTGTTGGTAGCATCATAAGCCAATCTTAAATCTTCACTTTTTATTGCACACTGCCAAACAATATTCCAACCTTATTGTTTGCAATGGTAATTTAAACCACAATTCAGAAATATTATACATTCTTTATGTGTGCATTATATTACAAGAGGCTGTGCATTGTTTTATAAAATCATGCTCAAGGGACCAAATGCTCAAATCATATCTGTAATAGCACTTGCCATGTAGTTATGCCTAAAAGAATAAATACTATAACTACTGGCCACCACAGTGCCCATAATATAACTTTGTCCATTGATAAACAATATAGAACATGGTCATAAAGTATGGCAGTAGTGATATGGAAAGACCAGAGCTTCAACCCTAGGAAGAGGAACTAGTACCCTAAAAGAAGTATCCTTTGGACCTCTATAAATTTTATGTAACATAGACATTTATTTAGTTACTAGAGCTAAATCAAGCTATTCTGAGAAACTAGTGATAATTAAAATTGCTTAATACTCTTTGCTACAAAGTCCCTGGATTTGCACTTTTAAAAATAATGGTTATAAAACTACTAAACACATTGGGGAAGTGACTTACTCAGAAGCTATTTAAAGCTATAAAACAAAATCAATTCTCCCAGGAGTACACTGGACTTTGCATTTCTGCATTACTTATTGGCAATTACAGTACTTCTTGAGAAGCACACACTTCATCTTTTTATCTGAAACTGCAGAGAATAATCTTTGTGTCAACTGCAGCTTTCAAGGACAGCTGGGCACCACTGCTAAGAGTACAGAAGGAGCTGGAGATCAACAATGTGATCAGAGTGCTATTCTTTATATCCACATAGTTACATGAACAATACAAGAAGTCAATTAAGATACTATATTACAGTGTTAAAGTGAATCCTAACTACTAAGGGTAAAGTGAAAAACATTAAAGGCATGATTTGGAACTAAACGTATAATTATTGTTATATTTTACCTATAGATGAAACATTTGATCAGGGAAGAAACTGATAACTTTGAACAAACCATTATTTAAGGAATTTCTTTATTTTTTGATAAGTGATAAAAAGAAATACTGAATGTTTCTAATTTAATAATCTCTTTTCTGCACTGGAACCATGCATCGTATTGGGGATTCAAATTTTGGATAAGTGTTAGAGTGTAAAATAGTGCTGCATCTGAGCAGTACCACCACACAAAACAGATTATGTTTGACTGGTCAAAGCAGTCAAAACATTTTGATAAAAGATACATTTATTGAGATTAATAAATACTTAGCAAAATGCTTTCAGGAAGCAGAAGCTAGTAATAGAGTAAATGCTTTACAATGTATAAAATAGAGTGAATATTTCAAATTTGCTTTACAAGAGGAGAAAATCTTTCCTAACCCAAAGATGTCAACTGGACCAGTCCCTGGATTAGGGATACAATGCTCCCAGAAGCAAGTAAATAGTAAGGAGTGAAGCATCTCATAAATTGGGATTCATTATGCAATTCTGCAAATTGTCATACAATGTTTGGTGCCTTAATTTACATAAAGGATTTATGAAATGTGAAATTGAAATTGCTGTGAAGATTGCAGGGGATTTGTGCATCTCTAAATACACCTTGTCCTGTTAAGACATGCATGTTAAAGGCATTAAGCTAAAGGTCTGGCTATTTTTCAGCAAAACCAAGCTGCCATATATATATATATA
>CM044436.1:59388188-59412854 GCA_024363595.1 Xenopus borealis | reverse complement strand
GGAGGACAATTACAAGTGACTGCATATCACTTTGCAACTATTGGCACTGGCATGTTAATTACCAGGCAGATTAGGAATTTACTGCTAATGCCACTCACTGCCTATAGGCTCCATAGCATAGTCTGGCAACAGAAAGAATCAAAGTGCTCAATACTGTACTTCAAGTAAACATTGCTTATAAATAGCAGTCATACAGTCATATCATCCAGAGAGATGGGGGGGCAAAATAAAATTTTCCCTCATTAAAGAGAAAGAAAAAACATGGAAAATTTTATTTTGCCCCCCATCTGTCTGGATGTCATGATTGTATGACTGCTATGTATAAGCAATGTTTACTTGAAGTACAGTATTGAGCACTTTAATTCTTTCTGTTGCTAGACTATGCTATGGAACCCATAGGCAGTGAGTGGCATTAGCAGTAAATTCCTAATCTGCCTGGGAATTAACATGCCAGTGCCAATAGTTGCAAAGTGATATGCAGTCACTTGTAATTGTCCTCCAGTTGCTATGGCCACTGTCAGTCATTCAGATGAAAACTGCCTCCATGTTGCCATTTTATTCTTCCACAAAGTGTTGATTAAAATATATCACAGATATTTTGCTCTTTCATGCCTGTTCCTGTTCATATTTGGTTTAGTCAAAATAATTCTACTCTTATGAAATATTGTACATACAAACATTGTAAGTATGCAGTTTAATCATGCATGGTTGTATAACTGATTTGCCCACATTGATCAGAATATACAGTGCAGCTATGAATGTATTCTGCATTTTTCCTACTGCAAAGGAAAATTTCATCCATTTGTTAATAGGTGGAATATTTCCATGTATATTCTTTTCAGTTCCCAGTCCTTTATTAGTACAACATCTGAATAGTTTAATAGAAAACACAACCACTCTTGTATTGTTTGTGTGTACTTCTAAGTCAGAAATGGAGAATTCCTAATTATTTCTTCCTATTAATTCATGTAATTGATAGTTAAGACTGGAGCATGAAAGAACTGTGCCATGAAACCCTATATGGCGAAGGATCACTTCTTCATCACCTTCTTATCCCAGCATGGGCTGATATAAGTAAAAGCCTTAGGAAGCAGTTAAAATATAAATGGTTGTTGCTTTTAATCTGGGGAAAACTTAAATAGTATAGAACTTCCCAAAGAGTATCAAAATCTCTTTTCTCTAATATTTCTTTTATTTTGTATCCAGCTAGGTTCAATGCTGAATGCTAAAGAATGCAAAGGTGTCACAGTTGGCACCCTAATTCAGAACCGATGCTAGGCACCCTGTTCTTGTGTTCAAGGTTAGGGGTTCTGAATAAGATTCAAACAATTTAACCACCGCACTCCCACACTTTACTCGCACTGCTTGTAGTGGTGCTGGATTTCCGTAGACCAGGCAAGGTCCCCTAGCAACAGCAAAATGAACAGATTGGATCCGCACACACAGTCTATTGCAGTTGGGGAGCTTCCCCTTTTATTTCACCAAAAAGGTTCAATGTTTCGGTGGGGACAACCCTCCCTTCATCAGGATAACCTCACAAATGATGTGTACACACCTTCATACCCAAAGCTTTAAACCAGGAGATGCGCGCCCCACGCGCCCTTAGTTACCAGCAAGGAAGAGAAGCAACAACACACTGCTGTCCCCCAACTAGACCACCATGGTGAGTTTTTATTACAAAAGGCTGTTGCGCATTGGTGACTAAGAAAATTTTATTAATGATCTCAAACCATCAGGTCCACGCACTAATTGCAAAAAAATCAATATGGTGGCCACCACTGCCTTATCCTAATACAACAGGACAATATTATCCCTTTAATGACTGCTGCTGCAGTCTGCCAATTTTTAAAGAAGGTTTTGCATAGTTACAAGCAGCCATTTGAACATTTTTTCAAAACATGAATCCCTGTGTTAAACATAATACAGCATTTTCTCAAAATATTTGTCTTGTGCTGGGTCAGATTTATATTTATGAAATGCCTGTCTCATAGTATCCCACAACAGGGTATTAGATGCCTGTTATCTTTATGCACATGGATTGGAATAAAAGATGATTTGTGAAGCTATGTATTATGTGAAATAATCAAGATTAATGAGTCCTTTGGCACTTACTGAACACCCTGAAAATTGTATTGTTCAACGTTATCTTATTGCTTCTGTCAAGAGGCTTGTTAGCAGCACAACATCTTGTATAAGAAAAATATACTGAAATATGCAGTATTTTTCAGATTAAGTACTTTACTCTACCCAGTGCTCAAAAAGTCATTTAGCAATTTCTAACATAGAGCTATTGTCTGTGATTAACAATTGAAGTTTAATTACAACCAATAAAATCAGAACTTTCAAGAAATACAGTGGAGGAAATACAGTGGAGGAAATGTGCTGACAATTGTGTACAAACTTCCTATAATATACATTTCTAGGTATCTAAAAATTTGATTTAACCAATTCATTTACACTAAAAGCATTCCGCGAAAAGAATATGTATGTCTATGTCAAGAAATTAGGGAATCTTTAAGGTTCAACTAGCACCTACAGATATTCATTCAAAATGAAAATTAGATTTTATATGAGAAATGTATTCATATTATTGTTCTGCAGAAATACAGGAATGGTATTTGAACCCTTTTAATTCCTTAGTTAGTTGCAACCACCACTGCAATGCATTATGCATTGGGAAATAATGGACCTAGAGTGCAGTAATATTGATGGGAGCAGAGCATGTCTTTAGTTGTGTGCATTGTTGCTGATAAATAATATCTAAGGGTATTTATTAGAGGGCAAATTGTATATTCTGCAAAAGATTACTCTACATGATTTTAACTACTTATTCACAGACTCTATTAACAGATTTGCATTTTGTTGTAGGTTTTGGGGAACCAAATGAATGAATATTCCCCTAACTAATTCGTTGGTTTACAAATATTTATTTTGTTTTTTGTACAGTCACATTACAACTGTTATTTGTGGGGAAAGGAATTTAGCACAATACATAATACGTCGTAATTGCACTGAGCTTTTCCAAAAATATTTCTACAGTCACTTGTTTAGTTCTGCACTTATGCAATAAAGTACAGACTAGACTCCTATATGTTTCACCTTTTTAACTCATTGTGGTATTTGCTGGATTAGTAACAGGTCCAGAGATGGCCTGGCTGGTAAGATCTGTGGTGTAGTAAGTGCTTCATAATTCTGCTGTGCTCTGCCTCCTGGTACCAGCTTTAATTGTCAGGCCACCTTTTGAGTCATCAGGGTGATGCTAAATACATTGAGGGTAAATATCATTGGAAGACTGATTTTTTATAAATTTAATAAATCATGATGCATCAAATCTGCAAGCTGGAGGTCTTTGAGTTTGACATTTATGCCTTAAAGTGTAGATTTATGCAGGGTCTTAATAATGAAATATAGATCACAAATAGTTCACTTAAGCTGACTGACTTTCTCATATATTCAATCATAATCCAACAAAAAAAGAAAGTAAAATTGGGAAAAACTGGATTTAAAAAAATGGTATATATATATATATATATATATATATATATATATATATATATATATATATATAAATAATATTTATTTGCTCCTTTTTAATGAAATAGATGACTTCTCAAAGGGTTAATGACCAGACCTTTTATTACTTGTTGACTTTTTTGTCTCACTTGGAACCTTTAATTTAAATATTAAAAAATGTTTTCTTCATCTCAGAATAATGTCATGTCGTGTACAGTGGAAAACAAAATATTAGTCTATCTATTTGTTTTAACTGCAAACCTTGAAGGATTTGTACAATTTACTTTGAATACATACGTAGATTCTACAGCATATTATATAAGTTCTTAGAAAATCAGTTCATTGTGAAGTCTGTAAAATGAGATCAAATTTGTCTTCACTAGAGGAGCTATAATTTATTTATTAAGGCTCAAAACAAAGATGGATATTCATGGGCTATAGTCTCATTATCTACTATATAATTATTATTTACTACAGAACAGTCTAAGAATAATGAATCAAAGTCATATTTTATTAGAGACGTGTTACGCTACATTTGTTAGATGCATACAATATAGCCTTCCTTAGAATCTGAAGCATATAGTGCAGCACATATCTAATAAATATCTTATTGATTCATTGCATGTAAATGGTTCTCCAGAGGAATTTATTAAAGGTTGAATTTGAATTCATGTTAGTTTTTTTTTTAACTCTCAAATTTGAATATGCTCAAAATGCTCAATTCGCGTTTTTTCTCAGTCAGAAAGGCTACTAACGTCCACATTGGTCCCTGGAACTCTCCCATTGCCATACATAAACTCGGCAGATTTTAGGTGGCGAATAATCAAATTCAAGTTGTTAAAGGGCCATTGTCTGGCAAATATTACATTGTACATTGCCCCTAAACAAAGGTTAGTGTTAACACCTGCTCAAAAAACCCTTTGCAATTGTGAAATTTTAATACATACTTTACACTGCGAATGTTTGCACTCTGCAGATTTTAGGTGGAGAATTCAAGTTGTTAAAGGCCAGAGTGTGATAAATCTCGAAATTTTAATTCTAATTAAAACTCAAATCAAGTTTGAATAATTCTGAGCATAAAAAAAATTTAAATTTTAACTTTCGATTCGACGCTTACTAAATATTCCCTTTAAGATGGCATTTTTTTAGAACGTTTAGCGCTGCTCGCAATGAAAAAACATTCTTTGGTGAATATTACATTGCACATTATTGCTAAATAAAGGTTAGTGTTAACACCTGCTCAAAAAACCCTTTGCGGTTGTGAAATTTTATTACATACTGTATACTGTGAATGTTCTCAACAGACACTTGGTTGCAAACTTTGTGAGGAAGTTGTTGAGGTCAAAAAAGGACACAAATATGGCCACTAACATTTGCAAAGGTGTCGACACATATTACAATCTCCAATTACTATATTACAGCATATATGACTAATTTTGATTAACCTTCATTCATATAGTATCAACACAGATATTTAAATACCAATTGCCATCATTTACATGAGTCTGGATGCCCTAGTAGAATGTACACATTCAAACAACACAGGAGAAGTGTTAGTTTCATAAGGATCTTTTTTTTCCTGTTAAAAAATGGTAACCAAGGGTCTTAAAATTGTCTGCGGGTTTGTAATGCAATGTGAACTTGCCCATCTAAGGGATGCATTTCTATGTCCAAATCCAGTAAAAGATTCTTACACATTCCCTGTACATTTGAGAATGTGAAAGCACGTCCACTGGACGTTGAATTTATTACCACCAATATCAAAGCACCAAGGGGCAAATTCACTAAGATGCGCAAATTCGCTAGCGTTGGCTTCGCTAGCGTTCACCGCACTTCGCCAGGCGAAATTTTGCCAGCACTATGCAAATTCACTAAGATGCGAATCTCAGGGCAGCGAACGTTAGCGAAGTAGCGCTACAGTTCGTTCACCAGGCAAAGCACAGTTATGCTAGCGATGCCTAATTTGCATACGGCGGGAACTTAAGCGTAAAATAGAAGTATATGTTACAGCCACTACATTCCACTACACAAGCCCAGGAAACCTTTAAAAAATAAAATAAAGTTGTCCTATTGCCCTACATGAGCCCCCTGTATATTTGAGTTGCCACATGTTAGGAAATGTAGGGGGGAAGGAGGGTAACCCCCCCAAAAAAATCAATCTTTTTCAGACTATCACCCTCCTGTGGTAAAACACGCCAGCGTTTTTTTGGGACTTTGGGCAAATTAGTGCTACTGTTATACGCTTCACGCTTTAGTGAATTTCCCCCTATGAGAGCTGAAAAGCAGGAAATAGCGTTCTGGCTATTATATTACAGATCCAGTCACTCCAGCTATTATAGATTCCATTTTTGGTCGGTGTTAGGGAATTTGCAAAGTTGTGTAATGACGTCATGCTGGCGAATTAGAGTTAGTGTTAGATGCTTCACGTTTTAGTGAATTTGCCCCCAAGTTACACATCTCAAATAATTAAATTTTTCAAGACAGCCTCATTTATAGAATGAGAATAAAACTAACCGCTTTAAATATATTTGTCTAACCTTAAAATGCGGTGCACAAAAAGTGCTTGCTAAACTGTAGATAGAGTTATAGTAATGTCTAATAAATCCGTTAACTTTAATACATAAAACAAATTATAACTATAAAAAGGGGTCACAGTTTCATGTATACTCAATGGTTTTCCATAAATCATCTACTGAGAAAATGAATGATACATACTGTGTTTAATAAAAACCATAGCTTTGGATTCCAGCAGTGTTAGACCATTATTGCCTTGGGCAATAATGACACCACATGTATGTTACTCAAATCTACATTATTTTTTTAACTGCAAATAATAATTGTTATTTGATTCATGTGAAATGCATAGGATCCAATAAAGGCAAGTTAATTTGTATAAAATCCAATCCTCTATAACATACTAAGACCACCATGGGCATCTTAGCCAAATTAATTAATTATAACAAACTAATTCAACTTTTCCTTGAAGGTTGAATCTAATTGTCACAATTTTAAAATTGCTAATTTGCTAATAATATTGATGTTCTTCTAAAGAACAGTAAATGTATCAAATCATGGCACTGTGAATATGGGAAAGTTTTTAACAGGGCAAAAAGTGATTGAGAGGAAAGTGCTGTTATAAAAAAAAAGAATTGTTAAAATGATTGGGATGGAGTACCACAGGGATCTGAAAATCAGCCCAGAACTTTTTAATCTCTCTCTAAGCATGGTATTATGAATGGTTTATTTGATTTACACATTGCAGAAGGAACTAAATTATGTAAAATGAAGTCAGCAAAAGTTTGATATTTTTCAGAAATATTTGGCACTGTAGCAAATTGAATAAATAGCAAAATTATTAACTGAAATAAAATAAAGTTGAAAATATGTTATATTCTTGTCTTTCAATGTATCTATATTTTAACATCAAAATAACAAAACAAAAAGGGGCAACTTCACAAAAGGGGGAATTTTCGCCAGCTACCACTTCACCACACTCTTTGTTACCACTATGCTAATTCACTAAAATGTGAAGTTGTGTCTTGGAAGCTGAATGCTAGAAAAATTCTTGCTAGTGTTACATCAGTAATGCGAGCATTTAATAGCTAGCGTTAATTTCTGCATAGCAAAATTTCTCAAGCACTCTTACGCTGAGGTCAATTTGAATAGGGACGTCATAGAGACGTCTTTATTAGTAATGTTGGAGCAAATGCTTGAAATGGCCACTTTTAAAAACAAATGTCCAAGGAACCATAATAAAGACAGAAAAGATCATCTAATGCCCTACACATAATCCCGACCTAAAATAATTTTGCAATGCCCCTCAAATGTCTGGGAAAAAAATGTTAACACAGACTTCTTTAATAGTTCGGACTTTTGAAGGCAATCCTGCTTTAAAGTCACCAGTGATTTCTACAATCACATTTTATTGCATTTCCAGCATACAGGATATGATGCCACTGAGATAAGATTGAGGAAGATGTAGCTTCATTTTCTCAGTTCTCCTGGTCTGAGGTGGTGAAGGAAACTATGGCAAAAGAGGTAAAGTTCAATAAAATCTGCACCTTAGTGAATCTGTGGAGTAACAGCTGTTCACCAGAGAGAAAAGTCGCCTGGCGATAGGGTGCGAACAAACACTAGCAATGGTCTTGTTCGCTAGCAAATTGTCCTCTACGCCTGTTAGTGAATTGAAAATGTCCCTGCGGATGAGATTTATGGCAAATTGTCACTGGTGGTGTCCACATTTCACTCCTTTAGTAAATCAGGCCAATGTATACAAAAATATATAAAAGGATATTTTCTCATTAACAGTCTCAAGTATAATACCCTATACCTTCAGGAAATAGACTCTTCTACCTATTACATGTGCCTTTTAGTGATGGGAGAATTTATTCGCCAGGGGCGAATTCGCGGTGAATTCCCGCGATTCGCCGCTGGCGAATAAATTTGCGAAACACCAGCGAAATTTCACCTGGTGAAAATTCGACGAAAAAATGAGTAGCACGTCGTTTTTGACGCGACGAAAACGACGCGACGAAAGCGATGCACGTTGAAAATGACGTGACACGTCGAAGTCGACGCGATGCGCGTCAAAAGCGTGCCGCGCCTCATTTTGCAAATTTTTCGGCGAAGCAAAACTGGGGAGATTCGCCCATCACTAGTGCCTTTAGCTTTGGTGCCAATGCAGTTTGCTCTATCAGGATTAGCAGCTCCACATCCCCATCCCTACAGGCTAAACAAATGAGAGTATGAAATAGGTACCTTTGTCACCATAATCCACTAAGTCTTGTGCCTGCTGGATGTGGGACATTGGTTAAGATGCCTCTTCCCCATCCATTATAAATGGTATGCTGTTTCAAAGTCTAGTTCTTGTTTTTTTTTTTAAGTAAAGTTATTTTGCCTGTGGCCTATAATATCAGTATACAAACGGAGATCCTTAATGAAACCTTAGAACTTTTGATAGACTGAAGCATTACAGTGTGCATCTGTAAGAGGGATAATTGCCTTTTCATCAGCTCACATTCTTCACCATTGAGGTGCCATTTGTTCTATGTCTTGAGGAAAAGAAAATAAGGGCTGTTGAGGCATGTGACCCCTCAGGTGTTATTAAAAAAATAGCCTGTCTAATAAGTAATCAGAGAAAGAGTGCATTAAATTGAATATTTAAATTCAATTTAAAATGAAACAAAAAAATTTGCTTATGTTGTGAGAAATCATATAATTTAAAAAAAATGCATTTGCTGGTAACAATTTTATCTTAAATATTCTTGGAAAAACAAATGCAAATGCATTGTGCTATATTCATGAAAATAAAAAGGAGGAGTAACTAGAGTCTTCTAATGAAATATTTCATCAGTAAAACTGCCAGAATAACCTCATTTGAAACATGACGTAGAGAAGAAGTAAGTGAATCAGGGAAGATAATTGCAAAATAGTTGCATTGAACAAATTGTCAACTGCATTTGAAATGTTGTATTGTTATGTTCTCTTAAGACTTCAAAATAAAGCCATATTACTAATAGTGACTCTGTGTTTTCTGTCTTTATTCAGAGGCACATATCCCTCAGTTTATAAATACTGACTTCATTTGTAGTGATGAGGTGGGGCCAATCCTACTTTGAATGCACACCAATTCCCATTTAAAATGTTATGTGTCATAAATTCAGTAAGTTCTGCAGCTAAATATTGAACAAAACCCTATTCTTAAGGTCTTTTGAGGAGAGTGTTTTTCTACTGTAAGCTGCACTGTGGTTTCAAATACGTAGCTCTCAATACACAAGTATTTTTTCTAGGGATGCACCGAATCCACTATTTTGGATTCGGCCGAACCCCCGAATCCTTCCAGAAAGATTTGGCCGAATACCGAACCGAATCCGAACCCTAATTTGCATATGCAAATTATGGGTGGGAAGGGGAAAACATTTTTTACTTCCTTGTTTTGTGCCAAAAAGTCACGTGATTTAGCTCCCTGGCCCTAATTTGCATATGCAAATTAGGATTCGGATTCGGTTCGGCCAGGCAAAAGGATTCGGCCGAATCCGAATCCTGGCCGAATCCCGAACCGAATCCTGGATTCGGTGCATCCCTAATTTTTTCTCTTTCAGGGTCCAATCCCAGTCATGTTCCAAATATGTTCTCTTGACACAATCATAATTCCACATTTCATTTTATGCATAAAATAAGTTACTCAGTCATTTTAGCCTTCAAAAGAACTGTGACAGAGAAGTGTACCATGAACTGAAAGCAAAACTTCCATGTAATTTCATTTCATTTCAAGGAGGAAGTAAGGGCATACAAAATTTTATTCCTCTGTTCGTAAGGAGTTCAAATTAATTAAGGGGCTATTAAATGTCTTTCCAGATAATTAAGGCTAAATGCTTTTTCTATTAAACCACTTTAGTTGAATTCCAAGTTAAGGACAGAAATGTACAGTCTACCTGTGCTTGTTATTTGAAACAGAAGAAACAGATTGTCCCAGAATAATGTGGTAGCAAGGCAGTATAGCAATCTTAGACTTTACAGAATTAAAATGATTACAGACACAGATTGAGACAAGTTGAACTGGAAGATTTTGCAATATAGTAACTTGATGTTTCAAAAAGTCATATCTTTTTAAACAAGTTATAGTGAAATCGACTGAGCACATCAATGCATGCACATATCTCTAACATTGGACCAGGATGACAAAATATGTTAAATAACGACACATACCTAGTAATCATTTTAGTAAGATCTATTCGATTCTGCCATCAAAATAGTAAAGCCTCTAATGAATATCTTTGAATATGTATGAGACATATAAATTCTCATTAGGATGGAGAACTGACAAGTTTTGTCAGATAAACTGTATTTTTAAAGTATAGAGCATACTAGCATTTATTAATTTTAATTGTGTGTATATAATGTTGTTGTCCAATGGAGTTCTGTGGTGATAGATAAAGGATCTGATTTAAGTATGAAATGGTTAGAAGAGGTGAAGGACCATGAGGCCTATACAGTTTTTACATGATCAGTAGGTAGTTCCCAGTTAGCACAGAGGTGTAAGGTAATAACCTCCTGTACTCAGGCATAAGGTATATACATATGAAAAATATAAGGAGGGTACCCATGATTGTTGTCTTGAACTGAGATTATGGATGATAGCTAGGACTAGTTAAAAGAGCGGTCTGAAATTACCAGAGGAGTGTAGATTGTTTGTATTATTTTGTTCCATCATTGTAGGGATTCAAGTGTAAATACTTAGGATAGTCGATGTTCCCAGGAAGTTGCCTTTAAAGACACTTGCATACACTTTTCTTTCTATTGACCTTGTTTGGCATTTAAATAATTTTGAGGCATCTGTAATATCATCAAAATATTAAGGGTTTTGTAACTCATTCTTGCGTAACCTATTTTATCAAGCTCTGTTTAAGCTGACTTGCATGGTTACCATAATATAACATTGTTATATATTTGTGTCCTAACAGAAATATTGTGCATAAAACACACCACCCACATTATTATACAACAACAGAGAAAATGCTTTGGGAACAAAAAAAATCATACTATTATATTGTAATTATCATTGATTATTTTAGTCTTTACAACTAATATGCATTTAGAATGCTCAACTCAACGTGACTAAAAAAAAAATATATAATATAAATATAAGAAAAACAACAATGGTTTAGAAAAGTACTACATTTTAAGTTTCATATATAAAACTTAAAATGTGGTACTTTTCTAAACCACTGTATATGAAGCTGCTGGAAGGCCGCACTCCTCATCAATAAAGGCAAAGTAACTTTTTTTTGAAGAAAAAGTTATGTTATCATTATCGTTCTAGCTATCTGAGAAAGGCTAGATAGCTAGCCAAAACGTCAGTCACTTTTTTGCTGAATAAACGCAACTTTTTTTTCTATAAGACCTGTGAGTGCATGGCCTCTTTTGGGACTGTTTTATATATATATATATATATATATATATATTTATATAGTCTTATATGATCTGCACTCCAACAGGCCTGTTAACTTAACATATATACGGGTGCTGATGTTGAAGAAATCCCAGGAGTGCGCTGCCTATATTCGTGATTATATATATATATATATATATATATATATATATATATATATATTTACCAAAAATATTCACAATAGGAGGTTCAACTGGGTAACAACATGAGAATTTATATGAACAATAGTTTTACACATTCTATTGCTTACCAAAGCGATCCCAAGATATGGAGATTATTATATTGTCCCCAGTGGTAAGTATTGTATATTGTAAATTACCCCACTGTAACAAATTATGTACTGTCTAGGGATCCATCTGTGTACAGTATGTCTCTTTCTAAACCTTTTTTTAAATATATATTTTAATACAGTATCTATGTGAGTATCTATGTGAGATAGCCTAGGCAAGTCATTTTAAAACAAGCTTTCTTCCTTTTTATGAACACAAGATCAAAATGAAGTGCAAGTACTTATTTCTGAATTATATCTTTGCCTATTTACATAAATGCTTGTAAAACTGAATAGAAGTTACAGGGACTACTCTGCACTTTATCCCTCTGCAATACTTTTTGCAACAGTAGCTCTTAAGGATTAATTTACTAAAATGTGCTTTTCATGGAAATTAATACTGTTTGTTTAATTGTCAGTAACTCTTTACGCACAGACACAAGGATACATGACCTGGTTATTTCTTGAGGGTTGTGCAATACTACTACTTGACTACTATTCATTCTTAATATAAAATCTGCTGGCGAAGTAAATTATTATAATAACAGTAGAATAATTTCCAGGGCCTACCCTTGGGTATTACTAAACTAAAATTTTGCTATTCTGTCTTTTGTCTAGAGTTTTTTACTACCATTACATTTCTACCAAATGACCTTTACAATAATATAAAGTAGAATCCTGCAAACCACCTGTGCTTTGATCAAAGCCATGTTCAAGCTAGTTCATGTCCTACATCTTATCATGCAAATGTCCTAGATCTTATCAAAGATATGCAAGGGCACTGTAAATGTTTATTAGAGAGGCTAAACTGGACCAATTATAAAATATAGTATTAGTGGTCATCTGCTCCAGATTACGACTGAAAAGCAATATCATTTTACCAATTTTTTTTAAAGCAACCTGATCTACACAAAATTAATTCTTGAAACAACAATCAAATAAACTTTAACCTCTGTTATATTTGATTAACAGTGCTATATGCAGGGATATACTATATATAGGGGTCTCACCCATTCCATGTGGGTATTGGGGGAGGGGTGAGTTACTATATCCAATGAATTTAATGAAGTGTTTCAGATATTTTGACGTTTGCAAGGTAATTGATACTCTTGGAAAACTAGACAGTAAATGTACATTGTAACCAGAATTACATACTTGAGATTCAAGATTATATAAGAAGGGGTGTCTGTGTGGTGGGGACAGGCAATTATTTAGAACCTTTTTCCTTTAAAAATGTAACATCAGATGTGGCTTCTTTTGACATAAAATGGACTATAATTCTTACCAATTTAACATGAAAAGTGAGAAATTGTACATGCTGCCTATGGAATATTACTACAAATCTTACTAATTAAAATGAGCTGTCAGCGTCCTCGATTTTTTTCTTTGGAATCCAGAGGAGTAGCACAGATTCTACAATGTGCTCAAAAAGTCTATCTCAATCAACTGACTTTTATCTCTATGACTGCAGGTCATATTATCTCATGAATGAACTGCTATGTAGGTCAGTTTGAATCTGCTTCTAATTGAATGAATATTTCAGCTATGGCATTCATGCTCTACATATCAGGAGCCCAGATAACATAGAGAAATATATTTTTAATACTGCAGGAATACAGCAATATTCAACACTTGAAAATGGCAAGCAGTATTTCCATAGTGTTGAAGGAATCTCTTAGCTATCATGAAGAGTATTTCAGTTGGTGCACTGAAAGTTAAAACATCCTATGAGAATATGTCATCAGGATGTAGTAATTGCTTAGTCTGTGGATGACTTATATGCAGACATATTTATTTTGAGCATGATTCCCTGTATCCTCAATCTTTGCCTAAATGGAGATGCTTGAAATAGTACGGTGTCACAACTGGAGGTCCCTGACTCTGACATTCTAGTTTCCATATGTTGATTCCTTTGTCTGGTATCTATAATGTCTATATCTATAAGTTATGGCATTTCAAAGATTATTTTTCAAAAAGCATCTTATGTAACAGTAAAAAATGTTTATCCAGTGGGTTTCCAGATACTAATGAAAGCTATCCACTACTAAGTAGCCATACAGTGCTACGTATATATACACCACTATTGTTTTAACCAATGCTACATAATTATTTTGATTTTGACCTACAATGTACAATGTTATTTTTTTCATTTCCAATTTTTCTTCATTTGCACCTGGAAAATTAGATCCTTATAGTTAAGGGAATGCACCTCTTGGGACTTATCTCTTTTACTAGCGTAGAGCATTTTTAACAAAAGCAGAATTTGGCAGATCAAAATGTAATAGAATTTTTCTAAAAATAGCTAGTAAGTGTGTACTTGTGCAGTGGATTTGCAAAACTGAATGACAACACTGATAAGTTGTTTTGCTCACTGCATCTGTTGGGCAAAATCTTATCACTAGTACTTTGTACAGTGGAAAAAGATATTTGATGTTTACATCATACTTAGGGGCTGATTTACTATTGGTCGAATTTCGAATTGCAAAAAATTTGGGAAGTAAAATCCTTCGAATTTGAAGGATTTTACCGCAATTCGATTGGTTGAATGATCGAATATTTTATATTCGATCAAAAATAATGAAACCCAATTCGGTAGCTTTGATCTGGCGAACTAGGTGGTCAAATAAAAATTTAAAGTGGAAGTACTTCGACAGTCGAATAGTCGAATATTCAAATGAAATTTTATTCAAACCATTCGTTATGATCGAATTTACAAAATTCACTGGACGAAGTGGTCTTCAAAAACATTCAAAAATTCAAATTCTAATGTTTTTGAAAATTCAATCGAACTTCGAATTCGAATGTGAATTTAGTAAATCTGCACCTTAGTGTGAAATATAAATTTTATATCCAACTCCAACAACTATTTAGACTGACACAACTATACATGATAGATAGTGTAGGCCAAGCTGGAATTCAGCTCACACTATTTCTCTACAAGTCAAGCGTATACTATCTCGGCATGTAGTCTTCTGGTTAACAGTCCTTTCTCCCAATTTTCAAACAGAAAACTTTGTTTTTTATTATTTTTGTGAAAAACAATATATACAGCACCATTAAAATACTTTATTATTTATTTTTATTTATTAATCTACATCTATCAGAACACATAAGCTTTAAAAAAAGCTTTTAAAATTATAAAAAGTAAATACAAGAATAAAATGGCCTCAAACAGCACATGTGCAACTTACATTTATTTACATTGCACACTTTTCCTATTGTATACCCTCCAGTTACAGGAAACCAAATCAATATATTACAGGTCAGTGATTGAATGGCATACAAATACACCTGTTAATTAAATGGAACAAAGCTGAGCTTCCTATCTTATAAAGCTAAAATAGGCATCTAGTATACAAAAATATTAGAAAACATTGACATGTGTTACTTTGAAAAATATTAAGTGGGAGCTGGGAAGCATGACTATACCTTTAACTATCAAGTAGTGATGGGCGAATTTATTCACCTGAGACAAATTCGCAGCAAATTCCCATGATTCGCCACAGGTGAATGAATTCGCTAAACGGCGGCAAAATTTAAAATGGCAAAAATTCGCTGGTGTCTTGTTTTTGTCGCGGGCATCATTCTTGGACGCCGGCATCGGAAAAATTTACGCTGATGCCCATTGCCCTAGTCGAAAACAAGAAATTCGCGAAAAATCTGGTGAATCAAAACGCCGCCGATTCACCCATCACTACTATTAAGTGCTGTAGTGATTAGTCACTAATGGGTTGATGATAAAGCTGTTGCATATTGTATATGGTTTCATGTCTGAAAAAGTAATAATACAGGTTGTAGTCCTTGAGATCTGGTGCCAGTGTAACTTATTAGACCTGTGCAGGTTTCTGATCCTAGAATGCTGTGCTACATCTTTGTCAGCATACAGCTAATAGCTAAATTCAATTGCCCCTTTAAAAATAAATATGCAGTGTATGTTTGTGAGTGTATGTACTGTGTTGTCTGTCTACAATATGATCCTTAATCAGCCTTGTTCAAAGAAATGATAAATATTTATAGAACACTAAATAAGACAATGAAGGACAAAGAAAAATAAAATATTTTTCATGCTTTAAAATAGTCAAGTTAAAAATGTATTATTTAGTAAGAACAATAACAAAACAACTGTAGTTACATAATGTTATAAGTATTTTAGATACTTTAGTTTGACTAAAATACTGAAATCAATTACCTTCATTCAAGGAAGAAATCTGTTAGCTGTAGAGTGAGTCCCCTTATCAATAACTTAAGAGATGAGACCTTAGCGACCAATTAAATAAACCCCTTAGAGTTTCTAGTGGCTATTTCACTCCCGTTTTTACAAGAAAATCACTCATAGCATTACTGTAATGACAGAGAATGTTGTACAGAGTAGCATTAGAATGAGCTGAACCAATCTCAATAGACAATATGACAATAACTAACCTTGTTTTTCAATCTCAGGAGACTTTATACAATCTGTACTGGCACAATATTGTCATTTGAGGGACAAAAGAAGAAAAACCCTTAAGCTAGCCAGAAGGGCCCATGAGCAGAGTGAGTTAGTCATTCACTGTCTCGTCCAAAAGATTGATGCACAGAAGATATGAACAGGCAAATAGCTTCCGACTTATGCCAGTGCAGATGTTTTCAGGCAAATCTGAGCTTTATTTGATCAAAACATTAAAACATTGTGACTTAAGTTTTTTAACAAGCACAAAACAATTGGGAAGTTAGAGGGCAAGCCCATTAACACAGCACTGATATCAGGTACAGCTCTATATTATGATTAACAAGGGATAAATAAAACATTTTTACAAAAAATGTACCATCAATTCCAATGCTACAAATGTTGCAAAATCCATAGTGAAAAATAAATTTAAACTTCAGGCCAGAGATCTGGTCATTTTTATTTTGTACGTTTTTAATATAGTGAGCTGTTTTCCTGAACATTTTATTCTTGTAAGTAAATTGAAAGATTTCTTTTAGTGACTTCTGTAGGATACTAGATGGCTGCCTCTTTTCCTAAACAGAAAGGAAGTACAGCAGGCGTTCTCTGACTGTATGTTTATTCCACATAAGAAATAGAGGCATTAGTAAGTATATCTGGAAGAGGTGTAATATCAACCAGATTTGACACAGTGTCCCTATCTATGCAAAACACAAAGCAAAACACTGACTACAAATGCTTGTGGCACAAAAAGCATATTATCTGCCCAAACCCAACCTTGGGTGTCTTTTTTTTTTCTTTAATCGAAGCTGACTCTGGTGACAGGCAGTTTTCATTGAAAGAAATGACGGACTGCATTGCTGGGTGTGGATTATTCTCCACCTGTAATAAAACCCCAGCAGGTGATAAGCAGTTTTCATTAAAGCAGGCAGCACAGTTGGGTTTGGTTGTTTCTCTGCTGGCTGGAATTTAAAAGACCACAGTTCAATTTGCTACTCTGTATTAACATTTGGTCCTATAGAAAAAACAGACTGAAATAATAGACTTTAACAAGGAAATAACAACAGATACATTTGTAAAAAAAAGAGTTTACCTTTTGTGCTACATGTTTTTATCAGGAAAGCATTGCTATTCTATATTTCACTGACAAAAAGAAGATGAGTCCTCACATTTTGCTGATATTCCATACAGATATAGACAATGGATTATCTCCAGACTGTTTTTAATCCATTTTTCACTTTCATTTGTTGAGTCCCCTGAGTAGCTGCTTTCAGAAATAGCTGTGATCAGGAGGAAAAGAGCTTTGCAACTAATCAATAGCATGATGTAGGCATCCAAATGGGTAAGATCCATTAGTGCCAAGGATATTCTTCAATAGAGGGTTTTCAATTAATTCTTATGGTCTTTGTAATTCTCAACACGTATTTCTTTAAACTAGTATACTTAAAAGACTAGATTGCTGTGTAAAAATTCTTAACCTTCTTAAACAGTATTATATTGTGATACTGTGCAACTTACTTTGTGAATTGATGTGTGTTTTTATACAAATAGTATTTGGTGTCCAAGCAAAAATAGTCACACATTTTACACATAGGTTTATTTAATTATTTTTGTGTTGGAAACAACATTTACAGCTCAAAATCATATTATCATTTTTGTGACATACATTGAGGGGTCGATGTACAAAATTCACGTGAAGGATTCGAAGTTCGATCGAATTCGATCGAATTTTGAATGTAGGCTTTCTTTGTTTGGTCGAATATGTGAATTTTGGCATATTCGATCATCGAATAGGGAATGGTCAAACGATTGAATATATTCGAATAGAGTCGAATGGACGAATATTGGATCATTCGATCAGCGAAGGATTTTATTTTTTAAGTTTCTTTGATTGCCTACTTCGGCAGATTGGACCTACTGAATTGCAATAGAAGCCTATGGGAGCACTCCCATAGGCTTCTGAGACTAAGTCCTGATCGAACAGGATTCCTACGATCGAAGTGTTCAATCGTTCGAATCGTACGAATCATTCGAATGATCGAATGATTTATTTATTCAGTTGAATGATTTATTCGACTGGTCGATTAGGTTTGTATTCGATCGTCGAATGATCGAATATCGAATAAAAGGTAGCCTAGAACTATTCGATTAACATTCGAAAATTTAATGCTAATCGAATATCGAATAGAAACAAATTATTTTTGGGGAATAATAGTAAATTTGCCCCTGAGTATTTCAGCATTTTACTCATGTAGAGAGCAAGTGATTAAATCTAGTTAGTAAGTATTGGAATATATCATGTATACAAAAAAAGTAGTCTTATAAATATAACAACAATACTAAACATGCAAATATGTCTTATTAACAAACATGTATATTTCTCTGATGTCACTATTTAAAGGGGTGGTTCACCTTCAAGTTAACTTTTAGTATATTGTAGAAGGGCCAGTTCTAAGAAACTTTTCAATTGGTCTTCATTATTTATTTTTCATAGTTTTTTAATGTTTTGCAATTTTCTTCTGTTTCTTTGCAGCTTTCAAATGGGGATACCATCTAAAAACAAATGCTGTGTAAGGCTACAAATGTATTGTTATTGTCACTTTTAATTACTTATCATTCTATTCAGTCCATCTCCTATTCATATTTCAGTCTCTTATTCAAATCAATGCAGGGTTGCTAGGGTAATTTGTACCCTAGAAACCAAATTGCTGACACTGCAAACTAGAGAGCTGCTGAATAAAAAGCTAAATAACTATAAAACCACAAACAAAAAATGAAAACCAATTGCAAATTGTCTCAAAATATCACTCTCTACATCATACTTAAAGTTAACTCAAAGGTGAACAACCCCTTTAATACTCATTCTATATTATAATGTGTTTTTTTGACAGCAATGTGATTAACCTTTTAGCCAGGCTTTTTTCTTTTTTTAATGTATGGAGTTTTTCAGAAACACTTATATGAATTATTTAAAAATACATATATTATTAGAAACAACACAGATAGATCTCATAATACAGTTAATCATATTACATGGTCTTTGTGCACTTTCCATATACAAGCTGAAACACGACCCACATAGCACAACAAAGTAATCACATTTCAAATGTATGTACAATATATAGGGGAAAGACTGAGCATGTCATTTGTAGTGTTCAGATGTGCTGCCTTAGGGCAAGCTTTAATACTTCCTCATCATTTCATCACAGAGATACTATGTCTTTGAAAGCAGGTTTTCTGTACTCTACAGCTTTTATTCACACTTACAAATCTTACAATAGAAACCAAAGTGAATTGCTTTCACTATGCATTGTAGCAATGTCAGCGATTCTCTTTCCTGTTTATTTCTTATTCAGGCAATAACGTATATCTGACTACTGTCTGATAAGTTTAAAGAAGAAGTTCTGTTTGAATAAAAGTCTTTATTTTGATGTATTTATGGATTAAACATGTATTTTCCATTGCTTATTTTTGGTATAATTTACTCATTGTACATACTAGAGAGCATTTTCTGATCTATTTTTCAAGGGACATTGCACATGGAGCATTTTGATTGCCATGTTCATATGTAATACAGAGTATCACATTGTCCAGAATCAACATTATTGACTTCTTAAGAATTTATCTTAAAGGACCAGTAATGTCAAAAAATAAAATTGTTTTAAAGTAATAAAAATATAATGCAGTATTGCCCTGCACAGGTAAAACTGCTGTGTTTGCTTCAGAAACACTACTATTGTTTATATAAATAAGCTGTTGTCATTCCATGGGGGCAGCCATTCAAAAGAGAAAAGGCTCAAGTTACACAGCAGAAAGCAGATAAGCTCTGTAGAACATAATGTTATCTATTATCCATTTTTCATCCTGTGCAATATAGCCGTTTTTCAATTTCAGCCATTGCTACTTAACAGCTTGTTATGAACTATAGTAGTGTTTCTGCAAACAGATCAGTTTTAACAGCGCAGGGCAACTGTACATTATATTTTCTTTACTTTAAAACACTTTAATTTTTTGGTGTCACTGTTCCCAAGAATTTGACAGAAAATTGCCAATTTACTTTTCCATGTAATAATTACCTGACAATAGTTTTAAGTAACCACTGTAAAATTTAATGGAGATATTTTATTTAGGATATGTGGAGCAGTTTCTGGCCTTTACTCCTGAGTTACTAAACACTCACGGACACAAAATTTTCCCATGCACCATAAGTGTCATCCAGACATGAGTAGGGATGAGTGAAACTGGGCCATTTGACTTTGCTAATATATTTTTGGAACAGCAGAAAAATTTGAAACATAGAGAATTGTCACCAAAATGCACTGGAGTCAATTGGAAGGATAATGGCATTGGAGTTAAGATGATTTATTGCTCTGTAATTACATCTACATTGCTCTACCTTGTGATAAAAGCACATTTTCACTATGCTACAACTGTTCTTCATTAAAAAAGGCTCCCATGTTGCTATTTTTCATCCAAACATAACAACTAGACAGCTCCTAGGGGGTAGGACTTTGATCCATGTGGTTGATTACAAAGTAAGGGGTAAATAATAATGACAACTGTGTTTTTCTGCATTTTTCCATGTGGGACAAAAGAAAACAGGGACAAATAAAAAACAGAATGCATGTGAAAATGGTGTTGACTAGTTGAAACAAAACCTAAAAATTAATTTGCAGAGAGGTTAGTGAGATGTAAAAGAAAGGGAAAATTAAACAGCAAAAATGCATAGCAAATAAAAAATAAAACAAAGGGGAAAGAGAAGTAAAGCAATGAGAATCGACTGACAGTTATAGAATGGAAAAGAAGGAAAAGAACAGCAAGACATGGAGTGTTTTGGACTATGACAAAATAATGAGAAAAACAGCAGGGAAAATTGGGTGTACAGAAACAAGAGGAAGGTATTAAACACAAGGATAAGGTTGCTGGCAGAAGCCATTTACTCCCAAGGATGTGTGACAGAAAAGGCTAAACAATATCATTGTGAATAAAATAATAACTATATAAATGTGGTTGGAAGCTCAATAGGGGGAAATTCTCAACTTTGGTCTAATATTCTCACTTTTTGGATTTGTATTTTAAGAGGCAAAGCAGAAGACTAAAGGGTCACAAAATGGTTCATTTTGTCTAAAATTACAGCATGAATTCAACATATCTTGTGAGTGAAGTAAAGTGAAATCAAGTAGTGATGGGCGAATCTCCTCAAAAATGTTTTTTTCGTATTTCCAGAGAAATTTGCGAATTGGCGAAAAATTCGGCAAACGAGTCGCGGCGCGCTTTTGACGCGTCGTGTCGTTTTCGTCGCGTCACGTTCTTTCCGGTGTGCGTTGCGTCGTTTTCGTCGCGTTGCGTCAAAAACAATGCGCGACTCGTTTTTTCGCCTAATTTTCGCATGGCGAAATTTTGCTGGTGTTTCGCGAATTTATTCGCCAGCGGCTAATCGCGGGAATTCGCTGCAAATTCGCCCCTGCTGAATAAATTCACCCATCACTAAAATCAAGTTTAGTCAACTCTTTCCTGCCTAACCTTGTTTGGAAAAAAGAGAGCCACCAGTCTCAGATACTTGAGAATAAAGACAAAAAAGGCTATTACGCAGATCAGAGGCAGGATGAAACAGAAAGAATTATGTACTAAGAAACCTTAGGATACTTTTGCCAGGAATTTTCACATATTTGGGAATCAAAGGTGAAGTTCTTGTACAGACAAATTCACTGGCTTACTGACATTAGGAAGGTTGCAAATATGTCATTGGTCACAGGCATACATGCCTTGCAGTAACAAATTAATGAAGAGCCAAACAGTCATAGAATATAAAGCCTGGTTGGGAGGACTATGTAGATATTTTTAACTAAATCTTCCAAAAGCTATTGGTGGATCAATCCTGGTAGAGAGAGCAACAGTGTTATTTTTATGAAATGACAAAGATGATTCCTTAGTAAGAGAACTTGTTGACCAAGGCTTCAGTGCATATAAAACTGAACTGTCATGTAAATGCTTTCTTGTTTATGCATATATACAGTATGAAACAATATCTTAGCCCAGTTTACTGCAACCACAGGAGAAATGTATCAAGTCACTATAATGTTGTAATTGACCAAATACTCTCCAGTGCAGAATCTGTGACAATTTCACATTGATTCTTACTTTTTGCACCACTTTATATTTGTTAGGTGGAAAATATTCACAATCACTTCATAGATTTTTCCTTCCCTCTTTTCAAATTGTGTCATTGCTTGATAAACTGAGTTGTGTAGAAAATGAACAATATAAATCACAAGAATTGCATTGATGTGGAAACAAATATGTGGATGAGTAAAGGACTGTGTGAACCTTCTGCTGCAGCGTTTAGTCATGTGGCAATCAATGATACTAAACCTGATCTCGACAAAAGATTCTCCCTTCATATATTGCATCAAGCAGAGAGTTATACTATTTAAAGGTGTTTTCACTCAGACATATAGATTTGTGGCATTTAAAAGGTCACATGTTCCCCTTGGATTTTTACCTAATCAAATTGAATACTTGCATGAAGTAAATGTCTGGTAACGTATCAGACCATTATTTCCCAGTTAAATGATTAGCTCTACATTCTTTTACTGATGAATCCAGTGATGCACAATTTAACAAGTTCATGGAACAGTAATCGTACATACTAGAGCATACCTTCAAACAAAATAAGAACTAACTATAGTCACCCCCCCTACAAAATGGGAAAAATCATAGGGGACATAGAGTAACAACAGAGTGTTACAGTTTTATATTTTAAAGGGACAGTTCAACTATTTGTGTACACAGTATACAAATAGCATTTGGTTTAGTAGTTGTATCTTTGTGTGAAATGTTGTTGTAAAAAGTCAATTATTTGTTCAAAAAATATATTGACCTCTACTTTCAATTTTTCAAATTTTGCCAAGTTTCATCATGAAAATGATGCCCACAGACTGAAATAGCGAAAGAAAATAGTTGTGTGTCAAAAATTTGTTGCGCATCAAAAAATTAAACAATTCACCATAGGCTTCAATGCATTTTGGCAAATTGTTGGCAAAGCGAAACAAGCCAGATTCACTCATAACTATTTAGAAGAGGTAATATGTATTGGTAGTCCAAATAGAAGAGGGCGATGGTGGTCAGTATGAATTTCAAACAAACTGTGTCCTATTCCTTTTCAGATGCTCTGAGCTGAAACTGCTGCATACAATCCAAAATTGACGAAGGAAAAGGAACTCCAGCAAAATTACTGCAAATAAACTTTAACTCTGAGTGGTGGCAAACATGCCATGTTTTGGGTACAATACCATTTATCAAGTGATTGATAAAGGGTATTGTACCTGAAATATGTCGTGTTTGACACTCAGAATTAAAGTTTATTTGCAGTAATTCTGCTGGAGTTTCTTTAATATGTATGTATAATCAGTGGAAGAGTAATAGAACTGCACAGCCTCCATAATAAGAAGAGCATTTTAGAAATCGAATGTTGGACAACTGGAACTAGACCCATCATTCTTCACATCAGTAGCTAAGAGCTACAAACAGGGAATGGACATATAGAATAATACGTAAAAGAAATTAACATAAAATACTCATCATAACAGCTGCCAGGAGTGACCCCCATCATTAAGAACAAACACAAGCATCAGTGCCCTCTTAGAAATTGTTATCCAAACATTGTATGTAGTCAACTCAGTTGGGGGTTTTCAGACTATATATAACCTTGAGAAAAGTCTGGAGGACCGAAACGTGGGACATTGGAATAATGCAAATAAAGGAGTGAAGATTTTAATGGGTGTGCTGGTTCTGAATTATAACTGTGCACCCAGCTATATGCATAAAAGTTAGTCTAGGAGTGCGGATACCCAATGGATTGAGATATATATGTACAGTATATATATATATATATATATATATATATATATATACACATACATTCAGCGGTAAGTCCATGCTGTGTGTAATGGCAGTTTGATGCCTATACCACAATGAGCACACCACCAACTAAATAAGCTGCATGTTTTCTATGCGCCCTTTCTCCGTATTTCATTACAAATTGCTATAGTGTGCCCTGAATGTATCAATGTAAATGAAACATATTTGGTGATCCAGAGGCCCGATGTAGAAAGGGGTGGTGGATAGTTCATATGGATGAAATACAGAAAGAGGTGGAATTGGTAGCAAATAAGTATAGTGGTATGATGATTTTGATTTTATACAGTAGATTGGCCACATTGTTTGTAGATACATCAGATGTTTTTAATTGATAATTGAAACTGAAATTTTCAATTTGTTTTCCATGATGTCACAATTGGGGAGTGGCTGGTAGGGCATTTCCTGCCAGAGCACGGTATTTGAGTTGGCACTGAATAGCAAAGTAACACTTTGAGAAAGGCTGTTGTTACAGTCGAAACATCAGTTCATTATGTGTAATAAATTATAACCTATTCTTTACTCCTGTGAGTGCAGTATTTTTTACATGAGAGTGTGGACCTTATTGCATTTATATACATACCTATATTT
>CM044436.1:59373940-59384856 GCA_024363595.1 Xenopus borealis | reverse complement strand
ATATATATATATATACACATGATTAAGCCTGTAGGCTAGTGACATATTTATTTGGACAACATCCCAGCTGCCCTGTCATCATACCCTATAGAGGCTGCACACTGTCAGTAAGGCTGTGTGCCTAGGGCAGAAGTAGTTCCATGTGAGTTTATCATGGAACATGTGGCTGAGCTCTCTATCTGCAGTATATACACACTCACCCCTCTCTGCACTGCTAGCTACTGTTTATTTGCTCTTTTACAGCAGTCAATCACACTGTAGTCACTCAGGCAGCATGGTGGATGGATACTACCTATAGTAATTCTCTGTTAGAATGTCTAGTAGGTTTCCAGATACAGAGGGGTAAGTGTTAAGCAGTGACTGCTTAATAGAGTTGATTGGGCTGAGTATCCAAATGGTAGCGAAATAGGATCTTGATGGGCAATGGTCCTGCAGGAGTAGTACAAGTAGCTGCCTGGTTACACTCTTCCACCTGACCTCTAGTGGTTGGGAGGTTGGCATGTCAGGTAGTCCAGGAAGGTGGATGGTGTTTGATTATTGGCTTCATTTAACTTCACAGTGTGGAATTTTGCGCCATTGCACGTGACGTCATAACGTCGGCGCATAAACCCGGAAGTGCGCTGGCGCACGCACCATAGTGGTGGAACCTGCGACAGAAGGGAACAGACACATGCGGCAGTTGTCCCTGCCAGAGACATGTCGGGTGCCCCCGCATGCCACTAGACCACCAGGGTAAGTGTTCCTTACAAGGACCTTGCCAGAGTACTGCACAGGTAAATTTAGAAGAGGGAAAAAGGAGGTTCTCTCCTGTGACTGCACACTACTACTGCTTGTGCTAGGTGACAGCCTGCTGGATTTCCTATCATCGACACACTGCAGATTTCGGACTGACAGCAGGGCTGCTGAACTTCTCTCATGGTAGGAGTTTAGGGCCATACTCTCAGTAGGTAGAGGCAGCCTAATAATGACATAGTGCTCATCTCAATTGAGGAGCGGCAGAGCATAGTAGCGATCTCTTATGGAATTCTGCCTGAGGTGAGGCTGGCAAGGTCCTATTTATTTGATAAAATGTGACTAAAAGCTGTGGCCATTTTCACCATTCTAACCAGATTTGTTAAGCCTATACTCTTGAACTTCTTTTGTTCATTGTACCTGAAAATCTACCACAATCCCAAGATTTAAAAAGTGTAAGATCATCACAATATCAGTGTTTTTCCAGAGTGGCGAGAGATCATGCTCTTTCAGATGAAACCAATACGCTGTTATTAATGCTGTGTCCTGCTTGGTCAACTATTTATTGAGTTCAGTAGCTGAAGAGATTTGAGTTTTCATTGTTTGAATTTTACGATCATTGTTTGAATTTTCTCATTCTGTAAGGTTAAAAAGTACTTTGGATATTTTCCTTTCCCCTCTTATTTTGCTAGTGCAGAGTTAAACAAACAGCCAAAAGTACAAGTGGGAAATTAATCTGAATCTATAAAACAGATTTAAACATGACCCTCACTATTTATAATGATTTAACCTGTATTGTGCTGAAAAAGAAGAGTCCCTAGAATTTCAAAGCACTCTTGTTATGACTTCCATAATGCAGTCATACAAACTAGCATTTGCTTAAATTTAACTCAGTTTAATGTTTCGAAATGAGTAAAAACTAGAAAGACAAATACTGTAGTTTGCTTCCATAGAATAAGGTCAATTTAAATTAAGCTGTCTAATTTAATTTCACCAAAATTGTATCATAACTTGCAGTAAACTCCTACCCAGTATACAAAAGGATGCAATTTTGCCGCACAAATAGATAATAGGTAAGAAGGTGCAGAGACATTATATCCAAAAATAAAATTAGCAAGACAGAAAGCTCTGAAATACAGCAATGCTATTTTGTATATTGTTTCTCACTGATTCACTTATACCCTTTTCTTTGTAATAATACCTTGCTATCGAGAAATCCATTATCCCAGGAAGCCCAAATTAGTGTTATGGGCGAATCTCCCCAGTTTCGATTCGCCGAAAAATTTGCAAATTTCCAGAGAAATTCGCGAATTGGCGAAAAATTAGTGAAACGAGTCGCGGCATGCTTTTGACGCACGTCGCGTCAACTTCGACGCGCGTCGCGTCATTTTCGTCGCGTCACGTCAAAAACGACTCACGACTCGTTTTTTTCAGCGAATTCGCCCATCACTACAAATTAGCTAAAAAAAGTCAATTTTAAGAAAATAATTCTAATTTTTAAAAATGTCCTTTCTTTCTGTTATACTAACTAAAACAATACCTTGTACTTGATCCTAACTAAGCTGCATGAATCCCATATTGGTGGCAAAACAATCCTACATGATATATTTAATTTTTAAATGTTTTTTTAGCAGTGTTTATTGTTTAGGTTTTAGAAACATTACTATCATTTATGATGAACAATATAGTTCATATGAAAAAGCTGATGTGTAACCATTGGTGCAGCCATTCAAGGCTCAGATCACATACCAGACAACAAATGCACCCTGTAGAATAGCTTTGCATTCTGTTACAGAGCTTATTTGTTATCTGCTAAGTAACCTGTGCCTTTTCTTTTTTTTTCAGATTGAATGACTGCCCCAATGGCTACACAGCAGCCTATTTATATAAATTATAGAAGTCTTTCTAAAGCAAACACAAAAATTTTACCAATGCAGGGCAACATTACATTACATTTTATATTTATTTTAAAATGCTTTTATTTTTTGGTGTTTTTGTTCCTTTAATTCCTGTAATTATTACAACCAGTACCAGTGGGTCACTATAGACATCCAGTCATCCATGTATTGCTTGATCAGTGATTACTGTGTACTCCACATGCTGGCAAAGTTGCTAATAGATTCTATTGCTGCCAACAGGGCCAGACAGCTGGGTCTAAGAGATAAAGAAATCTATGAAGAATTACAGTGAAAGAACCTGCCCACTAGTACCCAGTATCCCAGCTGGTCACTTTTCATGCTTGAAAAGCAGAAAGTTATGCTATAAATGGTAAACGGTGAACCGTATTCTTTTTAACAGCTCATATACTTTTCCTAAGCTTTATAAATATAAATATATATATATGTATGTATATACAGTTTTTAAATGTAGTTAATTCTGCTGAAATGTAAGAAGTTTGCTTATTCAATTGCAAATGACTAAATCTTTAGTTTAAGGACAACATATTCATGGATACTGTATCTCCACTTTAAGGACATAATGTTATAGTGCTCCTGACATCTATTCTGATCATACCTAAAGAATATATTGTCTAGATGATATAATTCATTCCTTGCATTGTAGTTTGGGCGCAACAGATTTACATACTTGTAACCAACACACTTCCCATAATGGCGTCATAGGGACAAAGCTGAAAGTATTTATGTCATATGGTATATAGGATCCCCTACTAAGTAAATATTTCACATGACCCTACAATCAACCTACAGATTGCTGAGGATGCTTTGATTTCTAGTAGCAAATATCTGAAAGTTCACACATTTGAGATATCAAGATAACATGCAATAACAGCATTGTTTATACACAAAAATGATGCAGTGCAATAGTACAATGAATGTTTTGGAGTTCAAAGGGCATATTATGATAAACATACAGACTTGCAACTTTCTAATTGTTTCCAACACATAATTGCCAATGCCTCCTAATCAAATTCAACAGTAAAAGGATGCAACAATACACACTTTTGGTATAATGGTAGAATTTAGTATGTGAAGAAGCATTTTTAATGAAGCTGTGAGACAAAAGATCTCAAATTTAGCCATTATTAAAACAACAAAACTGGTGATCACTGGCTGTAAAATTCCTCATCCCTTAATTAAACAGCTCATTACTGCATTTGAAAAAGATAGCGGTCATGACCAGTCTGTAAACTGTTGACTTGTAATGGTCTGTGCACAGATTTAATGGATTTTATTTCAAATGTGAATTTCCCCAAAGTAATTCATTTTTAATTGCATCAAGCAATGTAGGTAACACGGATCTCTCTGAAATCAACAGAACATTGTACTACAAAACTTAGACACATTCAGGACATTGACACATGCTCTTAAAATAATACAGAGCTGACATGGTCCACTGAACATAATAAGAGACATCTAAGGAGTTATGCCAAGTCCATGATTTATGATTTAATGGAATCCCATACATGTTATTGTACTGATAATTCAGCCCCTTTATTTGTGTATTATTCCTATTAACATAAGACATAATAAAACAGATCCCTTAAAATTACAGCAGTTTTTTTTTTTACAGAATTCTTTTCAGCATAAGAAAGAGGACTAAAGCTGCATTATTATATTTTAACTTAAGATGTAATTGTCTTCTGTAGTATTCAACCTTGGCATTGGGCATTTCTCATGTTGTAATTGACATGCGAGGAAGAAGACAGTAGAGTAAACTTCCAACAGTGTAAACATGCTGCCTGCTAATAAATGTGTTTTGGGGATTTGTAGTTATTAAAGGAAGAAATAATAAATACTTACTACGAAAACATTAAAATGTAAAAAATTAAAAAATTCAGAATGTATGTATATCAAGCACTTGAAAATGTGGTGATGAAAATGACAGGGCCCCAATTAAAAACCATAAGATATATTATCAGATCTTTTACTGAACACGAAAAGCACCATTGTATATGATATAGTATGGTAAATTAATAAGGACACTCAGCAATATGCTACATGGCCAATTTACTTACATTAGTACTACCTATTTTCTTTTTTTTGATGCAAGACTTATGTGCCAAGAGGTTGATTATCAGGAAGCCTAGGTGTGAAATTGGCATGAAGAAAATAAATCAGAGTTCAGGAAAGTTGTAGGCAACTTCTCGCCTCGACGGATCACCCCGAATCTCCACGAATAGCTAGGCACCGCTGTGCACCGGCATAGCTTAAAAACGCCGGCGCGTGTTCACACGGAGTGGCGCTCCGTGTGAATAAGCGCAAGCGTTTTTAAGCCTCGCTGGTGCGCAGCGGTGCCTAGCTATTCGGGGAGATTCGGGGGCAATTCGTCGCGGCGAGAAGTCGCCAGGCGACGAATCGCCCCCGAATCTCCCTGTCTGAACTAAGCCTTAGGGTTCTAGCAGAGAGGATGGTTAAAGGCAAGCTCATGAATTAGCTCAGTGGTCAGGAATGACAGTAAATGAGGCCAAAGGTAAGGGCAGATGGCAGGCTGAAACAAGACCATGAATCAGGCTAAGGGTCAGCTGGCAGACTGATGACCTGTCAGTTAATTGGCCCAGAGGTCAGAGTGTGTGGCAAGCAAATCAGGTCAGAACCAATAAATTAGTAGGTATAAACTGGTATAAACACTTCTACAATAACTCATGGACCTTGTTTAGGGATCTGCCTGCAGGTGAGACAATAGGTGGTAGAGACAGAGAGACAAAGTGCTGATTAAAATTACTAACAAGAAATTACAGTGTTATTTGGTGTAAACAGGGGAAGACAGTTATCATAAGGTCACTGGTTCTAAACAGAGCAGGTCTAAAGATTTCTATGGCACACAGAAAAAAAGAATTATAAATACAATGAATAATTTGAATTGCTATTATTTCTTTTGGCAATGCAGGCCATGTTCTATTGCTTGGTTTTAACAAACTGGTAGTTGTCATCAGTTTTTTTTATCTATCTATCATCTTTATCATTAATAAACTGTAATTGCCAAAATACTTACATTGCACATGTACCTTAGTAAGTTGTAATTCATTTTATTATAATTAATTAAGGACACAGCCTGCAACAAGTTAAAACAATTCATGGATAAATGAGAAACTTAAAATGTCTTTGTTTTCTCCTGTCTGTTGGTCTACATTTTGATATTCAACTGCTGAACATCACCTGAGTGTATGTCTAAACAAAGAAAACACAGGAAAGCATTATCGATGATCTGTAGGCTAGCTCTTAACAGCAGCATTTAGAAATAGGAAGTGCAATAGCTGGCTTTGACTGCCTATTACATGGTCTATTGAGACACTAATGTTTGTGGCTGAACTGCATAACAAGCAGTTGAACTGAAACACAAAGGGTTCATTTAAAGTTTCTTGTACCGTTATTCTGCCAAGCTACTCTCTGTTAAAAATAAATGATGCCTTTACATTACAAAAGCAGAGAACTCTCACTTTTTTTTATTTATTTTGTTTTTGTGTGCGAGTTAACAAGTGATTTTTATGCTTTCTAAGTCAGTACATGTGGGAATTTATAAGAATGAGGGCACTGACTGGTACAGGAAGCTATTTTCTCTCAGCATACAGTATGTTTGTCTTATTTTTCATACTTTGTTATTGTGTCCATTTGCCAAGTTAGCAAAGAAGATAATACGGCTTTTGATCCTTTTGAGTGTGGGAACACTAAAGGCTTGATTTTCCTATAAAGGAAAAGTTCAGTGTAAAATAAAAACTGGATAAATAGATAGTATGTGCAAAATAAAAAAATGTTTCTAATATAGTTAGTCAAAAATGTAATGTATAAAAGCTGTAGTGACTGGATGTCTAACATAATAGCCAGAACTCTACTTCCTGCTTTTCAGCTCTCTAACTGTGAGTTAGTCAACGACCTGAAGGGGGGCCACATGAGACAAAACTGTTCACTGAGTTTGCAATTGATCCTTAGCATGCAGCTCAGATTCAAAAGCAAACAGTTATGACCCATGTGTCCCCTACTGAAGTCTCTGATTGGTTACTGCCTGGTAACTAATCAGTCAAAACCAAGGGAGCTGCAAAGCAGGGAGAGGTATTCTGGCTATTATGTTAGACATCCAGTCACTCCAGCCTTTATATATTACATTTTTGGCAAACCATAAACATTTTTTTATTTTGCACAGCCTATCTATTTACCCAGTTTTTATTTTTATGCTGAACAATTCCCTTAAACAAATATCACTTATGCCTTTTGTTAGGGAATGTAGCCAGAAACAAAGGTATTAAACAGAAATTATGTTTTTTGAAATAACAAAATGTATTGCTAAAAAAATTATTTCACATTAACAAAATAAGTTGTAAGCTCCTTAAATGTTACAAATTTGAAACTTGTATATCAAAAATTATTTTCCATTTTTATGTGTTATTGAATAAATATTGACCATAGCAGATGTTATTAGTTAGAGTTTCAAATATTTTAAGGAAAGCAAATAAAAAAATATCAGCCTGTCTGAACTAAATCCAAAATACCTTAAAATGAACAGACTTTAGACTGCACGGCAATGGAAGGGTTTTTTTTTTTTTTTGCAAATTAGGGTTTACATTTGGTTTGGGAGTTGGTTAAGTCCTTCATGGGAGATTCTTTATTCTCCTGAATCCAAAAAAAACCTACATTTGGTGCATCCCTAATTTGTAATAATAATAATGCCATAAATTGTTCATTTTACTTACAATACCACTACAATTCTAGACAAGTGCCAACTCTAGATCAAGCTTTAAGGCCATATTTTTTCCTTCCTTCCTTATTTCTTTCCTACTCACCTCTGCACTTACACTGCTATACATTCATTGATTCATTTTTGTTTACCTATACTGTTCACTCTTTCTGTTAACATTCCTCAGAACTGTACTCTTATACATCAATAAATGTAGTCCTATTTGACTTGCCAGGGGGTATAAGTCAATATCAGCTAAAATAAAACCTCATTGATATTACAGATACTGTTGGTTATACAGTGTTGTTATCAAATACTCAGAACTTGAAGAAATAAGCAATTAACCTGCTGGCTATTGTTATGTGGTACATAATACTGGGATAGAAACTATTGAAGACATTGAAGACAACAATTAGAAATAATGAATAAATATATATTATGTGCAGCAAAATAAGTTGGCACTATAGAAATAAATGTTAATAATAAAATAATAATAATATTCTGATAGATGCCAAAACAGATTACAGCAAACATTGTCCCTCTGTATCATGTCTCTCCCACATTTAAAGAATGTGCCTTGCACTTTTCAATTTGTACATGTCCTAAATCTTATGAAAGTTATATTTCAATAATAATTTAAATGCAATATTTTACTGGTGGATAAACTTAACTGGTACATGTAAAAGATCTTCACTGGCACTCTTCTGATCCTATTGTGCTGTATGGGAGATTATAGACTTAAACAAGGTGCCCAAATCTTAAACTCAGTAATCATTGCTAGTTGTGTTAGGCTGGTGATTTTAAAATATAGGTACAAATGCTGAAAACTGTATCACCTGGAATCTGAATTCTCTAATATAATTATCTAACTGATAACTAATGATTTGTATTCTAGGTTCGAATAGCTCTTTGCATTAACGTTCTTTGTATGCAACTACTGATGAAGCCAATTTGGATTGTGCGTTTGACACAAAATAACTTAACTCAGACATCCCATTTAACTCACTTATCACAGAATATTGTGTCACAGCATCCCATCCAATTAAAGAGTTCTCCATTGAAAACAATGGTGCTTTGGTATGCTAATGAAAAGGTTAAATGCATTAAATGAGTCAAGATGACTTTAGATAACACAGTTTCTTCACTTAACCCTGAGTCACAACGCATTTAACATACAAATCCAAGTGGCTGCATCTGTACCTAAATGTACTTATGCCAAGTTGTATATGTATATTTTAAATTAATTAATCATTGCTGTATCATAAATCACAAAATTGTTTCTAAAATTCTAATGTCTCAATTGTACCCTAACCTTCAGTTGTAAACTCTCATGTGTAGGCCCCTCTAATCCTATATTACTCATTGTTTGTTAGTCACCATTTATTCCCCATTTGTTATAAACTAAGGTAGAGCACTGCGTAACTTGTCTTCGCTATAAAATAAATAATGATGATGATGATACATGATACAAAAAAGATATTCTGCTGGTCCCTCCCAATATTTTAAAATATAGATATGAAAGACATCTGACATCTGAAAGAGACATCTGAAATTATAAATCTTTAATTATACATTAATATGAAATCATACATTCATATAGGATGGTTTTTATAAAAAGTGACAATTTCATTTAATGTATATTAGATGTATTTTGCATTGCAATTGTTTTCAGCATTTTCATTTTATTTCCATACATTTTTAAAATTCATTCAAAACAATGTAAGTCAAATGTGTAGAGAATTATTAGAATTATTTGTACTTTTGCTATGTTCCCATAGCAACAGAAGTAACAACTCCCAATCAGCTATTTGACATGCAGGGGAGGTAATGAAAGAGTTCACAAAATCATGTAACAAAATAACAGAAATAGGAAAGGGTTTGTTAGGTTAAGTGAAAATACAGTGAGGGGCTTGAAGAAGGATATAGGATTAATTTTAGTGGACACAGCTGCCTGTTCTTTCGCATGCACAATTCTGAAGAGAAAACTGAATCTTAGTAGTTAGTCATGCAAACATTATCTACAGTTACACTCTAAACCTGCAGTTTGTGGTCACATGACTCTCCTTAAGAATAGGCTGCTAATTTAAGTTTGGATTTAAAGGAACAGTTCAGGGTAAAAATAAAAACTGAGTAAATAGATAGGCTGTGCAAAATAAAAAATGTTTCTAATATAGTTAGTTAGCCAAAAATGTAATGTATAAAGGCTAGAGTGACTGGATGTGTAACATAACAGAATACAACGCAACATCCTGCTTTTCAGCTCTCTAAATCTGAGTTAGTTAGCGACTTGAAGGGGGGACACATGGGACAAAACTGTTCAGTGAGTTTGCAATTGATCAATTGATTCAGCTCAGATTCAAAAGCAACAGTTATGACCAATGTGGCCCTCCCTAAATTCACTGATTGGTTACTGCCTGGTAACCAGGGTAACCAGTCAGTGTAAACAAAAGAGAGCTGAAAAGCAAGAAGTAGTGTTCTGTTCTGTTAGGTTAGACTTCCAGTCACTCCAGCTTTTATACATTACATTTTTGCCTGACTAACTATATTGAAAACATTTTTTATTTTTGTACAGCCTATCTATTTACCCAGTTTTTACTTTTATACTGAACAATTCCTTTAAACTCACTATTCTTTACCATAGCTTAGCTTACTTGGTAACCATGATTGACAATATTTACATGTTGCTAGTGATGGGCGAATCTCCCCCGTTTCGCTTCGCCGAAACTCGTTTTTTTCGGCGAATTTTTTTTTGGCTAATTTTCGCTGGCGTTCGCAAATTTATTCGCCAGCGGCGAATCGTGGGAATTCGCCTCTGGCGAATAAATTCGCCCATCACTACATGTTGCATTATACTTACTAACCATTGTAACATTTTGGTAATCATTGGGACCTTTCTTATGATAACAACCCAAGTAAATGTAAAGGCGTAAATACCCTCATATTGCAAATCAAAGCAAATTAAAAGGGGCCAGTGTTAATGTTCAAAATTTTACTTTCATTTGGTTGTTTTACAAAAGCAACAATGATCTTCTTCATAATAATATATACAGCACTACAAAATATGTTGGCCCTATATATTTGCTTGTTATTATTATTGCTATTATTATTAATAATAATAATAATAATAATAATAATAATAATACATCTTAAAAACTGGTCTTATCTCCTTGAACATAAATGTCCCCAATCAGTCAATATTTGAAGCTAAAACTTACAATTACTACTGCATAAATATGTCTTTGGGATATTTCTGGAATTGAAATTAGGGCCATTTTTATTCTAATTTATAAACCTGCATGGATAACATTAGAAAATGAAGATCTTTTTCAGTGTAGTCTTAGTCTTAAATATCAGGAAGCTTTCACATCAATATTTGGGAAAAATAAGAAAACTCACTTAACTACATGTACTATTTAACATTTCCTTTCCTAGTACTTCCTCTAAGTATGAAATAAACATTGAATCACAGAATCTTCACTCCTGTAACTGCCTGTTCTGTATATGAATTGATATCAAAAGATATTAGACTAGGACAGCTTACAGGAATGGATTCC
>CM044436.1:59301760-59358912 GCA_024363595.1 Xenopus borealis | reverse complement strand
GCACTATTAACTGATGCGTTTTAAAAAAAAACATGTTTTTCCATGACAGTATCCCTTTAAAGCAAGGAATTATAGTTTCCTCACCAGCTGTTGTTGAGTTGCCATATATTAGAAAATGTAGGGGGGAAGGAGGGTAACCCCCAAAAAATGTTCGCTCTTTTTCAGACTATCACCCTACAAAAGGTAAAAGACGCCAGCGTTTTTTGGGACTTACAAAAAATGTCAAGTTTTTTTTTTTCAAACACCTTTCTATTGCATTTAACTTCGCCAGGTCTGACCTCTAGCGTAAGATGTAACGCTCAGAAAAATGTTCGTCTTAGTGAATTAGCGTGGTGTAAGGGTGCAAAGTTGCACAAAATCTATCAACTTTGCTAGAGAATTTTCGCCAGGGACACTGTTAGTGAATCGGCGAAGTTGCGAATTGATGTCACTCTGGCGAATCAGCACTTTAGTGAATTTGCACCTATACATTAGTCACTGTGCCAGTGGAGCTTATAATGTAAGGTCCCTATTATATTCACACACACTATGGTCAGAAGCCAAAAAATATGCCTATATGTTTTTGAACATACAAACTCATTGCAGTGCCCTGGTTGGAATGAAAACTGCAACTTGGAGGACCCATTACTGAAAGAGAGCAGTGCCAGCCACCACAGTGGTGCGTGAAATAGAAGTTAAGAAAAGCTGTTTGGGGGCTGCATATAACTGAGCATAGGGCTGCTGGTTGCGTGAAGCACCATAGCTGCTCAGTGCAATATAAAGTTTTGCTATACATAAACATAATTATGAGTTATAGATCCATTTAAAGAATATACCTTGTATACGCTTACATACCTTTCAGTCCAATTTTTTTTCATGATCCAATAGGTAACTTTTTTATTATATTGCATTGTATTTATTTTGAAGCACTTCAAATGTTCTCACTCCTTTACAAGGTGTATACATGAACAATGGTATGGTGAAAACGTAAGGGCTAGATGATCAAATCACAGTAGGGATGAACTCTCTCCCTTGAGGAACTTGCAATCTATATATATATTTTCATATAGCTCTGTAATAATGTATACATTATGCACTGGGTTTTTCAGGGATAGCAAGCCCCTGTACTATGAAGATTTATTTAATATAAGAGAATGAAGGTCAAGGAAAGTAAAGGACAGATTTATTATGCCCTGATATTTAACACGCTCTGTAAAAAAAAAAAAACATATCAGGCATTTCAGGTTTAATAGTTTATGTCCAGTGCTGGAACAATTTGTTTCAATGCTTTTGGAATCCTTAATTCCTTCCAGCAGTGTAGATTATTACTAATTCAAAGGGTTGTTAAAGCCCAGTACAGCTGAGCTCTAACATCACATACACTACATAGGACCTGGATAGGGATGGCGCGAACTGTTCGCCGGCGAACTTGTTCGCGCGAACATCGGCTGTTTGCACTCGCCGGAAGTTCGCGAACGTCGCGCAACGTTCGCCATTTTGGGTTCGCGTTAGTTGGCGCTTTTTTTTTTTGCCCTCTCACCTCTCAGACCAGCAGATACATGGCAGCCAATCAGGAAGCTCTCCCTCCTGGACCACCCCCACACCCCCTGGACCACTCCCCTTCCAATGGACAGTTCCCTGATTTCAGCACAGGGAAAAAGAAAAAGGAAGGAGCTGCTATAACACAAATACTGCAGCCTGCAGTCTGCTCACCACCCTCCCACCCACATGGTCAGTGGCTCTGCTTTTGTATTTTAGTTGTGCCTGGATGATGTGCTGGCTACTGGTCCACTTTCCAGTCAAAGCCAGGGAGCTGTGAATGTAGTAAATCATGGAAAATAACTGTGCCATTCTGCTATGAGTTCTAGGGGTATTTATACCCGAACTGGCCACTTTAACATCTTTGTGTGAACTCTGAGGTATTTATACATGAACTGGCCATCTTTTGTGAACGCTAGGGGTATTTATACTTGAACTGGCCAAGTCTGCAGGGATTTGAGGGACATTTTAGGTTAGGTAGCTTTGCTGGCTAGTAATCTACCTTCTACTGCAGTGCTCTGTATGTAGCTGCTGTGGGCACTGATCTCTTCTGATCTCATTCTCATCTGTGTGCTGACTGCTGTAATAACCATTTATAATACATTTTTGCCCTTGATCCCCCTCTGGCATGCCACTGTCCAGGTCGTTGCACCCTTTAAACAACTTTAAAATCATTTTTCTGTCCAGAAATGTCTTTTTTAGCTTTTAAAGTTCGCCTTCCCATTGAAGTCTATGGGGTTCGCGAACCGCTCGCATTTTTGCGCAAGTTCGCGAATATGTTCGCGAACTTTTTTTCCGACGTTCGCGCCATCCCTAGACCTTGAGGCCTGGGGGGTGTGTGTGTTCACAAACAGCTGGCACTTTACTCTACAGCTGACATATTGCCATTTCTATTGCCACTAACATACAGTTGTTTCTCCTTTTTAGACTTGTAGTCTCTATGCTTTGATGTTCTTGCAATAGTCTAGAGAGATGCTAATCCCATACATCAGGGGTCCCCAAACTCCGGTCCCAGAACCTGGCCATGGACAGTCCTGAACTGGGCCACTGAAATTAATGCGGTGTGCCCGGGATTGGATGCCAGGATGCATTGCAGATTGGAGTGTTATCATCCCCCTCCCTCCCCCCAGCAGCCTAACAATAGAACAATGGGATGATAACCAGATAATAGCTAGTTGATAGATATAAGAACAGCACTCAGTAGTAAAAATCCAATTACACTGCAGCTCCTCCAGTTACATTGAGTAGGAGAAACAATAGTCTGCCTGAAAGCAGTTCCAGCACAAAGTGCTGGCTCTTTCTGAAAGCACAGGATCAGGCAAAATGAGATGGCTGGCTACACACCAATATAACCAGTAAAAAATATACTTGTTAGTTCAGGAGTTACATATATGGTAAAAACTACACCATAAAAATCGTTACTGTATCCCTTCAAAGTATGAGGATCCAAATTACGGAAAGATTCTTTATGTTAAAAATCCCTGGTCCTAAGAATTCCAGATATCATGCCCACACCTGTACTGCATGTGCCACTGGATGTCTGTCTTCTAGCTCAAGTAATTGTGCTCACAAACATAACAAGGGCACACATATATGTTGATGAATGAAGGGCAAAAAGCTCAAATTAACCATTTCAGTAGCCAAACTGGGGAAAAAAACAATGTATTTGGTGAACAAGTGAATACTTATATACTGTTTATGGTCAGTAAAACACCACTCCATAAAATAATAGCCGAATGTCAAAAGTAGTAAATCATAACCTGTCTAGAACTAGGGAAGGGAAGTTGGGGGGATTCTCATTATTACACATAATGGTATCAAAACTAATCCTTTCTGCATCTTAAGAGCATTAGCTGATGAGGAGATTTGTCTCCAGCAATAAAAATGCACAAATGTGGGCAACTAATCTCCTTAAAATGCCTCTCTGCTGGAAATAACTGAACTCATTGGATGGTAAAACCAATGTATCACTTTGTTCTTCTGAAGTCCGGAGTAAAGTTTGTGCACCTTCACAATATGTAAGTTCTATATGGAGATTTCAGTTATTTCCAATGGAGAGCCATTTTCTGAATATTTGTCACCCGCAGTTGTGCATAAATAATTGTGGGCGACAAATATCCCCATCAGCCACTGCTTTTAAGGATGTAGTGACATATGTAGCAAATGCAAGAGTGACACCTTCTGCCAACCTACACAAAGAAAATAAAACAACTGAAAATTATGTATATCAGCATGCTGGGCAGAACACAAATTGTAACTAATGCAATTAACATACATTGGTGTGTAGAGCCAAAATAGTGGGTGTAAAAGGACACTAATAATAGAGAAACATAGGAACCAAAGGCAGTGTTACTGTTCTCTAACCATAGTGAAATCAAGACTCTGGACAAGAATTAGAGCCCTCAGAAATTTAAGAAAAGAGTGTCAATATGGATTTAGAATCCAGCTTTCAAGGTCTCATTCATTGCTTAAATATTAACATCACATAGAAGCAGTCATTGAGGCACAGATCACCATACATCTCAACACTCTGGATTTAGTTGTTGATTCCATTAATGGATAGCTCCCTGTAGTGCATCAAAGATGTAAATGTCAGTGCAGTTTAAAAAACAAATCTATTGGCCAGACATAAAGTCCAGACATTACACTAGAAAGCTTAACCAACCACTTGGCCACAATAACTTTAGTTTGCATATGTAGTAAATCATCATAAATATAGCAAGTATTTTAACCAATGCAAGACAGGCCGATGGCAAATTATTCTAGTGCTGATTAGAACAAAAGAGCATGTTAAACACCAGTCTTTTGAAAAGAATTCACCAATTCCACCCTCCTTTAATATACAAGAAATAAATGGAAAAAAAACCCTCCTGTATTTTTGCTGGTCTATCCTCCAAAGTATCCTGCAACCCAATTAATGGAGATATTCTTTTATGCTTTTCTTTCATGCACATTAATGTGATATGCTTAGGAAACCTTCGGTTTAGAACAAAAGAGATATTATGTGTTTAAGACACCTAGTGAAGCTTTGGTGAATAAGAAACCTAGGTTATTAAATTTATGCTTCAGCATAGGCTCAGAAAATGCACACATAAAACTGTTGCCTAGCAGTGAACAGATTTGTATAGGGAATGTTTATTAAAATTGTGACTATTTTATTGGTACATCATATATAACGCTGGACAGCATTCAACTAGGCACATAGGGAGCAACATACAATATATAAATCCTGGGTTATTGTATGTGTGACAATTCACATTGGCATTATAAAAAATGATCAGGGGCAATGTGCCCCACTAGCTAATAGGGGCAGCTGCTCCTGGTACTTTAACCAGATATATTCGGCTCTTCTGGTGCAGGGATTGCAATTATGCTATTTGTGCTAGTGTCCTGGCCCTCTTAGCTACTCTTGTGGACCTCCCCCCGAACCCCCTCTAGCATAAGAAGGTAAGTGCATGGGGGAGGGGGGGCGGCAGCAACAGCAAGCTGCCTCAGGTGATGGTGGGACCAGGATCACTCTGAAAATGATCCAGTGTAAAACTCTAAAGAATTAGAGTCCAGGTGCCCTTTCCCTTGGCACAGAATTTAGGTCAATCTTTGCTGAATTGTATATACTGTAAATATGTATCTAGAGATGGTGAGCGAGAGAGGTGTAGCACATAAATCAATAATGTGTTTATTTAATCATCAATGTGTTTTCATCATATTATATACTTCAATTCAGAACAATAATTTCTTATGGTTGAAACACTGACTTATTAGGAAATAAATAAGCACAAATTGAAGGGATATAGTCAATCATCTTCCCTGTGTAGTTTGTTCCTTTTAATTGTTTTGTCTAAAGAATATAGAATGGAAACCTGCCATTTACTTGAGTGTTTGATTGGATGGATGGGTATCCAGAGTCTGAAGCAGAAGACCTTAGCAAAGGCAGGGCTGTGATTAATGTTATCTAGTGCTAGGGCTGCATGCAGTGTCTGGTGTAAGTTAGTTCAAGGTAGGTATGCCCATGAAGTGAGTAGCCTGTAGGTGCACTGAAATTATAAAGGAACTGTTCAGTATAAAATTTAAAACTCAGTAAATAGATAGGCTGTGAAAAAGTAAACATTTTTCAATAGTCACAAGTTAACCAAAAATGGAATCTATAATAGCTGGAGTGACTGGATGTCTAATATAATAGCCAGAACGCTATTTCCTGCTTTTCAGCTCTCATAGGGGTAAATTCACTAAAGCGTGAAGTGTATAACGCTAGCGCTAATTCGCCAGCATGACGTCAAATCGTAACTTTGCAAGTTCACTAACACCGACAGCGAAGTAGATAGACTAGCGCAACTTCGCACCCTTATGCCAGGAGAAGTTGGGCACTGACGAAGGATCGTAATTACGCAAATTCACTAAGATGACCATTTTACTGAACGTTACCACTTACGCTAGACGTTATTTCGCCAGGTCAGACCTGGTGAAGTTCAATACAATAGGATTTTGAAAAAAATGCTGGCATGTTTTACCTTTCTAGGGTGATAGTCTGAAAAAGAGTGAAATTATTTTAGGGGGTTACCCTCCTTCCCCCCTACATTTCCTAACATATGGCAACTCAACTATAGAGGGGGCACATGTTTAGGGCAATAGGACAACTTATTTTTTTATTTTTTTATTAAAGGTTTCCTGGGCTTGTGTAGTGCAATGTAGTGGCTGTAACATATACTTCTATTAGACTTTGAAATTTGCGCCATATGCAAATTAGGCATTGCTAGTGTAAATGCGCTTTGCCTGGCGAAGTAACACTAGCGCAACTACGCTACCATTCGCAGACCTTAGCGTAACTTTTCACTTTAGTGAATTTGCGTAGCGCTGGCGAAAATTCACCTGGCGAAGTGTGGCGAACGTTAGTGAAGGCAACGCTAGGGAATGTTCGCCGCTTGAATTTCCCCCTTAGTTTCGACTGATTGGTTACTTTGTAGTAACCAATCAGAGATTTGAGGGGGTGGCCTCTGGGCCATAACTGTTTGTTTCTGACTCTGAGCTGCATGCTAAGGATCAATTGCAAACTCACTGAACAGTTATGTTCCATGTACCCATGTACCCCCCAATCTTAAATTCACTGACTAATTCAGAGCTGGAAGTTGTGTTCTGTTCTTTTATGTTAGACACCCAGTCACTCCAGTTTTTGGCTAACTGTATAAGAAACATTTTCTTATTTTGCACAGCCTATCTATTTACCCAGTTTTTATTGTTACATTGATCAGTTCCTTTAAGTACCCAGGTGATGTTCACCAACCTAGGAATGGAATGTTTACTGTAGAGTTGTTTCCTAGTAGTATACTTGAGACTGAATCTGGTAACTGCTGAAGATTGCACTCTGAGTAATGGCCCCCAAGTAGTAACCTATAGCTGTTGAATTCTACAGTTGCACTGTATTTGCCCAAACAACCAGTGCACATTTTAAGTGAAATCAACCATAAGGAATCGTGCACATGGTCCTACACTTTAGGCTAGTGATGGGCGAATTTATTCGCCGGGGGCGAATTCGCGGCGAATTCCCGCGATTCGCCGCTGGCGAATAAATTCACGAAACTGCAAAAAAAATTCGCAAAAAAAAAATTCGCTGCGCAAAAACGAGTCGCGCATCGTTTTTGACGCGACGCGCCGAAAACGACGCGCGCTGAAAACGACGCGACGTGCGTCAAAAACGACGCGCGACTCGTTTCGCGAATCGGCGAAAAATTCGCGAATTTCTCTGGAAATTCGCGAATTTTTCGGCGAAGCGAAACGCTGCCGTTTCGCCCATCACTACTTTAGGCAACTGCTTAGCTTTCAGTGTTTTTTTCATAAAAGGCAAAGATGATCTACTGTATGTATTAGTCAGAGATAGTAAAATAAAAAAGAAGTAACTGATTCTTATAATCTGGTGCTAGATGTTCAAATTATGAAAATAGTGGAAGTTTCAGTTATAAGCATCAAGCATGGAAAGGTTACACTTTTTTTCCTGTTATTATTTTACATCTCACAAAGCATCACATTACAAAATGTGCATGGATTTCCACATCTCCGAATCAAAGTATAGCTTAGCTTTATATGGTGCATGTATACTGTATACACACAAGCATATTAAAAAAATATAGAGACACAACAAACTACAATAAGAGGCATATGCTTCATTCAGTACTATCTATGTGATATTCTTCACTTTCCTCAATTGCATACTTATAAGCTAGTACACACAGATACAAAATGATCCAGTTAAAGAGAGAATGTAAACCTATGTTCAGGGTAAGCTCTATTTATAAGCTGTGTTGAACATACTTTCTGCCTTTTGTTTTTTAAGAAATAACATTTTGCTATGACTTCCCTCTGTATTTTGCTCATGTTTAACACAGGTGTAAATGTTGTCTTCCAAAGTCATAAAAACAAATAAACCAACTCATGCAAAGAGAACGTTAAACAAAAAGGTAAAACCAATGTTTAAGCCAACTGTTTACAGTGTACTGTATGTATATTCTCTCCATAAGATGGTTGTATTCTCAGATACATTATCAGGGTAGTTCAATTCAGACTCAAGCACAGTAAAAATTTAAAGAAAGATTGCAGCAGTGTTTGAGATGGACAAAATATATGAGAGGTGTCAGTCTGAAAGCATGCCAAGTTTAAAGAGGTAATGAACATATCTGAAATAGTAAAGGTGTGAAAGGGTACAGTAATAGAGAATTATCATATACTGGATTGTATTGGGAATTCAAAGAGCACAGGGATCCAAGACTGAATTTCAAGTTGCTAGTGCAGTTGTAGCAAGTACTAAAAACCAAATGTCTACATGATGTTTCCCAAAGACAGAATGAACTACACAAGAAAAGTAGCAGGCACCCTATACTTAGAGGTATGAAGAAAGGGGCATGCCTAGGAGTCATGCATAAACTATCTAGAAAAGTACCGTAAGACACAAATGCAGATTGATTTTTGATCTGCAAAGATTAGGAATCTATGTTAAAATGGAAATGGATGACAATTTCAAGGCATAGGATAAATCTTAGCGGATGGTTTTTGAATTTGCCAACAGAAATCATTAGATATGTTTGGTCTCAGCTAAATTTTCAGGTCAAATAACTAATTAAAATCAAGATGCTGTTGGAGTTTTGTGGTAAGAGGGGATTTTTATGGAAACACAGAAAGGAATGAAAAAATGAAGCAATGGGCACACACTATTTAAGTCATAAAAGTAAGGTTCTGGAAGTCACACTGGATAAGTAAGATGAAAAAGTAATAAAGAAGCAATATATTTGTGAAGATTCTTCATCCAGGTCATGATATATAGTATCTGTAGAAATAAGTAAAATCAACTGGACTTTCTGTGTTTTTTTCTTAAAGGTGTTTCACCAGTCATCCAACTGACTTTCTCAATTAAGAATGTCATTCTGCATTGAGAAAGCCAGTTGGATGACTGGTGAAACATATTCAATAAAAAAAAACACAGCAAGTCTAGTTGATTTTACTTATTTCTGCAGATAATAAGGCAGCACATTGTGAGTAGAGAAGTTTCCCCCTGAGTAACAAAAAGAAGAAAATTAAAATTAAGAAAAGGTTTTTGGTACACATGATTTGTTATTATCGTATTATGATGTGTCATTTGTGGCTATATAATCTACATTGCAATAGTCTATCTGGACTTATCAAGCATTGACAAGTTAATGATTCTGTGTAAGTACTCACATGGCTTTTTAAAAATTATTGTTAATGGAAATAATAGGCGAACAAATAAAGTGATGCGAAAGTTGGTTATTATGTATTAGGTTATATGATGTATTTTTAAGGAAAAGATTCTTGTAAATCAACTAAGGTGCAATGGGTAAAATCTTCAACATTTGCATGAAAAGCATTACCTCACATCTGCTCCAAAATAATGTCATCATCCCCCACTTAGTTACAGAAGGGGGACATTGTTGTAGCAATCCCTTTGCTAGCTTCAAGAGTGTCCAGGATAGCAAATACTATTCATCTTCTTAATTAGCCTGCAGCTAACCCATGTGCTGCTTTTACCATTTATGCATTGTGGGATCATTGTGGCAGTTAGCTATGAATTTCAGAAGTTAATCCTAGCCTATATTGCTAATAAATTAACATTACCCATTGGTTCCTCCAAGTAAGAGATCATGTATGTAATTTGTAACTCTTGAAAGGAATGGGAATGTAGTGTAAAAGTACACTCAAAGCCTATAATAATGCAACTCACTGTCATACTTTGCCTTAAGTCACAAACAGACTCATAATCCTCCTCCACAGGTGTCTTCAAATGTCAGTACCACACTAAACCAGGATATGTTTAACTGTGAAAATATTGTTTTTTTCATGGTCATTTTCTGTTTTCTACATAATTACAGTTCATTGCTTTTTTTATCACTGGTTCTCATAATAAAGATATGCAACAGTTCCTGCACTTACACACTACACACTACAAATAGGAGCACATTTACTAAGGGTCGAAGTGAAAATTTGAATAAAATTAGAATTTTTTAAATTTGAATTTTGACTATCGAATAGCTCAAAATTCGATTTGAATAGAAAAAATAAAAAATTTCGAATTTCGAAGTACTTACCCTTTAAAAAACCTTCAACTTCGACTATTCAACAGCTTAAAGCTCCCGAATTGCCATTTTAGCTTATGGGGGATCTCATAGAACCTGTCCTGAACAATTCCAAGAATTTGAAGGATTATGCGGAGAATCTTTCAAATCGTTCGATAGAATCAAACGATACAAAAAAATTTTATTTGATCGATATTGGACCTATTCGATCAAAAAAGGTGCGTTTTCGACTGAAAAAGCCCTTTAAAAATACCATATAATTTTCATATCATTTAACATAGCAAACACATCCAAAATACATCAGTTTCAAGTCTTCCTTATACACAAAGTTCCCCTAGAGGATTCCCCTAGAGGATTAAAGAAGCAGGGGTTTAAAAATAATAATTTGTGATTAAAAACAAGTGCTATGTACAATTTCAGATGCAACTTGCCATGGTTTTTTACCTACATTACAGCCTTTTTCATCTCAATTTCAGCATAATTGTGGCAGCATGCAAATCTGCGCCCAGTACAACTGTACCCAATTCTTTAAAGGAGAATGAAAGGTGTTTTTACTTGGAGGTGCCAAAAGCTAGGCACCCCAAGTGATTGTATCTACTTACCTGACACCCTGGGCCTATCAGGAAAAAACTGCACTGGGCTGAGGTTATTCCAGCAAGCACAATGGAGCAATGGCTTCCTGCTTATTCTTTCTTCAAATTTCCCAGGGCAGGACACATGCGCAGATGAATGAAATAGCTGGCTTTTTCATTAAAGTTCAACTTTTCTCTGTAATGTGCATGCACAACCACGAGAAGATGCAATTGTGAAATGGCCCCTAAAACCCATTTAATTTAATAATCATTGTTTTAACGTTCAGGTATGTAGACTAATGTCAATGGTATGCGTATAACCAGCTGGTATTGCAGCAGCTGTTTGTGATTAAACTTACCTTAACTGAGGAAGACAAAATGACATCATCCACGTTTATTATCCATTAGTTGTTAAGTTTGCAATCTTTAAGCCGGGTATAGTTTTGCACTGTTGTATTCTGTTTTTCTGGAAGAAAATCAATGGCCATTTGCACCAGTAGCATTATTATTAAGCTCCCCTTGCTGACACAAAAAAAAAAACAATGGGATTGGAGCCCTTCTCAACACACCCCTGTCTATATGAGTGGCTGCTGTATTTAGATGAAACTAGCAGTACAGGACCCTTTTTTTCAATGAAGAGCCTTAACTGCAATGTACTTTCTCCCTCCCAAAATGTATATTTATGTAAGTTTAACTGTTTCACAAATTTTTTGACAAAAAGATATTTGCTACTTTTGATCATAGCTGTTATCCATATAATTTTTCCCAATTCCTAAAACACATTTACCACGGTTTACTTAATTTAAAGAATACATCTATTAGTCAACAGAGAGCTGAATTGGGGAAAGAACTTCTATAAATTAATATAAATTCAGTAAATTAAATTCTGGGATGGGATCCGTTATCCAGAAACCTGTTATCCAGAAAGCGATGAATTATGGAAAGGCCATCACCCATAGACTCCATTTTGTTCAAATAATACACATTTTTAAAAATGATTTCCTTTTTCTCTGTAAAAATAAACAGTACAGGCAGTCACATACAAAATAGGGTTTGTAGGTTTGTTCTTAGCTTGAATTTGTCTGTAAGTTGAAACATATACATATATTTAATTGCAACAAAACAGATGTTGTCTTAACATAGTACATATTTATTTTTACTTTTCTGTGCACATATATTTTTACCTTTCTGTGCTCTGCAGTAGACAACACATGCCAGAGGTGATTGGGGCATGTGGTTTATTAAAGCTAAATGCTATTACAAGTCAATAAAACCATAGTATGTTATTGTAATAGCCCCTAACTGTACGTATGGGTGGTATGTAAGTCAGGTGTCTAGAACCTGTACCTTGTACTTTATCCCAACTAATATATAATTGATACTTATTGGAAGCAGAACAAGCCTATTTCGTTTATTTAAAGTTTACATGATTTTATAGTAGACAAGGTATGGAGAGCCAGGTCCCGAGCATTCTCAATAACATATTCCATACCTGTATATAATATCCTTCATATACTTATAGTCAGGCCTGGACTGTGGGTTCTAGCAAATGCCAGAGTGGCTGCTATAAAGTGCCATAGAAAATCAGTATTTAGTGGGCTGGTGGGAGCTGTTTTGGCCTCTGTGTGGGCTTATTGGTCCTCTGTGTACCTGAAATGCCAGGGCCTATGTTAATTCTCAGTCCGGACCTGCCAATAGTTATGGCAGTTATCAATAAAACAACTGTATTTAACATGATTTACAATTCCTCACCTCAAATTCAATTCCTCATCTCAAAAATCTTCTTTTGTTACCACATAAAAAAGGTATGAGTGAAATGTAATTTACAATAAGTATTCTGATCATTACTTTTTCTGTCACCAGTAAGCACAAACTACCGTGTTAGCCAAAAAGCTTGCAAAAACAAAATCTCATTGTATTAATTGGAAAAACCTCACCTCCAGTATTAAATGGACATATGTTTTACTTTCAATATGAATGCCACAAATGATTTATGTTTTGAAATTGATATGATTATTTAAAATATTCCATTAAAACATGAGTTTCTTTGAAAAATGCATTTTATATTTAATTATATGTGAATTAGCTGGAAGAAGCTGCAGGGAAGCCCAGGCTCTTACTGACTTAAGCCTTCTCAGCAGTTTGCTAAATTCTAGCCTCAAATCCCTTGAGGGAATGGTGGATTCAAAGCAGCTTTTAATCATACCACAGGGAGGGTGAAGTAGTATGTAAGTAGGTCATACAGAAAGCATTACTAGTGCATAGGTTACTGTTTTATTTAACAACTAATGTGTCATATATTGACTGCACCTTTGCTGTTGACATTTAAAAAAATGGTATAACTGGGGTCAAGAACAATGGGAAAGGAAAATGCTATTTTAGAATGGGGAATATGATACTTAAATTCAATAAGTGTAATTTGCTACTTAATACTAAATGGTCATTTTAATCTTTGTATGTTACATCTGTATCCCATGTATTGTGTTTACTTAAGCAAAAGGATCTGTCTGTCTATATCCATCTCTCTATACTAGTGGTACATCGATTAAGAATATTGATGTGATTTTTTTTTCATGTCGCTATAGAACTTTTCAGTTCTGAATGGGTTATTAGCCAAGTCTTAGGTGAAAAATATTGCTGTACATGTGTCTATTCAAAAGAAGCCTAAATATATTAAAAGCTGTGTGTCAGAGGATAAAACCTTCTTGGCTTCCCAATACAGCAGAAATGCATTCTTTAGAAATATATTCTAAGAAGCAGATCTAGACATGAATAGAACCTTTTCAAACTAACAATGTCTGGGAAATCAGAAATTCTGCAAAGCTACATTTCTCTGTTGCATTCAGCATTTGTTTCAGCTGGAATGCTAATTCGGAATCATAACTTGACAACAGTATATTTTCATGAATCTGATAGGCCAGCCCAGAAGTAAACACATTGCTAGAGACACTAACAACGAGAGTGTTATGCAAAGAAGCTTTTGGATTATGTGCTACCCTCCCCATAGTTCTGTAGATTCACATTTTGTTGGCACCTTAAAAAATATATTTGGATGGGGTTATTCCACTTATACATTGTATATAGTACTGCATCTGGAAAGAATGCCACAACAATACAAATGTGTAGAACCAAACAACAACAAAAAATAATCTAACCTTAGCAAATACCATTTCCACTGTGTAACACAAGCTAGCTACATAATCAGTATTCATATCATATTTTGTGATACGATTTGATGCCTAATCTCAGATACAGTTGGAGCAATGGCAAAAATCCAGTGAAAACTATCATGGAGAGGAAACTACAATCATATGTGGAGAGCAAAAAATATGTATTTGTGTTATCTCTCTTTTCCTTCCCAGTCAAGCTTTAACTAACTTGGAATGCTGGCAATTATATTTACACTGGTTCTCAGTATTTTGCACATCTTCAAATCCTTCAATACTGTATAATGGTGTGCCTTACTTAATGCTGTACCAACTGCATTTCTGTAGAGTGTTAAAACAGGGAAATAAACATACCTATTGAATTCACTGCATAAAAAATATACAATGAAGTATTTCTCAATATAATGAAGTAGATCTTTAAAATATCTGTATATATATATATATATATATATACATATATATATATATATTTATATATATATATATATACACGTTCAGTGAGCACACTCTTTCCAGATCTTTGATTATATCGATGGGTGTGTTGGTCAAGTCTTTTCATACAATATATAGTAGCAAATGGAGACAAACTCCTTTGTTATCATGAAAATAAATGTTTTTTATTCACAATGCATATGCAACGAAAAATAAGAAACAAGACTCACACTTGTTGAACCAATTAGGTGTATTAAAAGCAGATTCTTGATCCCAGCAGTACAACGTTTTGAAGTACACAGACTCCTTTATCAAGCTCATGGGTTCAATAGGAGTCTGTGTATCTCGAAAAATTGTACTGCTGGGATAAAGAGTCTGCTTTTAATACACCTGATCACATCAACAAGCAGCGCCTGATTCCCCCACATACCGCGCACAAGCGCAGGAAAACTGGGGAGCAGCACGTCCCCAGTGCTCCCCATAGAGCTGTGGCTGGGCGGCATGCTGCCCCTAAAAACTTGCCACCCTAGGCCTTATGAGGCCTCAGCACAAATCTGGGCCTGTCAACAAGAGTGAGTGCTTTGTCTATTTTTTCTATTTATTCTGTTGCTGTCGCAGCAACAAATTTTTTACGACGTGCACAATGTAACTGGGCTGTGTGGCATTACTTGCTTAATTATATATACATATATGTATATACAGATGCAGCCACTTGGATTTATGTGTTAAATGCGTCATGACTAATTGAAGAAACTGTGTTATCTAAAGTTATGCAGTTAACCTTTTCATTAGCATACCAAAGCACCATTGTTCACAATGATGAACACTTTAATTAGATGGGATGCTGTGACACAATTTTCTGTGTTAAATGGGAAAAGTGTGATGTCTGAGTTTAGTTATTCTGTGTCAAACACACAATCCAAAGTGGCTTCATCTGTATATATATATATATATATATATATATATATATATTTCGAACATTCAGCTCTGCACTCCCACGATCAATCCTTATTTCATTTACCCGGATGCTGCTCCTGGATATGTATACACAAAAGCAAGGTATGGATTTTTCAAAATCATTAAACACATTACACTTAAATAACCCCCATGGGTGTATCCACTTTCCATAGCAATAACCCCCCTGTGTGATGTCATCTCAGGTTCTCTAAAAATTAATGAAAAATAGTTAACATTCTAATTAACCATTTCAATATTAAAGGTTAAACTTTCATTACCATAAATAGTGTAATGTGTGTAATGATTTTTTAATCTTGACAAATGTTCTAGAACGGAGCCAGAATGTTGATTCTGGACACATATGAAATAAAGACTTTGTTATTTTGAAAAATCCCAGGAGTATATAAAGAGAAATAAACTTAATTTGATGAAAAAAGGGAAAGATGCAATTCGGACACTATGGGGGTTATTTACTAAACTCCAAATGCAAAAATCACAAAAAATTCATGATCTTTTCTTATAAAATTGGACGTTTAAAAAAATCAAGTTTTTTTTTGGAATTTATTAAACCCAGAGGATGGAAAAGTCTGAATTTGAATCAGACCTGTTGAGGTTGCAGATACTGTAAGTCAATGGGAGAAGTTCCAATGATTGTTTGGGTGAAATATATGAATTAATACAAAAATTCCAAATGCCAAATTCATGTAGAAGTCAATGACAGAAGTACATCAAACCATTTGAAGATGTTAATAGCTTTCCTAACAATCAAGTTTTTTTCGGAGGAAAAATTGATTCAAATTTTAGTACAATTTTTGGGTAATTCCTATTCGAATGTTAGATGTTTTTTCATACATAACCTCCCATTTAAGTTGTGAGAACATTCAAATTTATTAAAAGAAAATCACATGACTTTAAAATTCAACCTCTGATAAATAACCCCCTCAGTGTCTAACCAAGATGTCCCCATTTTTGTAAATTTTTAGAACAGTTTCTTCTTGTTGTCTTCTGCATGTACAATGGTAAAGTCTTATGAATAACAACACTACGAAATAAGTTGGCGCTATGGAAATACATGTTAATAATAATAATTCATTAAATCTATCCAAATTCAAACAGTTTTGGAAAGAATGCAGAATTGTAAGGGGTTATTTATAGAATACAAATTTTTCTCATGTATTAAATAAAAAAGTCAGACCAAACTAGAATTCCCAATTTACCATTATTTACCATTAAAAAAACATGAAAACATTGGATTGGGAAAAACCGCAACCTTTTCGGATTGTCACACAAAAAAATCTGAATTTGGCTGGTTTTTTTTGTGAAAAAGATGGAAAAGCCTGAAATGTTTGGATTATTATATGAAACCCAGCGCAGACCATCATACCTTCAAATTGCAAATAGGAACTCTGCCGACCTTGACAGGTTGAAGATGGAATATTTTTGATTTCTGACTTTTTGCATCCTCAGGGTGTAATAAATCTCAATAAATCTGAGTTTTTTTCCACTAAACATTTAGATTTTATAGTTAAAAACCTTGGATTTTTTCATGTTTTTAGCATTCAGATTATAATAAATAACCCCCATAAAGTTGGTTGGAGAAGGTGAAATCTAATTTCACTGCTGGTGAACTGGTGAACTATTTCACTATTAGTCTGTTACTTACCACTAGAATTTGTATATTGCTATGTAAGATAAATATTCCTTACATGACAACTGAAAAAGGATGTGACTGATGACAGACTATACCTGTTCATAGTTCAGGTTAAACAGATATAGAGAGATGCTTTTGCAAGTAATGAGAAACCATGCTTCTGCAATGCTCACCATTGCTGTGATCCAATATAAAGTAATGATGAAAGTTGGTGATGCCTTGTACAACAGAAAAATAAGAGAAGTGCTCAGAAGAAATATTGGGCCATTATTACACTGCCAAACCAGCTGCAGGATAACACTACTGATACTTACACATTACCTTGGTAACAATGTTTGATAAGAAGCCGGTGCCGTAAACCTTTGCACTACTATTATTTCATCAATCTGTGAAGGGGTTAGAACACTTCTTTGTTTGGACTGAACTAAAAAGTAAAAATAAACATATTCAGAGACTTATTTATCAAATGTCAGATCTAAAGTAAATTAATTGTTTTCCTACTTTTATAGAAAAGTGTTGTTACAAAACTTGTTTTATTGACAAATCTTTGCATCGGTTGTTTGTAAAGGGTTACGCTGTTATTTACCATCATATCTGATTAGCTGATTTAAAAAGGTATGGTAAAATGGTGCGCTGTGTTTATTAACTAGACAAAACAGATGGAAAATCCAGACAAGCAATTGTGAAAATTGGTGAAACGTTTGTAATTCACCAACAATCAGTCTTAATCAAATTCATATGACTATTTTTGACAGACTTTTCAGCGGTAATTGAATTTCAGTGGCAGACAGCATTTTGAATATTTTTCCTATGAAATAAGTTACCCAAGCTAAAGTTACATGAGCAAGTCACCCCTATCTTCATGAAACACATGCTGCAGCACTCCGAATCCTGTGAAAGTGGTTATTGTGCCAACAAACTAGTCAACAATAAACCACTCTTCACAGGATTTGGAGTGCTGCAGCGTGTGTTTCTTGGCGTTATACGTATATTTGATTGTCACTCCTATCTTCATGTTACCTAAAGGTTCAGCAATGTTAAATGTGTTTTGTAAGCAAGTGATTTAACTGGCACAATGTCAGATGAAGCAATCAATTACAATAACCCTTCTAGGACAACAATACTTATATCCTTATATCCTATTGGCTTTGTTTTCCTGACAGTATCTGTTTACTCGATCAGATTGGTGTCATTTAAATGTTATATTAAAATGAGTGCATTATTTCACATAATAAGTAAATAATTTAACATTACACAATATTTCCTCTTCTTTCTTATGCTTGTCAAGCAGGTCAATTTCTTAATATTTTCATAACAGTTTCCATAATGATTTGTCATTTACTCAGTAGAGAAATTTACTAGGGAGAAATGTACTTTGTTTTATGGCATAAAATGTTATTGAGACTTTCTTTGAGTGGATCTAATTGCTCTCATGGATCACGTTATGATCCTGAAAATAAGTTCAGAAGTAAAACGGACTTCTTCATTGTGGGGCATATTTACTAAAAATTCGAATTCAAAAGTTTTTAACGCAATTTGACCAATTTGAACGATCGAATATAAAAAATTTGATCGAACGATTTTAACCCTTCCATCAAATATATTTTATTCGATAAAAAAAAAAAAAACTTTAAAACACCTATGGGAGCTTCCCATATGGTCTTAAAGCAATTTGGTAGGTCCAAGTTGGCGAACTGGCCTATCAAATGTTTTAAAGGGGAAGTACTTCGAATAATCAAATACAATTAAATTCGAATTATTCGAATCGGTTGAATTTTGAAAATTCGATGGTTGAAGTTACCTCATTTGCATATTTGAAATTATAATTACATTTTTTTTTAAAAATTTGATAGAATTTTGAATTCTTCATACAAATTTAGTAAATGGGCCCCTAAGATATAATCCTGCGATATAAGATTTAATCCTGCGCAGGTCCATTTTTTGGGACCCATACCCGACCCATACCCGCACCCTGCAATCTGCAACCTGGACCCGTGACCCGCATTCTTACCCGCTTGGTCCCGCGACCCGACCAGTACCTGCAACCCGGGATCAGCAACCTGGACCCGTGACCCGCTTACCATCAAGAATCAGGAAGTTCTGTCATTGTAAACGGAAGTGACATCATCGGAAGTAGCCGTGATCAGAAAAAAAGGCGTAAAACAGGAAGTGCTGTCATTGTAAACTGGAAGTGACAGCATCGGTAGTAGAGATGCTCAGAAAAAAGGAGTAAAAATCGCTATGGCGATCAGCGACCCGACCCTCAACCCGCAGAACCACTTACCCACTTCTATGCCTGTACCTGGAACTTCTACATGCTACCCGCAGAGTACCGCTGGACTTTGCGGGTAACCTGCGGGTACCCAACCCGCTGCAGGACTCTACCCTAAGACTCAACCTAAATCCTTCTGATGAAAGTAAACCAGAATTATTAACAGTATGGCATTAAAAGAAGAGTTACATGAAAGCATGTTATGGTGCATTCCTGATGCATTTGTTCCTAAAAACTATAAAATAATTAGTGGCATGACTTTTATGCTCAATACACATTCCCTCTAGTACTAAAAAAGGTTGCCTAAGGAATCTGTTACATATATACTATTTCTGCTCAGTTCCACCTTTCATATCTTTGTATGTTCTGTTACTTCTATGAAGCCACCACTCTTTAGTAAAAGCCTTCCAGTACTCCAGTAAAATTAAATAAAAGGAATAAGGCACTACTTCTAAGGCCAGCAGAGCCAAATTCCAACCAGTATTTGTAAATTCTTGGTGGTTTGTGCCTAGTGCAGGCTGGTGCAAAATCGTTGTCCTTTATTATGGAGTACAATTATGCCAAAATCTAAGAATATCTTGTGGGTAGAAAACGTTGTACCGAGGTTTTGTATTTTATGCAACTTTAGTAAATTCAATGAAAGTTTTTAAATGCCACAATTGCATTTTGCAATTTACCAAATTAAATGTATATTTGGAGCAAACAGGTTTTGGCAGCTGAGGTCAAACAAATGCATGTTTTTTAGATACCATAATAATATAAAAAAAATTGGTAAAATTGCCTTCTGTAAGTTGCCACATTACACAGAAATTCTTTAGTGGTTACTAGATGACCTATATTGATGCATTTTTGCATTCCAGATTAAAGTTCGGTGTATCTTCTGCTATAATCAATTAAGTTCCATCATTATCACAGTTGTACAACAGACCATATAAAGTCTTATAGGTAAGATACCAAACATTACAATTTGAGAAAAACAATTAAGAACTATTTCAGAACCTGATGGGTGATAGCAAAGTCAATTCAGTTACAAACACAGTAATCAATGCTGTGGAACAGTTAAGCCCATGATTACATGCATTTTGGAATAGGTAGGATTGTTCTGATTTTATAGCCCACTGGATAGGATTCTTGACAAAATGTATGGATTACTTTTTTCTTCTAAAATCCATTTGAGTAGACAAGGTAATGAACACCAGGAAGTGGTGATAATGAAAAAGTTAATTACATCTCAGCAGTAAGTTAAAGTTTTCTCTTCAATTCAGACCCGAGGCACCTACTCTTTAACCGTTCTGATATTATCAAAACCTACAATATGATCTTAAATTAATAAAACAAAAGCTTCTATAACAATCTGGATCTTGTATTACTTTGTAACTCATGCTAATTATATCTCCATAGTTGCAAAAATAGTTATTACACTTAGCTAGAGAACAAGCACTATCTTGCTACATGCTGACCACAGAAATAACATAGCCCCAAGCAATCTGTTGGGTCAGATCTGAATAGAATAAATTTGAAGTGCAGTGTTTTACTGTGTATTTAATCTATGTAAGGGTAATTTATCATAACAGTTGTTGAACTGGTGCCATTATTATCATTAAAAAGCTAATAGTGTTATTAATCATCTCACTTTATAGGCATCCACTGCAAACATCAATATGGTATTTTGCAGCTGGTAGAATCCTAGAGTAACTGGTTGTCTCTTTTACAATGCATTGTTGCATATTATCCTGAAGGTTAGGTATTCTCCATAGCATAGCTAAATGATATAGCTATAGTACATAGAGGCAAATTAATACTGGTATGTAAAAAAAAGTGCTTAATATACACCAAACATCAGCATTTAAAGTCAAATCACATGTATCTATAAAAACGTATGCCTAAATTGTCTAAATTGTCTCACTGACTTCTATAATGTGGTGTAAGAAAATTCAATATATTTACTGGGTTTTTATTTATTTAAGTCTGATTGAGAAAACCTAGAAAAAAAATTGTTTCTTTACTATAAAATTAAATTTTTTAGTTGAATGAAAACCTCTAATTTTTCAAAAATTATTATACCCCCAAGATGCAAAAAGTCAGAATCTGAAGACACTCCATCTTTAACCTGTCGAGGTCCTGCAGAAGTCAGTGGTAGAGGTCCTAATTGCAATTTGAAGATATTATGGTCTGATCTAGGTTTTGTACGATAATCCAAACATTTTGGGCTTTTCTGTAGATTTCACAAAAAAATTGGACTTTTCTGGTGTCAAATCCCAAAAATTCAGATTTTTTCGTGAGTCAATCCAAAAAAAAGATGTTTTTTTTCCTGCAATCCAAAAAAGTCACCTTTTTTCCCAATATGTTTTTTTTTAAATAATAACTAAGGGTAAATTATGGATTCTATTTTGGTCAGACTTTTTCTATTTAAAGCATCAGAAAAATGTGGATTTTGATAATTAACCCCCTTGGTTTTAGTCTAAAAAAAGTATGCAACTTTATCAATATACCAAATTGTAAGGACAAAAATCTAGTTTTATAAATATTCCAGTCATTTCACAGCTTTTACTGTCTGAAACATTAGATTATATTAACCTTGTTTTCTTCAGAAAGATTAATATTTTACATTTCACCCAACCAAAGAGTCATTGGCAGCTAGTAAACAAAGAATGATCGCTATGATCAAAGATATGGTATTTACAGTATATTAAATGCCTTTTTTCACTGAGCAGAAATAATTTTGTCAAACAGAATAACTTAAATGTGTTCCAGTTAAGGGCATTTTTTAATAATGACTGAAGATTGTATAAAGTAGATGTTGCTGGGTTATGAACAATTTGTCTTTTATCACTTATTTTGAATGACTTAAATATTGATTTTTGGCAAGGTTTACATTTTTAATCACAAACAAGAAAATAGGAAAAAAGGGCTCACTAATGAGTACTAGTTAGAACACTTGTCTTACAGAATTGTGACCCTTAAAGCATCATACACAGCCTAGTTGCTAGTTGAAGAATAGTGGAGCAGCCAGGGCCAGATTTACCTAGCAGGCACCCCTAGGCCCACTGTCATTTGTCACCTCTGTCAACTCCCTTTTATTTGTGTGGAGCAATGGGAATTGGCACACAGGAAAATTTTAATTTCTGAACCAATGTCCTGTCACCCTAGGCCTGGCCCTAGATGGACTCTCCACAAATCCAGGCCTGGGAGCAGCACATTTTAATACAAGCTCCAATGTGTAATAAATGACACTACATTTGCCCAGGTGTAGCAATCTATAGCAACCCATAAGGAGTATGCTTTTAAACAGGTGACCAGTTAATGCTACCTGCTGATTGGTTGCTATGGGCTGCTGCAACTGGGCAAACTTTATTTTATTACCTAACCCCTATAGAACTCCTTACTTAACACCTGCTTTGATCAGACAGTGAGTGCAGTATTACATGTGTGTGTGTGTGTTGCACACACATCACTCACAAATTAAGGCTTTGTCCTGCCCTAATGCATGCGAGTTACTAGCCAGAGAAAATGTTTTTTCCCTCCATTATATACAATAGAAAAAGTAGAAAACCTGGTCAACTGAACTGAATGTTTTACTTTACCCCATTAAAAATGGAAACAACCGAAAATGATATCCTAACTCTAAAATATTCATTATGTGACTTTTCAGCTGTCATGAGAACCCGCAACAATCCAGAAAACAATAGCTAAGAGTAAAAATACCCTGTTCTGCTTGCATCTGCTTCTTATTAATATGTCAGAAAAGGTAGAATATAGTAAAACCTGGGGTCTAACTGATGTGCTTAACACCGAGATTCCATAATAGGATAAGGTAGCAGTTCCACGTAGTTTCTGGGCTAGTATGACAGTTGATTTATTATGACACATGACAAATACATGTACATTGAGTGTAAATGTATTAGTCATGTGTCATAATAAATCAACTGTCATAAACATTTCCTTGCATATTTGGGCTTTTACATGGGCATCATAGATTGAGAGGAATCAAACATGCAAAGCAAAAAGCTTAATTTTTTAAAGTGGATGCTAGAGGTATTGGTGCTGTTGTAATGAAACTCAATATTCCTGGAATTAATGGTCTATATTATTCAGCACATGCCAGGATCCATAACCAGTAAAGTCACCAAGCTAAACTCTTCCCCACCCTACATCTCTGAACTCATCTCTATATACTCACCTAACCGCTTACTATGCTCCTCTACTGACCTGCTACTCAACTTTTCTTTCATCCTCCTCACATGCTTGAATTCAAGACTTTGCAAGGACTGCATCCCTCCTCTGGAATTCTCTCCCATGGTCTGTCTGACTTTTTCCCAACCTTTCTGCTTTCAAGAAATCTTTTAAAACGCACTTAGTTAGAGAAGCCTACCCTCACCCTGCTTTACTGCCAAATGCAATACCACAAACAGTACCCCATCTCTCACCCACTTAATTCTGATCTTGCCCACTCCCTTGCACTTATATTGTAAGCTCTTTCTGCACAGTGCCTTCCTCACCTTTGTACCAGTATTGATTGTGATGTATGTAACTCCATATGTTCTATGTACATCATTCATGTGATTTAGTTGTATAAGCACATTTACTTTACAGCACTACAAAATATGTTGGCGCTATATAAATACATGTTAATAATAATAATGTTGATGATAGATAACTTACAGACTGTTTTAACGCAAACCATTAATTTATTTTGTTGTTTTATTTATGTTTATTTTTCAAAGAATATTCAAAAGATAATACCAGTTTCTAATTTGATTTGGCTTAGAGGATTGATCACACTAAGGAAAGTTTGTCAATTGTGACCAGGCCCGGACTTGGGGCGAGGCCACAAAGGCCCAGGCCTTGGGCGGGAAGATTTCAGGGGCAGCATGCCACCCAGCCATAGCAATCTACAAATGCACCGAGGACGGCGTTTCTTACCAGGTCATGCAGTCCTCGGTGAAGATAGGGAGAGTGTGTGCGCATGCATGCGCCTCAGCGGGGGGAGTGTGTGCACATGCGCTCGCTTCCTCAGGAGGGGGGCGCAGAGCACAAACACTGTGGCCGACCGACTGATTGTGACACCAAGCTCTTGTTTTAAGGTGCTTTTTTTGGGGGTTCCTTACAGTTGAAGAGTTTTATGATAGATTTCAGAGTTACATCACCTTTTTATGATGTTTTCTTGTTTAATTGGTTTTATGGATAGGAAGAAAAATTGCCATAACTTTTTTTGCCATTTCTAATTTTAAAAAAAGCTACTTTTCTTGTCAAATTTCATAATAATAATAATTATGTTTTTGCCCATGCTCATAAATTTGGTGCTTTGGATATGTACCTTATCTTCTACATCCAGACACTGAAGAAAGAACAGTTCAAGCATATTGCAGAGAAGGACTCCAGGTTTAGCTGTTCTGTGCCAGTACTGACACACACAAGCTGTTGTGATTTCTTAGAAGCATGGCATGGTGACATACTTCATCATAAGATGCCATTTGCAGTTACCTATTTTAGGACTGACACAGTCAGTTTGTGCAAAGCTATGAACATGACAATATCACTTGCAAGTTATAATTTGTCATTATAATGTAAAAAAATGGTAATACAAATTTCAGACAGAGTATACCTCTCATATAAAGCAAACAAAAAACCTATTTTATGATTTTCTTAATACAAAATATGTGTGTGGATTTACTGGGATTGCAGCAGGAATTTGTTTTTCTTGGCTGCAATGTAATGCACATCAGACTTGAAAGCTCATAAAGGCTCATTTAATTATATCCTAATCTAAACATTTTACACTGTGTAAATCATAAAACATTATGAATGTTGATTCTGTAACTCAATAAAAGTGGTTTTGTTATTCAAATCCTGTATTCAGTAGACTTTTTTTTGACATAGTAAAGTCACATTTCATGGATAAATGGCTGCTTGCTACTTTAACCTTGCTACTTGAACTTATATTTTGAAGCTCAGGGTACAATATTTCTAATAAAACATGAGGTTCAATCTGTCCTGACACCATTTGCACTTATGCTAAATGATGACATTACAGGTATGGGATCCATTATCTGGAGACCTGTTAGATTAGATTAGATTAGATTCAACTTTATTGTCATTACAAGTACAAGGCAACGAAATGCAGTTTAGGTCTAACCAGAAAATGCAATAAGCAGTGAATGCAGAATAGAAGTTACCCAGAAAACTCAGAATTATGGGAAGGTCATCTTCCATTGACTCAATTTTAATGAAAAAAAAAGAAAAAAAGATCTGGAAAAGCTTTATTTTTTATCATTTTGTCAAATGCCAAAGAACAAAGCATCATATTCTTCACAAAGGTATACAGAGTTATTGATAATAGTTTATAGAAAGTGCCTTCTAGGACTTTGCTACATTCTGTCCTGCTGCCAGGAATATATTCAGTAGGCATTCTTTAACACTGAGTACCCCATCTGGTGGGGCTCCCATTAATGCCACATATGGATCTCTTTGTAAGTTTGCTTGTCATACTGAATAGTATAACTGAAGGGTTATATAATCTTACTCAAACTGAACTGCTCTTGGCAGGTCTGCCAGATATATGCTGCATTTCCTGATAAAGAGCAAATAATAATATATTTTTATATATTAACTATATCATTTAAAATTCCTATTGTTATAGTTTTATATGTAAAGTTGTTTTATGTAGATTATCATATGCTATATAGAAAAAGTCTGCAACATATTGGAGCACATTTACTGAAAAATGCACAGAACTGGTAAGTAACTGATAGGGTATATCCATGTAATATTTAAAAGTGTCTAATTTCTACAGTTGACTATCATTTCAATTATACCCTTCTGTTAAGGAATGAGCCTAGTGTGCTATAAGACAGGATATGTAGCAATGCCACATAAAATTATTATTAGGCTATTCTATTAATCGGAGTTTAACCAGGCTTTACTAGAGCCAAAGCCCCCCCTGTTATTTTATGATTTTAAGTTACAATACGCCAAATGATCTATAGTTACTATGAAAACTAACTGAGGTTTATGTGTGTGTGTTTATGAAAATTTTACACATGTATATAAGATTGTAGGTAAGATAAAATACAAGTTCAAATTAAAGTCGCCTTTCAACAATTTGTTAACCTCCACCTCAGGGGACAGACAAAAAAAAAACATAAATGGATGGATGAACAAAAGGACTCTGAAACATTGGAAATCCTTAGCTTAATATTTTGTTATGGCTAGTAAGAGCTATTGTAAAAAAAAAAAGAATATAGAAATGATTTATCATTGAATCGGCACACTAACAGATTGTAGACCAAAGAAATCTCAAAATGGTGTGCATTATTGCCCTGTATTTGCAGCATCCCCCTTAGGAGCTCTGGGTATACATATTTATAATATTACTTGCATAAATAGGTTTACCATTCAAAGCAGCAGCTTACTCACATATATCTAATTCAAACAAGATTAGAAACTCTCACTGTGTTATTTTGTTTACATTTTTTCAAGGAAACTGTCCCTGATGAATTTGGAAATCCCCATTATTTCTATGAGCTATCAACCAAGATTTTATTTTGATTTTCATAGTATAAATTTCCAAATGGTTATGATTTCATAACAGAAAAAGGTCATATGTTCTTGTAACATGGTAATGGAAAGTAAGATTTTTTCCTTCAGTGATTACATTTGGCATAGTGCAAATGTGTTACAGTCCCCCTAAATTCTGTACTGTATGCAATAGCTTTGCTGAGAATCTTATTAAAAGAAAGACTATACTATAATATATATATATATATATATATATATATAAAAAATAGGAAAAAAATACGCACTCAACAGGCTCAGTTAGGATAACTGATTTTAATAGAAAAACAAAAGATATTCCAACGTTTCAATCACATCATAGTGATCTTCCTCAGGGAAAAAAAAAAGGAAAGTGAGCCTGTTGAGTGCGGTATTTTTTTTTCTATTCTGTACACATTTTACCTGCACCCAGGCAATCTGTGGTTTTTGTTTGGTGAGTGCTCCTCCATGTTCCATATAGCAAAATAAATATATATATATATATAGATAGATAAATAGATAGATAGATAGATAGATAGATAGATAGATAGATATGATGCATGATGTTTCCTCCCTTTGCATACAGCTTTATTCTACATGTTTATTGAATAAAATGAAAAATATTTTTCTGTCACATTTGCTCAATGACATACATCACAGAAATGCAATTTCTACTGTCACTTGCCAGCAATAATATGAATTTTAATGAGCTTTTAGACACAGTGGCCTCTGCAAATGCAGAGCACACCTAATTTCTAGAGTTATTTGACATTTTCTGGCTTAAAACATGAGTAATTTATGTTGGTCCCCAGATCAATACCAGGTTTATTTTTGCAAAGGAATAGACAGCATTACCTTAACAAAGAACACAGCCTAAATGTTTAAAGGGGTGGTTCACCTTCAAGTTAACTTTTAGTATGTTGTAGAAGGGCCAATTCTAAGAAACTTTTCAATTGGTCTTCATTATTTATTTTTCATAGTTTTTTAATGATTTCAATTTTCTTCTGTTTCTTTGCAGCTTTCAAATGGGGGTCACTGACACCATCTAAAAACAAATGCTCTGTAAGGCTAGAAATGTATTGTTATTGCCACTTTTTATTACTTATCATTCTATTCAGTCCCACTCCTATTCATATTCTAGTCATTTATTCAGATCAATGCAGGGTTGCTAGGGTAATGTCTACCCTAGAAACCAAATTGCTGACACTGCAAATTAGAGAGCTGCTGAATCAAAAGCTAAATAACTCAAAAACCACAAACAATAAGAAATGAAAACCAATTGCAAATTGTCTCAGAATATCACTCTCTACATTATACTAAAAGCTAACTCAAAGGTGAACAACCCCTTTAACCTGGTGGCTGACAACATCACCCGTCTGATATGGCACAATTCTAGCGTCTGGTGTCTTGATTTTTTAAATGAAAAATATTTCCCACTTCATGATATATCCTGACATTTTATTTCAGGTCTCATCAAGTGAGGTGTTTTCAGGGCTATAAGCAATGAACTTTCCATCAGCGGCATCTTCAGCTAATTAAACCGGCTGATTACAATAATTAGTATTGATTCACTCCTGAATGACTTTCTAAGCATCCAAGCCAATCTAGACTGACTGCAAAGTTCTAGGTATGAATATTAATTTGATGTTCATCTTTGTTTTGGGCCCCAAAGGTATAGTTTGCAATCTTATACACTTCAATTTGATAACAGAAGCACTTGAGTTTTATTGTAATTTAACAATGAGTGTGTGAATGCATTATGGCATGAGGATAATAATGACTAATGTAGGAATGAGGCAGATATACTGTAACACAGTTACTCTAAGACAATACTATCCCGTGGAAAATTGGTGTGTATAATCAGTCACAATGACAGTGCCTGTATGCACAGTAGGAAAGGAAGGTGTTAATGAATCTTGTCATGTGTGATTGGCTAGGTGTTGTAAAGTAATTAAAATTAACCTTCTGCAGACCGGGCAACATTACTGTAAAAATAGTTTGACAGACATAACCATTGTTACAAAGGAAAGCTGAGTTAAAATGCAGTCCAAATGCTAAATTAGATCCAGATATCCAGGCAACAAAAGACAGAGTAATCATATAATGCACACTCTTACCCTAAAAAAGAAACAGCATAAATTCCAGAAGCAAATGTTCTCTTATTTTTCTATATTTTTGCTGCTGCAAAGTGGCCCATATCTCTTATAAGCACAAGGTAATTTTCTTTCCTACCAATGAAAGTATGTTTGCTCTTTTCACTTTTCTTCATTCTTAATCAGCAAAGGATCAACTCCTGTCCTTCCTGCAATATCTGAACTGGATAACTCATTGCCTTCATAACAACAGATATTGACAAGCTTTCTAACGTCCAACCAGCACCTTATTCTCCAATTTCTGCTATTCATGCCTTTTGGCTGGAAAGGTCATTTTGTTATTACTGAAAGGAGGCCAGTTCTGCTTAACTATGAAAACTGTATTTTCTATTAACTGGTTTGGGTTATTGGAATCATAAAACAAATTCATACATAAATAATAGAAACAGAAAATGGAATAAGGTAATTCTATAGATAGTTCTTTATTAGACTATTATGAAATTCTGGTGTGTATTAACTTCTCCATTTTATGCATCACTCACATCATGCAGAATTATTAAAAAAATTGAAGGAAGGATAACAATAGTAGCAATAACAGCAGTTAGACACAGCTGAGATTCATGTAATTTGAAATGGGGGTGAATAGGCATGGGGTACAGGTGACATTTTGCTCTTAAACAAAGCTCTGCAGATGTCTGCTCTCCTCAGCAGTATCTTTTGACTGATTCATGAAGTGGCATTTGCATTGGCTTCTAAATGAGCCACCTTGCACGCCCTCTCAGTAGGTGGCAATGGAATGGTGTGCTGCTGATAGCAGCTGCTTGCTAGCAATAAATGAAGCAGACTCTGTACTTAGGAAGCTGCAACACACACACATAGTTATAAAAAGGTTTCTATTGTTCACATTTCTATTTATACTAATTATCATTTATGGACAATGAATGTAATTCTACATTTAGTCACATTTCATCATAAAATAAAAATCACAAAAAGTTAAACTGCAAATAAACACACTAAAAACAAGCATATTTGTGTATTCCTTAGTGCTACTGCCATATTTCACTCAATCTCTTAACATAAATGAATGCATCTGAGCAAACAAGAAATCTGAACTGATGTAAATCAGTGAAGAGCCCTCCTCCACCCCCCCCCACACACCCTGTCCCATGTAAACAAAACCATAAATGCTTTCCCTTCATTTTCCAGTCATTTCGGACAGAATTTTAAGCAGTTCTCCGTGAGATCTTTCAAATTTTGGACAATGCTAAGCTTCCTCAAGTTTATACATATTTAAAGCACTAAACACTAGTACACAACATATACAAAGGTACTTAATGCTTCACATTAAGTCACATTCTGCTATTATAACCATAAAATATATCACACATCATGTGCAGCCTCTGCCTAAATGATGAAAAAAGGACAGTGGCAGGTTGTAAAATTCTTGGATTTAGTCACATTCCATAGTCCTGGAGCAACAGTCCAAAATTTCAAGGGTTACTTACATTTATTAAAAGTAGAAAATAAAATTATTCACTAATGTTTGGCTAAGCATCAATCAGTTCTAAAAACTATTTGTGAACAGTTTTTGTAATAGGTTGTGGACAACTATGCTTCCAAGTTATGGTATCTTTTTAATTTGGAACTGGCTGTGTAACCAATTTATCTGTCAAGTCTCCTGTCAACTGCACATAGTGAGGAAAAAAATGTCTATGGCCTGGTCTGCATTCTCTGCTATTAAAATGGGTCTTTTGCTCCTGGATGTTCTAGCCATTGCATACAATGCTGTTCTTAAGTGCCCATTGTCAATCTAGGAACATCATTCAAACTTGTATTCAAAACTGTAAGGAACACCTAAAAAAAAAAAACTAGAAGTTGATGAATATCTGTCAATTTGCTGCCTCTAGTACAGACTGAATTCTTGAAGTTCCTTTAAGCAATTAATGAGAAAGTAAGTAGTGCAGTTCAATAAAATAATAAAAGAAGGGTCTTAGTGTGGTAAAGAAAGTGAGAGTGAAGAGGCAGCAAACAAAATTATAGGCAATGCTTAATAACCTAAGCTGACATATCCAGTCCTGTAAGCTTTTATAAGTGGGAAGATAATATATAGGGGTTAGAGGAAAAGAATTGCTGCCCCAGACGTGTTTAACCACTTTGACAGCTTTATTGTGTGCATGTCCCATTGTCTGCCCAAAAGATGTATTTGGCGATACGTCTGCTAACAAATAAACAAAAGACTGCCTTTTCAAAGCCGTATGCTAATTCCTATATAATTTATGTGTATTTCAATAGAATTGGACAATACAGTTCTTTGTCCCTCTACAAAGTCTATCAATAAAAAAGAGCTCATGATAAATATATTTATCAATTGATTCAAATGAAACTCAACCCTAATGTTTAGGTAGGCTAAATCCATCTTACAGTATTCAGCACATTCTAATGTGGAGCTGTAACATTTTTGTGGGACTATTTTTTGTGCATGCCAAATGTCTGGAATGCATTAATGGCAAGATAAAGGATGAGCTTGCTTTTTAAATGCCCATTTGCCCCATAGGGAAAAAACCACTTTGTGCTGCTGTGCCAAGTAGTTGAATACAGCCTTCAACAGCAAAGAGAGCTACTTATTGCATGGCATGTCCATAGGCTAAACCATTCAAATAAACTAACCAGCACCCATTAAAACAAAGGAGAATGCCACGTACCTGAAAAGCAGCTCCTCATTTCTCATAGTAACAGCAGATTTGGGACAGCGCATGCTTTCTACACAGATATTCTCAACAAAAGCCGGTTTAGAAGTGCGCTCAAACATCAATGCCACAGAAGCTACTAATGGCTATGGCTAGTCTCTCTCTCCCCTCTCTCTGGCTTTCTCTCTCTCTCTCTTGTCAGTTCTGAGTGGTAAAGCAAAGGGGCCCCTGCAGATTCAATAAGCAGAAATAATCCTCTCTGACAAGTAATGTTGTCTGGCCATAATTTACATTAGTGCAGTGTGCTGCCTATAGGGGTCTTTCCTTTGCTGTCTTTTACATGTTCTAATTTTCTAATATTAGGCAGAAAACATATGATGCCCACAAAGGACACAATACAATACTTCTTAAAAACAGATTATTTTTAGTCTCATGAACAGTTTTTTAATGCCTTTTTTAAATTGTCATTTTTGTTACTGATCTTTTTGTAGTTGTTTTCGGACTGTGGGTGCAAAGTTTAAGGCTACAACACTGCAAATGACACTTTTGTAACAAAATGTGAGTTTTTTCAATACCAAACATTAAACAAAATGTACCTAACATGCACCTTATGTTTCATAAAATGCTGTCAGCTTGAAAGCAGAAGTTTTCAAATGGATTGAGTGTTTCTTTTATGATTATTATAATGCTTTATGATCTTCAAAATGCATAAAGCAATATACAACCTTTTATAGTACAGTATACCAAATACGTGAGTTTTATTCTCACTTCATGATTTTTCTTGTAATCATCCCATAACTGTAAACCATAATTCAGGTATAACACTCAGAATTGGTTTTGTACTCAGGAGACTTTATAGCGGTTAGAATTGATTGGAACAAATGAAATGGGGCTATATGGTATCTGCTTTTTTAACTTGCTTTATAATAAGACTCTGCCTGCAAGGCATCATACACCTTTGCCCCAAACCATCTGTGGGAGTTCTATGAGAAAACCAAGCCAATTAGTAGGTTATTACAAATGTTCTATTTGCCTCAAACCACAAATAGGTGAACTACAGAAATTCTGTGGAAGATAATTATATTTTTATGTACAGGTATGGGAAATATGGAAACCTCAAAAACCCAAAAAACACAAAATTACTGGATTAACATCTCCCATTGAGTCGATTTTAATAAAATAATTCTAATATTTGCAAATGAGTTTTTTTCTCTGCAACAATAAATTAGCAGCTAATACTTACCTATCTAAGCTGCATGAATCCATATTGGAGGTAAAACAAGCCTATTGGGTTTAATTAGGGGAGATTTACTTATAAGTAGTGATGGGCGAATTTATTCACATGGGGCGAATCCGCGGCGAATACCCGCGATTCGCCGCAAGCGAATAAATTCGCAAATCACCAGCGAAATTTTGCGGGAAAAACGAGTCGTGCGTCGGAAACGACGCGACGCGCGTCGGAAACGACGCGATGCGCCAAAGTTGACGCAACGTGCGTCAAAAGCATGCCGCGACTTGTTTTGCGAATTTTTCGCCAATTCGCGAATTTCTCTGGCGAAGCGAATCTCGGGAGATTCGCCCATCACTACTTATAAGGGTCGAAGTGAAAATTTGAATTAAAAAAATTCGAATTTTGAAGTAATTTTTGGGTACTTCGACTATCGAATAGGCAAAAATTCGATTCAAATTGAAAAACATTATAATCGAATTTTGAAATTCAACCATTCGAAAATCGAAGTACTGTCTCTTTAAAAAATTCAAAGTGGACCCTTTGCCACCTTAAATCTGCCAAATTTCTATATTAGCCTATGTGGGAGTGTTTTTGGAAAATTTTGAAAATCAAAATATTTTGGGAAAAATCGTTTGAATCGAATGATGCATTCGAATGATTTGAATGATTTTTAGTCTATCTAAAATGGACCTATTCGATTGAAAAAGGTCAATTTTCAATAAAAAAACACTTAGGGGCAAATTTACTATTATTCCCCAAAATTTGCCTGATCAAATTCGAAATTGTTTTAGGCTATCATTTTGCTCGCTATTTGATTTCTCAATGAATTCGTACAATCAGATACTGATCGTTCGATTTCACAAAAAAAACTTGAAATTTAATTTGAGCCTCTGAAAAATTTGTACGATCCGAACGATCGAGCGCTTCGATCGTACGAATGGTATTCAAGCAGGACTTAGTCTCAGAAGCCTATGGGGGGCTTCCCATAGGCTTCTATTGCAATTCGGTAGGTTCAATCTGGCGAAGTAGGAAGTCAAATATTTTTAAATTTTCAAATTTTGATTCCTTCTATTAACGAATAATCGAATAATCGAATATCCGATCATTCTATCTATTCGATCAATTCGATAATTCGATGATCGAAGAGGCCAAATTAGAATACGAATTAGAGTACGAATATATTATTCGATCGAACTTCAATCATTTCACGTGAATTTCGTAAATCGACCCCTTAAAAAAAATTGAAATTGGACCCATAGTAAATCTGCCCCTTAATGTTTAAATTGTTTTGAGTTGACAGGAGCAGATTTATCAAAATGTTAGAGTAATACATTAAAACTCCCCCACGTTCTGTTCATTCCTATGGGATTTTTAGCATTGTATTTATCAGGTAGTGAATTCTAACTTTCACTCATTGATAAATACATTTCTAAATATCCTATAGGAATGAATAGGACGCAGGTGATTTTTTATTTATCTAAACTCACATTTTTATAAATCTTCCAAATTACAGGAAGATTCATTGTCAGATCTCAAATAATCTGGATAATAGATCCTATACCTGCATGACAGGTATAAAAATGGTACAAAATGTATTATTTTCTTATATTCTTTATTTTTTGGGTGGGCATTGCCTTTATTTTAGGGAGACAAGTTTACTTCTACTGTACTTTTGGCAGTGGAGGAACTATCGGGGTAGCAGGGGGTGCGATTGCACCAGGGTCCGCACCCTCTCAGGGCCCCCTGGCACGTCACACACTGCTAGTTCAGATATTCAAATATTCTAATTTGGCCTCTTCAATCATTGAATACCGAATTATCGAATAGATCGAATGATCGGATATTCGATAATTCGATCATTCGATGATCGAAGAAATCAAAATTTTAATTTGATCGAACTTCGATCATTTCACGTGCATTTCGTAAATTTGCCCCTAAGTGTAGTCGTGGAACAGGCCAATAACCAGTCAATAACCAGTAAGTGCAGTCCAGAGTCACGATCCAGAAACATAGTCAGAAAATGGACAAAGGTTGGTTCAGGCAACTATGCAGCAGTAGTCAAGGACAGGCAAGGGTCAAGGAACAGGAACTGATCTACATTGGGCAATGGGAAACTGAATGAAGCAGCTTGAAATATTTTAATTTCATGCCAGTGTGATGACGTCACATGCATCAGAGATAAGGGGAGTATAGAGGAAGAGGCATCCCCCACCTCCCAGACAATATCACACCACCTCTTGCATACCAGTTCAACTACAAAATTTAAGATTGAATGCATTTAAATTAGAGCTAATAATACTTACCATCTTAATGATTTCACTGACAATGCTCTTATGGAGATAAAAGAGTAAAAATGTTTATTCTGTGATCTTCTGTTATATGACTGAACCAATGAAATGCTGACCACTCAAATAACTATTTTAATATGGTATCTCAGATGTTTGAGCAGCCATGGGTCTCCCTCTGCTGAACAAGTTATGTCACATTCTATTACATTACAGCTGATGTGCTGCCATATGAATTATTGCCTTATTCTGGACATGAAGAATTGACCTATTCAATGCTGGATGGAATTTGTATGCTCTATTGTAGTGAAAATATATGTCAATTCTCCTGGTAATCAAGACAATAATGGTATTTTATATTTCATGCTTATTTGCCCTCTCTACCAAAATATTTAAGACATAAAATCAAAGCGACATTTGCCAACTCTTCTGGATTTTCTGGATTTATTTCCTGGTGGGGAAAAAAAGAAACGGATGAATTTTGTTAGAATGTTCCATGGGTGTGGTAGACATTATATTTAGAATTAGTTTCAATATAAAGTCAATTGTAAAATGGTAGTTTACCTAAAAATGAACGTACTAATGAAGGCATTCTGAGACAATGTGCAGTTGTTTTTAATTTTCAATTGTATTTGCAGGCTATGAATTATTTACCTTTCTATTTTGTCTTTTACTAATCTGAACTCCTGAAATCGTATCTAGTTGCCTGGCTCAGTAACACCAAGCAACCAGTAAGTTGACTAGTACTGTAGCTAGATTTTTACTGTCACTGAGATTTAATTATCACTTATCTATCCAGAACCTCATTTTACTTTTCCAGTCTGCCTGTCTGGTAAGGTAAAAGACACAAGGGAAATGTAATACTGGTTTCTAACAAAAAAAAAAATGTTCACACTTCATTTGCACTTCAATTCGAATAAATGCTCACAAAGTGAAAAATGTTGCCCTTGTGAACCCTTTGCCCCTCACACAAAAATAGAATAGTGATTGATTTTGTGATGGTCTACTGCAATCTTCCCCAACCAGTGGCTTGGGAGCAATATGTTTCTCACCAAAGCCTTGGATGCTGCTCTCGGTGGTCTCAAAGCAGGTGCATGTTTTTGAATTCCTGGCTTGGAGGAAAACTTTTGTTGCAGAAAAACAGGTATATTTACAAACTAAGCCTCCTGTTGTTTGACAGTCCACCTAGGGGCTACCATAAGGTCAATAACATGACTTATTTGACACCCCAAGAACAGTTTTCATTCTTGTGTTGCTCCCTGACTCCTTTAATATCTGAATGTTGCTCATGGGTAAAAAAGGTTGGGGACCCCTGTTCTTCTGTATGTACTGTTAAGTGACCTAAGTTGTATGGTTTGTTTGTGTGCACACTGATCATAGGATCCCAAGGGCTGGCCCTTATATTTAGAATTACTTAATGGCACATACTGTATAAATGGTATATTATGATTTTTTGGACAGACATAATATCAAAGGCTATTTTGATACTAAACTCTACAATTAGTATAGCTATGGGCATATATGTTTGTGTGGAAGGGTGGTGGGGTGTGTGTATGGATGCTAGGTTTTAATTTGGAGGGTTTCAACCCAATTTAACCATGTAACTGTTTAACTATTATTATGAAAATGGTTTATTTACATATATGAAGCAGTGTTTTACATGTGAGCAGTTTTAAGCAGTACATTTTTACAGAGATCTATATTGTTTGGGAGGTATTGTTAAAGGGGCAGTACATGTTTTTGTCTATTACTTTAATCATAAATATCAATGTTTTTATTATATCATAAGCTAAATAGGACAAACAGGGAAATTAGTTATTCCATGGTTGACAGTGTACCAGTGCACTTAATTCCCCTGCATAATTGACTTCTGCTAAAAATAGCCACAATAAAGGGTGACTGGGAGGGACTTGATCTACCTCAGAAGGATCAAACATGGAGTAGCTTTATTTTCCCCTGTTTGCCCTGTTTAGCAAAGTCATTGATAGCTACTGTATGTTCAGCAAAATTCTTATTCTTTGCACTCATGCCAAACTGCATGCATGTATTCTGCCCTTTAACAGCATTAATTATTGGGGAAAACATATACAGTATGAATAGAGATGAGTTCACGCTCATTTCATTTCACTTGTTAACAAAACCACAGGAAAATAAAATACATAGCTGGGCATACATGCATATGCAAAGATCCACTCATTTGGCACGGTCAATAAATGAATACATCGTTTCCATATTTTAACACAAATGGCTGTTCTAAGCATTGGATCACCTGAACACCCTATCAAGACCTGTCAAGACAATCCCCATCTAATGTCTGAAGTGTTTAATACTGGATAAGATTTTAGAGCCATTGACACAGCACCCAATTCAGAGATTCTCTAAATGGAGAAATGGAAAAATGTAATCTGTAATCAATAGACGACAGGGGAACCTATTTACAAATGTACATATAAATCATAGTCACTGTTTAATCCATGTGGTGTTGAAGTGTTTAATTTATTCATCCACCAAACTGCCCATTTACAGTACGGAATATATATATATATATATATATATATATATATATATATTTGACTAAAGGTCGAAGTGACTAATGCTTGCAATTATCATTTTCAGTCACTTTGCCGATTTACTAATGGGCGCAGGTGTCACTTCGCAAGCATTCGCACTCTAACGCCAGGTGGATTTTCACTCTGGCAAATGGACATGACTCTGCAAATTCACTAAGATGCGGATTTTACTGAATGTTACCTCTATTGCTAGACTTGACTTTGCCAGCTCTGACCTGGCTAGTGCATTGGAGTGCATAGAACATCCTCAATCTTCAGTTACTTACATCATAATTTATGAGTGGAATATCTTCTAAATATATCTATTTTTTTTATATCTTCAAAAAAATGCTGGCGTCTTTTCATTTTTTCAGGTTGTTCGGGTGCAAAAGGCATAAAAACTTTTTTCATGTACCCGGTTTCCCTCATACATTTTCTACCATATGACACATTGTTTTACAGTGGCATTATGTATAGGGCATTGAAACAACTCTATTGACTTTATTAAGGTTACCTTGGCATATCTAGTTATCAGTGTAAATGTAATGTATTAGATGCATCATGTAACATAAATAGCACCATTCCACTTTAAATTTCCCATTGTATGCAAATTAGCCTGAGCGTAAGACCTCTAGAGAAGATGGCTAGGTAGAATTGAACACTAGCACATCTTTGCTTTGATTTGCTCACTCTGCTGAAGTAACGCTAGTGAAAATTCGCCAGCGTTCGATAAAACTTCGCTACTTAGTAAATTAACGTTGTCTGATTGAATTCTCACACGTGTTGGGATGGCTGCAAAGCCGTCACTGGTTTATTTGCACTGTTTAGTAAATTTGCCCTATAGAGAAAAAGAGAGGGCGAGAGAACAAGGAATGCTATAGTATAAAGGCATTTAACAAGTCCACTCTCTATTTTTATGGTTTTTTTTTGTTATTTTCCTTAAATCCCTGTGGCTGTTTCTACAATATTGGAAGACTGCAAGATTGGAAGCTTGTCAACCAAGAAAATATATTGTTTCATGAACTATAATATAATAGTAAGGTCAAGAGATAAATGAAACAATGGCCTCAGTGAACACTGAATAATAAAAAAAATATATTTTATATTAGACTGGAAATATAATTGCTGCCCATTTTCTTCCTTACACAAAACAAAAGTTATAATCCTTGTCATTTTAACCTTTACTGATATAATAACAGCTAATTAACTGAAATACAAATCCTGAACTGTCACATGACTGTCACATGCACACATAAATATGTGTATATATATATATATTATATATATACATGTATATATATATATATACATAAAACAAGAAAATTCCCCAGCACTCCAACCTTTAACCCCTAAGTGAGAATTTGCACAACTGAACTGCAACTAACAAAAAAGACACTTTTAGTTACAAAGTTTGTACAAAATATGCATAAGCTGACGCGCCCCGTCAAGGCAGTGTCCATGCGTCAGTCCTATCCTAAGCGAAAAAAGTATTATCTTTGGGGGGAGAAAGACCATACCTGCTTTTCTCTTTATTTAGTATGATCTCTTCCAAAGACTTCATTAAATGGGGGTTGGGAGAGCAAGCATTTAAGGAGAGCCTCCTCCCATAATACATATAGTGATACTTAAACAAGGTAATGCCGCTCAATCCCTTAGCAATTGGGTGCACGTCTATATACATATATACATAGATATACATTACCTGTTACAGACAGGCTGCTGGCTATGGGAGAAGTCCACTGGAGTGAGGAGGTAGACCGCACAGGGAGGTAAATTCACTAAAGCACGAAGCGTCTAATGCTAGTGGTAATTCGCCAGTGTGACTTCAATTCGTAACTTCGCAAATTCAATAAGACTGACTCTAGCGAATTTTGGCTAGCGAAGTAGCTAGACTAGCACAACTTCGCACCCTAACGCCAGGCGAAGTTGCGCACTGATGAAGGATCGTAATTACGCAAATTCACTAAGATGACCATTTTACTGAATGTCATCACTTACACTAGACGTTACTTCGACAGGTCAGACCTGGGGAAGTTCAATACAATAGATAGGAGTTTGGAAAAAAAATGGAAAAAAAAAGCTGGCATGTTTTACCTTTTCTAGGGTGATAGTCTGAAAAAAAATTTTTTGGGAGGTTACCCTCCTTCCCCCCTACATTCATTCCCCCCTCCTAACATATGGCAACTCAACTATCCAGTAGGCACATGTTTAGGGCAATAGGACAACTTTATTTTATTTATTAAAGGTTTCCTGGACTTGTGTAGTGTAATGTAGTGGCTGTAAAAGATACTTCTATTACACTTTGAAATTAGCTCCGTATGGAAATAAGGCATCGCTAGCATAAATGCTCTTTGCCTGGCGAAGTAACACTAGCGCAGCTACGCTACCATTTGCCAACCTGAGCGTAACTTCGCACTTTAGTGAATTTTCTTAGCGCTGGCGAAAATTTGCCTGGCGAGGTGCGGCGAACATTAGCAAAGGCAATGCTAGCGCATTTTCGCTGCTTAGGGAATTTTCCACAGTGAGTGGGGGAAATTACTGGCAATTTACACTGACAATGGAGCCATACAAGGGAGACATAAGAATGTCGTGCTCTATTCTGGGTAAGTGATTTTATCACACTCTGCTCAGCATGCGGGACAGTGCTTGAGCAATTTATGAAGATGGCTTTTCTTGTATTTGAATATACACAGACACTAATTATAAATCACTAACAGGGATATAGTTATTTTTATAACATAGAAAATAATTGAGCTCTTATGCACCAAATGAGATATGTCATATTTATATAAAAAAGGTATGAGTTTTGCTATTTACATTGTTACTCACTGATGAAGTCATACTCACCTGTTTGGCACCAAGTTTTCACTTAAAATAACAAGAGATGTGTGTGTAGTGTTTACTGAAGAGGGCCCAAGTGATGGTGTCGAAACGTTGAAATAAAATTTTAGTGTTTTTGACTTTAGAAGTCCTTGGAGTGCGGTTATTTTTGTTAATGTATGTATTATGGTGTTGACCTAGCACCCAGGCAGTTGATGTGGTTGGTTGAGAGTGCACCTTACAAGACAGACCTTACAAGATAGATAGATAGATAGATAGATAGATAGATAGATAGATAGATAGATAGATAGATAGATAGGGACCTCAGAGTAATCACAATCTCATTGGTTAACACATTCAGGATGGATGTACAGCTCAAGCAGGCTTTAATGAAGCAATAAATGTTACTCCATTCATTATAATGCACCATTAAATCATGTTCCATATTTCCCAGAAGCAGAAGAAAAAGACAGTACCGATCACTTATTTTCTTTACATCAAGACATGAAGCCAGTAGGATTGCTCAAATGCTTAAAGATATAATAATGAATGACTTTAAACATCTGTGTTAAAATATGTGGGCATTCACAGTTACACTAACGGGGAAGTATACTCCAGGTCGGCAAACTCCACTGCAGCAGCTACGAAACGCACCGGGGAAGATGCAGTGGGTTATTTTAACCTATCCTGCGACAACAGCCAACATGTCCCAGGTGTGTGCTACTCAACTATACCCTCAATGACATTGATGAAGGACTTACTTGGTCTGATGGAGGGTGAGCTGGATTAGTGATAGTGGAGGCGGATGCAGCTACATTTAAATGCTTAGCGTAATGAACTGAAACTGATTGGTTTACATAGTTACATAGTTAAATTTGATTGAAAAAAGACAAAGTCCATCAAGTTCAACCCCTCCACATGAAAACCCAGCATTCATACACACAATCCACCATACTTTCCCATGAATTATATATTCCCGTATCACAATAGCCTTTGATATTAGGTCTGTCCAAAAAATCATCCAAGCCCTTCTTAAAAGCATTTACAGAATCAACCATCACATCACCCGGCAGTGCATTCCACAACCTCACTGTCCTCACTGTGAAGAACCGCCTACGCTGCTTCAACTGAAAGTCCCTTTCTTCTAGTCTGAAGGGGTGGCATCTGGTGTGGTGACCCTCTTTATGTGTTAAAAGGTTCCCTGCTATTTGTTTATAATGTCATCTAATGTACTTGTAAAGTGTAATCATGTGCCCTGACAAGTGCCTTTTTTCCAGAGAAAACAACCCCAACTTGGAAAGTCTACCCTCATAATTTAAGTCTTCCATCCCTCTAACCATCTAAGTTTCTCATCACTGCACTCTCTCCAGCTCATTTATATCCATCTTAAAGGAATTGTTCGGTATAAAATTAAAAACTGGGTAAATAAATATGCTGTGCAAAATAAAAAATTTTTTCAATATAGTTAAGTGGGCAAAAATGTAATGTATAAAGGCTGGAGTGACTGTAAGTCTAACATAACAGAACACTACTTCTTGCTTTAGTAGCTACAGAATGACATTGCCCGGAATTAGACAACTTGTTATTTATAAAATCCCTAAAATCCTTCTCATTTAAGGAAACTCCCAACACACTGCATTTATGTTATTTTTTCCAAAGTGCATAACCTTGCATAACCTTGCATTTATCAACATTGAACCTCATTTTCCATTTTGCTGCCCAGTTTCCCAACTTAGACTCTGCAGAGTGGAAGCATCCTGAATGGAACCTATAGTTCTGCACAATGCAGTATCATCAAAAATAGAAACAGTACTTTCAATGCCCACCTCCAGGTCATTAATAAACAAGTTGAAAAGCAAGGGACCCCATACAGAGCCTTGCAGTACCCCACTGACAACACTGGTCCAATTAGATAATGTTCGATTTACCACCATTCTTTGTAGTCTATCTTTTAGCCAGTTCTCTATCCAGGTACGAATACTATGTTCCAGGCCAACATTCCTTAATTTAACCAGTAACATTGTGGGGCACTGTATCAAATGCTTTTGCAAAGTCTAAGTAAATCACATCCACTGCCATCCCAGAATTGAGGTCCTTGCTTACCTTCTCATAAAAAGAAATTAAGTTAGTCTGGCAAGATCTATTACGCATAAAACCATGCTGGCACAAACTCATAGTATTGTTATTTGCTATGAAGTCCAGTATTCTATCCTTTATTAACCCTTTGAAAAGCTTTCCTACCACCAAAATCAGACTAACTGGCCAATAGTTTTGAGGCTGAGAATGGCGGCACCACATTTGCAATTTGCCGTTCTCTCTGCACCATGCCAGACCTCAATGAATCCTGAAAAATATAGCATACACCAATGATAATTTTCTTTGTAACCTTTTGCCCAGTCAAAATATCTACCCAGAGATGCCAAACCTTCACCAGTGCCAGCAATGGCCATTTCTTTAGTGCATGGCTTTAATTTAGGCTTTTCATACAAAGACACTACTCCACCCTTTTAAATACCTCTGTCCCTCCTAAAAAGAGTGTAACCATTTAAATTTACAGTCCAGTCACACGTGTCATCCCACCAGGTCTCAGTGATACCAGTTATATCATAATGTTTAGATCATGCAATTTATTCTAGGTCTCCCATTTTACCTGACAAATTGAAATTTAAATACTTCTTTATCGGAATTCAGTGTAGTGTTGATCCATAACAGAATTATTTACACAATACACATAAAAACTGAGAATTATATTAATGTAAAACTAAGGGAGATTAGTGATTTCATATTATTTATGTACCATATTAAAAACCAACTTGATTATTTATTTATTATCAGTAATTGTTGTACTTCATAATAGATCTTCCACTAAGGTTTTGGTGTATAATTTAATAATACTCAGTAATTCCTCAGTACAATTCAGTAGCTGCATTATCACCAAAGAGCTAATCTTCCCATTAATCCAACTTTCCATCCCTGTAAGGCTGTACACAAAGGTGCTCTAAACTAACTTAGGCCATGGGTCTCTTTTACTGTATTCTACTGTCTTGTTTACTGTATTCCCGGGTAGACAAGTGACTTCACTACTACTGTTGAAGAGGATTTTACTTACCTCCTGTGGGCTAGAGATTTCTCACAGTATAATTAATTAGAAACCCAAATATTCTAGTCTTGTGTTGGAAACAATGGACTCATTTGTCATTGATCTGCATATGTTGCTAACTGCAGCAAAACACAAACAAAAAATGTTGTTTTCTTTAATGTTTGAAATTTTTTTATATGGTTTCTGTCAAATTGATGGCAAAATAAATGGTCAGAGTGATATCAAATTTTGATGGTACAGGTATGGGATTTGTTATCTGGAAACCTGTTATTGAGAAAGCTCCAAATTATGTCAAGGCTGTCTCCCATAGACTCTATTTTATCCAAATTTTTAAACTGATTTCTTTTTTCTATGTAGTACTAAATAGTATATTGTACTTGATCCAAACTAAGATATAATTAATCTTTATTGGAAAGAAAACCAGTCTAATGGATTTATTTAAAGTTTACATGATTTTTTAGTAGACAAGATACGGAGAATTTTTAATTACGGAAAGATACATTATCCAGAAAACCGCAGGACCTGGGCATTCTGTATAACAGATCCCATACTTGTACTGGAAATGAAATGCGTGTGGTTAAATGCTAGTAATATTCTATTTTTTTCAATTGCATATAATGACAATTACCAGCGTTTCAACAGCTAGAAAATACTGACAATTTTACACTAATAATGTATTGATATTTCCTAGAAAATAATGTAAATAACAAGACTCAAGCTTGCAAGTCAAGGTTTGGCAAATTTGACCTGTTTTGGTTCGGTGAAAAATTTGTGTAATTGCAAACAATTCTACAAATGCATTGAAGTCAATGGAGCATTTGCTGCGTAACATTTTTAAATCCACAAAACATTTTTTTTAAACGCACACTGTTTTAAAAACTATAAATTTGAGTCTGTAGGGTTTTTTTGCAGCGAATTGCAGCTCATCTCAGCAACTAAATATCAATAAGATTAATACATATGGTAAAGCCATCCTCTAGGCTTAATGAACATTTTCTTGATCTGTGACTTGGTGGGTGTTTCCTCACACTGGGTTTCAAGGCATGCTCAAATAATTTATTTATGTTTCCTAGAAAATAATGTGATTTTGCAAGGCTCAAGCTAGCAATTAAATATTTAAAAACTTTTTTGTTTTTGCTGCTTTCAGTATCAACTATAACCCTTTGAACTTGAATTTAGATGATATATTGATATAAAATATTATAAGAGCAATGTGGTCATAGTAAATCTTGGAATCTCCTAAAAACTACAGCTTCTATCTTGGAATACACAAATCTCAATACTTTCTGGGGCTAACTTTTCTCAGTTGTAAACACCATTGGAGGAAAATCAATATGAAGGGCTTTGGGAAGGTATTAACTTCACTGCTGAAGTTAAAGGAACTTGATCCAATCAATCACTGCAGACGGATCAAATCTAAAGGTGATTGGTTCCCAGGGGATCCAGCAATAAAGTAATCCAAATACGATTAGGTAGTTTTACACATACCACTATTGTCAAGAATAACTAACTAAAGAAATGAATAGCTGTCTACTTAACAGGAAAAGGAAAAGACATCTGGTTTAATAAACTCAGAGTCAAGTGGAATAAATCAGATATCTAATATCCAATACAAAGTGTAAATCCGCAATCTGAAATTTACTACAGTAAACACTTCTAAAAGTAATATGTTCTCATTACATCCCACGATTATATCCTTATTTACTATATTTTGTGGTCAAGTAATATAAAGAATGTGTGTGAAAAAAAATTGTAGGTTGTTTTTCCTCAATCATTAGCTTAATTAAGAAAAAAACTTCACACTGCTGATGATATCAATGTTCAAATTGTGGATACGGAAGACTTTTACTCCTTGAACAAGGAGTAAAAGAGGATATTCATGGTAAGATAGAGAAATCATCCCTAAACAGAGGAGGGGGCCTTCAGTACCACCTATATATTACATACAAGGCAAACTAGCCTATTGGGTTTATAAAGGGGCAGATTTATGTAGGATCGAATTGAAAATAAGTAAATAAGTAAAAAAAATTCTAATTTTGAGCTATTTTTAGTATGCCAGTTAGTTATGATCTTCTACTAACTCCAGCTATTTGGTTAGATAGGAATTGGAAATTCCTTCTTAACATTTCAGTGTTATTAGAATTTCTCAAAAATGGCATCAAGTATTAGTTTATAGCAAGCTTTTTTAATGAAGATAGGCTGTCTGTAAACATTTTTGCAGTGGATATGGATTATATGATCATAGATATCAGCAAAACACTGATTAGGAAAAGTCCAGTAAAAAATCAGAGATTATGAATGATAACACAAAAAGTTTTCTTTCACTAATGGTTAGTGGTTGGCTGAAGCCATTTATTATCAAACAACTGTGTTTACACTTTTTACTCTTTTACATACCCCAGTTCTTAATATCATGTATTGCCCCCTTAACATCAATGACGGCTTGAAGTCTTTTGTGGTAGTGGCGGATTAGGCTCTTTATCTTCTCAGATGGTAAAGCTGCCCATTCTTCCAGGCAAATTTTCAGCGAAGCAAAACGGGATAGAATCGCCCATCACTAAACACTAAGCCTTGTTTCCATTAAGCATCGGCGTGAAACACCTGGCTGTAAGATGGGCAAAACCTACAGGAAAGTACCATCGAAGCGGAACGTAGAGTGTCTGCCGTAGAGGAGACGGTGTGGCCTATTCCAGACGAGAGAAGTACAAATACTTGCAGACTGGGCAGAAGATCTGGAGAACAGGAACCACTACAACAACTTGTGACTTGCCTGAAAAGGTAGAAGGGACGAAGCCAGAAACATTTTCCGGGAGGCTACGGGCGACACTGGGAGCCGAAAATTTCTCACAGCTGCTAGTAATCGAGCGTGCGCACCGCATTCCCACAAGGCCCCTACCACCTGGCTCCAAACCAAGGCCATTCATTATGAGATTTCTAAACTACCGGGACAGAGATGCAGCAGCTATAGCAGCGCAGAAAAAGGGCCTTCTTACATGGAATGGCAACTCCATCAGCCTCTACCCGGACTACTCACCAGCGATTCAGAAGCAACATACCTCATATCAAGGGATTAAAAAAAGGCTATGGGATGCAGGCATACTATATTCAATGATATACCTTGCCAAGCTGTGAATAGTGGATGGAGACACTACAAAGTTTTTTATGACTCCAGCTGAAGCGGACCAATGGTTTAATACCCGGAGAAGACAAGACAACTTGAAAAATAACTTGTCAATGCCAGTAGTCATGCTTTGTGAGTGTGCACTCCTATAGCTGCCCCTCTGATCTAATGTGGGGTGACACTTTCTATATTAATGACATGCCTACATTGCCTGGGACCCTTATCACCCCCAATCTTCCCTGATACCAAAGTCTGGAAGTGAGGGCTATAACATAAGATGCACTTTGCAACAGCTGTCACCATATAGACACTCTCCTCCCACATCCTTAACTCAATGTCCACGTGTAGGGAGAATGTGGAGACAACTAAGAAAGATCTTCATGTTACACAGCTGGACGATATTTCCCAGGCATTATGATGAGGAGGGTACCCTTGCTATTAATATGGATGGCTATTCCCAAGACTTGCTGATATGCTGTAAACATATTACTCCTACCACTACTAAGCCACATTTTTCACAAGACACACAGGCCTGGGACTGTAAGAATCAAAAGTTTTGTTCACTATATCTCATTGAGCTAGTTACAGACCCTCTGGTAATAACAAGGATGGCTATTCCTACCCCGAAATTGAGACTTTTATTGCCTCCCCCAAATAGTTTGCTTTGCAAACACAGCTAATACAAGTGGAAACCCCATACGTATGATCAACCACAAAACCTGTCGCTTAGTGACTTTTGCTAGATAAAATGCAAGCCCCAAGAAGTGTAATGCTGCTGTTCCCCCAATTGGATCCAGTTTAGGGTATAGGCCATCTACATGTTGTAGAGGGGCAGGGAGGGTAATTGGGAAAGTTGGGGTGTTAAATTTCTGTTATGTTATGTGTTTTGCAAGCTTTGAAAATTTTGTATCACCAAGGGTAAATGTAAGTGAACAACTAAGACAGCTGCCCATCAAGGGACACGTAATCTATATGCTTCATATGTGCAATGGGTGAAATAACAATAACGTCATGGAATGTACGGGGGTTGGATTATAAGTGTAAAAGAGCCCTTGTGTTTGATTACATCAAAAGATACAAACCTGACCTCCTCATGTTACAAGAAACCCACCTCATGGGTCAGAAGCTACTCACCCTAAAAAAGCGCTGGGTTAATCAGACATATCCTGCACCATATTCTACATACTCTAGAGGAGTCTTGATTTTACTGCATATTAACACCAACCATTATGGCCCCCTCCTTTTAAAGCAGAGATACTAGATCACATATTTACTAAACTTGAAGCCTATTTACTCTGCCCACTATGTATAATGGGAGATTTTAATACAGTACTAGATTCCACAATGGATAGACTATGCTCCTCTGTAACGCAATCTTCTCCTCTTAGTCAATGGATATTAGCCCTTGGACTACTAAAGGTATGGACACTCTAATGTGAAACAGCTCTGTCACATGCCAGGAAAAGGCGCATTATCACATATAGACATTGCCCTATGCTCCCCAGACTTCACCCAATGGGTACAAAAAGTTGCATACCTCCCAAGAGCCCTTTCAGACCATGCCCCATATGCACAAACACCCAACCTCAGCATTTCCAATGGAGTTTATCTCCCCTTTGGCTTAACAAAACTGAGGTGGAGGAATGCTGACTACGTAAAGTATTGGGAGATAAACAAAGACATGGCCCCCAGTAATATAGGGTGGGAAACCTCTAAGGCGGTTGCCAGAGGCACCTTGATATCGGCAATTGCGAGAGCGCGCATAGACATTAAGCAGGAGGTTACTGAAGCTGCATAGAAAGTGTCACAGGCAGAGGAGAACTACTGTAAAGAGGGAGATGTAGCGAGTCATCAAACTCTAACCCTTGCACAGAGGAATCTGGAGCAGGCACAAACTGCTTCCACTCGCAAGAAATTATTATATGCCAGTCAGAGGTCCTTTGAGCAAGGGCACAAAAATGGGAAAACATTGGCCTATTTGGCTAAACTTGATAGTCCCTCTACAATGATTACCAGAATCAGAGAAAGACAGGGCAACCACATACTTAATGCGGGAAAAACTGCTGAAATATTTACCACATATTACAAAGAGCTTTATACCACATGAGTGTCCTACACACAAATAGAGCTAGAACAATTCTTGCAGGGAATGGAGTTCCCCAAGCTGTGTCAGGCAGAAGTCTCTTATTTGGACAGGCCTATAAATGTAGGGGAGGTGGTTACAGCCATTGGTAACCTCTCACCTGGGAAAACACATGGACCAGATGGTCTACTGGCAGCGTGGTACCATCTTCTTAGCGAACAGTTGGCACCCAGACTGCATGCCACATTACTGGGCACAAAAGAAGCAGGCTCTCTCCCACAATCCTTTCACTCCACCAATATAATGCTCATACTTAAAGAATGGAAAGACCCTGAGGCGTGTGAATCCTATTAATTAATACAGATGTAAAAATATTAGTGAAAATCCTGGCCCAAAGACTGAACAAAGTAATGATGTCAATAATACATTCAGACCAAACAGGTGTTATGCCCAATAAGAGCACTGCCATCAAGACCAATATTTTCCCACCACCAAATTAATCAAATGCTGGTACCAGAGTGATAGCTTCACTAGATGCCACTAAAGCATTTGGGGGTAAATTTATCAAAGAGTGAAGTTCCGACACTAGAGTGAAATTGGGAATTCATCATTTGAACAACCTGATGGGGGAGGGCACCTTTCCCACTCTGGCTCAATTGAAAGTGCAGTTAAACCAACCAAATATACAACTATTCTGACATCTCCAGTTACTCCATGTATTTGTATCACAATTTGGCTCCCTAACACCCAACACAATGACCTCATCTTTTGAAAGCAGACTGTGGGACCCAGACTCGAGCAAGCTAATATCTGCAATATATAAGTCCCTAATTCCTAGCCTGGGGAAGCCCTTTGATAGGGCAAGAGGTAAATCTGAGGTGGACATGCAGAGGCAACTGAGGGACTCAGGGGACTACTTAATCTCCACCAGAGATAAAATGATACAGTTTAGAATACTTCATAGGACTTACATCACACCACTAAGGCTGAAAGTAATGGGTAGGAACCCTACTGCATCATGCCCAAAATGTCACTCTCCAGACTCAGGGTTCTTTCACTTACTATGGGCTTGCCCAATGGTACACAAGTACTGGGCAGAAGTAGTGCAATATATAATAAACAAGTCCTACTACCTGGCATCCTTGCCCCTGAGGTATGCTTGCTAGGAGTGTTAGAAGACACCGTCCTACTAAATAAAACTCGTACCCTGCTAAAATCATTATACTTTTATGACAAAAAACATGTTTCAATGAGATGGATGAGACCTCTCCCTCCACAGGTTCAACAATAGGTTTGACAAGTAAATAGTATCCTGACAGTTATTAAACTAACCTACATTTCTAGACGATGCCCTCAAAAGTTTGAGAAGGTCTGGGAACCCTGGCTGGATATAAACCCAGTAGTAGCCCCCTAAGAGCATTTGAGAAGTCAAGTGCAAGTTTTTCTCCCACCGACTAATGCTCTGTGTCCTACTATATGCTCCTGATGTTTGTAACTTACTACCACCCAACAAGTTGCAACTCTACCTGTATGATTATAGAATTGCAAGTTTATGTATGTGATGATGTCTAAGAAAATGTTCAATAAAAACCTTTTAAAAAAAAAAACATCAGCGATCCATCACCATGTTTCACAGTAGGAATGGTGTAGGTTTCATCATAGGCCTAGTTGACTCCTCTCCAAATGCATTTATGGTTGTGGCCAAAAATTAAAATTTTAGCCTCATCTCTCCAAATGACTTTGTGCCTGGAGGTTTGAGGCTAGTCTCTGTGCTGTTTCGCATATTGTAAGCAGGATACTTTTTGGCATTTGCGTAGTAATGGCTTCTTCTGGCAACTCGACTATGCAGCCCATCTTTCTTCAAGTGCCTCCTTATTGTGCATCTTGAAACAGCCACATCACATTTTTCAGAGAGTCCTGTATTTCACCTGAAGTTATTTGTGGGTTTTTCCTTGCACCCCAAACAAATTTTCTGGCAGTTGTAGCTGATATTTTAGTTTTATTTGGTATGGTTTCAACATAACCCCTAATTTTACACTTCTTTATTAGAGTTTGAACACTGCTGATTGGCATTCTCAATTTCTTTGATGTTATATCCCTTTCCTGTTTTATAGACTTCAACTACCTTTTCCAGCAGATTCTTTCACAATTCGTTTGCTTTTCTCATGACTTAGAATCCAAAAATCATCAGTGCAGTACTGGATGAAAGATGCAAGGCTTGGTCAGGAATCCAAAAATCACTGATCTTTTATAAACACCCACTAATTACAAGCAAACAGATCACAGGTGAAGAAGGTTACCTTAAAGAGCCATTGTAACCCTTTTGTATCAAGTTGTTTGCATGTTATCAGGCCAAGTCACCAGGGTATGTAAACTTTTGATCAGGGTCATTTTGGTAGTTTGTGTAGTGATTATGATTTAAAAAGAGTAAACACAGTTGTTTGACAATAAATAGCTTCAGCCAACCACTAACCATGAGTGAAAGAAACATTACAACTGTAAATATATCAATGTTGCTAAATAGTGCTCTAGGAAATATAGAGTACATTGTATCATACTACAATACCTTAAACCTGAATAGATGAATACCTGTTATACTGTGTGGAGGAGTTGCACAAGATATTCAGGGGGTTATTTATCAAAATCTAAAAAGGTTCTCACTGTTTTCTAAAAACTCTCCGAAAACTGCGACTTGATGTCCGAAAACCACAAAATCTCCGGATCATTGAACAAAACAGCACAAATCAGGATATCAACTGGACCTACCATTGACTTCTACATGAACTTGGCAGGTCTGAGTTGAAGTACTTTTTTATTGGGACTTTTAACACCATCAGTGGTTTTCTCGTTTAAAAGTCTGACCAGAAAAAAAAATCAGATTTTGATAAATAACTCCCTCAATAGGTGTTATAATTCTTTATATAGCAGGCTACCAGATGAAAAAATGTAGAAGCTTACAAAATGTCCTTATGATATGCCACTTAACCCCCTTACAAAGCATCAAAATTCTGCCCAACTTTCAAATGAAAAAGGGTTGTATGGGCTGCCCAGAACTAGCTGTATTTAGTAGCATGCCAGATAGCTGACATATGAGTGACTTGGTCATTGGCTGCAGGAACATTTGTGAGAAGCAGATCTTGAGGAAAAGCCAATGGATGCTGACCATATACACAGAAAAAGGGAAATCTTTCAGAAGAGGCATTTAGAGCATTGTTGTGAGCGAATTTGGCCCATGGAAAGAGGTCAGCCCAATCGTGTTGACATAAAGAAACATGACATGTCAAAAATTGTTCAAGTGCTTGATTAACTTGCTCAGTTGCCCCGTTAGACTGTGGATGATAAGCAGAAGAAAACTGAAGAGAAATATTAAGGACTTTGCACAAAGATCTCCAAAATTTAGAAATTTCAGCTGTGAACCCATGAAGATGAAAACTAAGCTGTATGAATAATTTAGAAAGTTCCACAGCCAAGGGTATTTTATGTAGATGTATAAAATGGGTCATTTTGCTAAATCTATCCACCACCACCCAGATAACTATGTGACCCAAGGAAACAGGTAAACCTACAATAAAGTATATAGCAAGATGGGTCCAGAGAGGGTATGGGTAGTGGCTGAAGAAGACCTTTAGGAAGACTAGAATGGAGGGCCACCAGACAAGACGCGATAGCAGATCCATTGTTTTTCTAATTCCAGGGTCAAGCTTGTTTGGAATTATGAGACTGACAGAGGATGGAGTGCCAGAGTTAAGGTGGTACATAGGCCTGTCATGATACAGGCCTGTAATAGCTAATAAAACAGGCCAGGGTCTAATGAAGTCTTAGCTAAATCAGACACATAACAGGCCTCTCTTCACTAAGGTCTGGAGTTAGCCATGTGTAACAGGATCACAACCTCTTATGCCCTTCTCCAAGCCCTGGCTGATAAGAGCCATAAAATAACAGCCCAAGGAGGGAGAACTTAAAGTTCACACAAAGGCTTCTCACAGGTGAAGGGAAGGTCACAAATAATACAACCAAAAACATATTCATCCTCACACAACCCAGACCTGTTGTACCTACAGTGTTAAAAACTGGTGATGGGTTCAAAGTAATATTGGCTTTCAGATGAGTCCAAACATGACTAGGTTTGGTACTCTGTGTATCAGATGTGAATATCAGGGCAGGGGCAGGTCACACAGTATTGATGTTTAGTATCTATGGAATCCAGGAGAGAATTCATAACCAATGAATACAATATCATATCTCTCCTATGTTGCTATAGGGAGTTATGATCATTGTATTCTTGGTCCAGTTGCTTCTCACAGGAGGTCATAAAAAACTCAGTCTGTGTCCTGCTAGGCCACGCCCCCTTACATTCCTGAGGGAGGGGGAGTGTGCAGTTACCTGATGCCCTGAAATCACTGATAAATAGTCAGCTCTTCTGACTAAGAGTTGGAGTTACTTTGGAGGACCAATTGCGATTGGAAGTTTCCCCGTTTGTTTCCCCTTGCCTCCAGGACCAGGAATTCTATATCATGAAGCTAAGTATAGGTTTTCCATGTTTTCCCTTTTTATTTTATAACTGTTTGTATTATTGATTGTATGTCTCTTTTTGTAATATCATTTTGTTAACTGCACTGTTATACCTTTTATAATATTAAAAAACTTAATAAGTTTGTCTTTGGTGCTCTAAAAGAACCTAGCCTGAAAGAGAGTAATTGTGAGCCTTAACCCTCTGCATGCTGAATGGGAATGCTAGTCTGTATGTATGCTAGTTAACCATTTGAGTGCTGGTAGGAAGTGTGTGTTTGAATTAACCCCTTCACTACTAGAATACCTGGTTTCTCTCAACACCAGTGTGAAGTTGAGAGTGGTGGCAGCAAATTGTGTGTGTTTGTGGGTGTTGGTTGGTGTTTGGGGTGCTGTTATGCTAGTCTAACCTGTGCGCAAGGTGGGTGAGAGACTGAGTGAGTGACCCCTGACAGCCACACCTGAAGTCACGTGCAGTTGGGAGTACCGTGTCCGTGACAAGGCCACTATACCCAATGTCTTTAGCCTTGCTCTGCTCTCACTCTATGTCATAGCTGGGTGATCAGTTTGGTGTTCGATCAATTAGAATCAGTTGTGATTCCCCAGACCTGTGTGCAGCAGTTCCAGCTTCTACTCTCCCTATTTATTAAGACCTCTTTAGGGGAGAGCATTAGTGATGGGCGAATCTCACGCGTTTCGCCGAAAAATTCCCTGAATTTCCAGAGAAATTAGCGAATTGGCGGAAAAATTTGCGAAACGAGTCGCGCATCAAACTCGTCGCACGCATCGCGTCGTTTCCGGCACGCGTCTCGTCGTTTCCGGCGCACGTCGCTTCCGATGCGTCGCGTCGCATCAAAAACGACGTGCAACTCGTTTTTTGGCCAAATTTTCCGCCGGCGAATTTTCCGGCGGCGAATTTTCCGGCGGCGAATTTTCAGGCGGCGAATTTTTGCTGGTGTTTCGCGAATTTATTCGCCCATCACTAGAGCGCATTTGCTGGGGTGAGCATTTGCAAGGGTGCTTCATTTCAAAGTGATTAATTTACAAGTGATCTGGAAGAGATGAACAAGGAGTTACAAACTGACATCTCTCCTCTTCTCTGTCTATTACAGGTAAATCTACTAAAATATGCTATTGCATTCACTTCCATCTCTACTGTGGCCCTGTTGTCTGCATTTTTGCACTTTTATTGTAAATGGACTGATTTCAAACTTAGACCACACTGATTGTGAACTTCTCACCTGCTTCAGTCATACTCCATTGAGGATATAACACTGCTACCTGCTAGAAACTGCAATGGAAAATTGAATCATTTTTGCTCTGTTTGCATGCACGGTGCCCCCTAAGGTACTTACTTCCTTTAGCCATCCTATTGTCTGTCAGTATTCTATTTACATATCTTCTTCCCTGCTCCCATCCACATACTCCAGCTCTTATACACTTTACAACTACTTGCAACACCTTTGTCCTCCAGTTACTGACAAGACCCGGAGATGTAGTCACTTCAAATCCTCTTCCCACATCTTTTCCCTCTTTTCCCTACTTTGCTGGCTGGGGCCAGGCAATTTGGCGAGGCCCCCCAGGCAGATTGCTTCTGCACCAGGGCCCGCCCCCACCTAGTTCCGTTACTGAAGTCCAAGCTTCTCTTGTCCTCCCCACTTACAACTTGTTCCCTTGACCCCATGCTTTCTTCTCTGCTCAAACACTGTGTTGCAGAACTTACACCACTACTCACATCTTCAATTCTTTTCTAGCTTCTGGAACTTTCCATTCTTCTTTTTATATTTATGTGAATTGTATCTCTAATAATGCACTTATTGTTATTTTTTATTTAACTGACCCCTTGTTTGTTACTACTAATTTGTTGTTTTGCTGTACAGTGCTTTGCCCTCAAGGAGCGCTATACAAATAAAAATATACATACATGAAACAGCTGCAATTACTCATACTCTAAAGCCACACCCTACTTTTCTCCTTCAGTACATTCCTCATCCGTCATTTAGTTCCATGCTTGGTTTAATTCAACTAAATTAACCATTTAAGATAAATAAATATCATAACAACATACACAAAGTTCAACTTCAGAGTTTTTTAATTTAACAATTATCCTACAAAATATACTTTTCTTATAATCGCTCATGTTTTTGCACATTGCAGCTTCCTAGGATCAGGCCACAGGGGAAGTGTGTAAGCTGTTTAAAAAAACCGTACTCTGCTGTAACTCATTGCCCAGTATAGGTCTATGTTCCATAGTTCCTGGGTGTGATATATATTGTCTGATCCTGTTATTGACCACTCCCTCACCTTGCCTGTGCCAATCTTTTGCCTGAACTGACCCATGCCTGTGTTTAACTATTCTTTGGATCATGATTTGGTGCTGTGTTTGACCTTGGCCTGTGACCACGATCAACGGGACCCATGGGACCTTGGCTTTTACTCTGGGTTTTATCATACAAGGTAAATGTAGGGCTTGCAGTAAGTTGTGATCATATTATTGGTGTGTTTGGTCTGTTGCATTATAAACTGTTTCTTTATAAAGTTTATGAAAAAAGGAAACGCTCTTTTACCATTCGTTTCATATTTATTAGTACAATATGTTTTAGGGATAGTTTTTTGCTAGGAACTTACCAGCTGTGTATAAAGTCAATGATGCTTAAAATACTGGTCATAACACTTATTGTTAGAACAAAACTTATGCCACAATTTTAGTTCCATAATTATAGCTTGTATGCTTGAATTTACACTATCTTTTTGCATAACTAGACCATGACTAGATAGTTAACAATACCAATTTAAATAGAATGATGACAAAAATATTTAGCTTAGCATAACATGACCTGAATGTACACTATGTGCAGCAATGTAATTGAAGCTGCTCTGTAGACTGTCAATCAATCAATATGTTCTTTTCAAAATGAAGATACAACTTTATATTTCTCATATATACAGCTAGAAAGACAGTTTATTGAGTGATAGAAATTACAATGATTCAGGTATAACATCTGTCCCAGAGCCATATACTTTTAAGCAAGCAACTTGATTTTCTGCTCAATCAGTGCATTGATGGATACTTTTTTCATTTGTTAGAGCTACAGTAATTATAGTTTCTTTGTGATGGCTTTTTGTGATGACTGTTGCAGGGTTAACTATAAGATTAATTAAGTGGTTACTATTTATAAGAGGAAAAGTAGGTGGTTGCTATTTAAGAAAATGTATGTAACCATGGTAATCAATTAAGCTCAATCCAGACAAAGTGTGAAATGGAGCATCAAGCCTTCTCTAATTTTTTTGTAATGGAAAACATTTTAGAACATTCTGCAGCCTCTGGTGACTTAAGTACATCACATTAACACCTATCAGTTGGTACAATGTTATTTGCTATTTCTATACACTCACTAACACACGCACATATTTAGTTTACAAATCAAGGGTTCAGTGAGGGTGTAATCATATTATCCATACAGAAAAGAAAAAACATCCTCTGTACTAACCTGCATCAGTAACATAAAGTGCTTTAAGACATTGGTCCAAAAAAGTTGTCCTTGACCATACATTGTAGAAGAGCAGGCAGGCCTTTTTGGTTTCATATCTCACAGAAACTGGGTGGTACATTTATCAAGGGTCAGATATCAAATTTGTGAATTTTTTTAAAACTCCCATAATCTCCAATAAATTCAAAATTCGACCAGTCAAAATGTATTAATAAAATAGAATGTTCTCAGCTCGGACTAATTGAATCCACCTAAAAACTTGAATCAAATTTGATTAGAAAAAAACTGGAATGTCAGCAAGGCTACAAACATCACAAAATTGATCCTTGGACCTCTCCTATTGACTTATACAGCAATTCAGCAGGTTTTAGGTGGAAAATAATAAAATTTGAGTTCTTAAAGGGCCAGAGTATGATCAATCTTGATATGCAAATTAAAACTCTAATCAAGGTTTGGATAATTCCCAATTCAAATTTGAGAGTTTTGACCAAAAAAAAAAAAAAAA
>CM044436.1:59284094-59295285 GCA_024363595.1 Xenopus borealis | reverse complement strand
GTACTGTTCTCAAATGTACCACTAAGTAGGGAGCATTTTTAGCAATGCTGGTGTCAGGAAGCTGTTATCTGGTTTCCTTCTCATTGTTCTGCTGTTTGCTGCTGGGGTGAAAAGGGAGGGGATAAAATCACTCCAACTTGTAGTGCAGATTTAAAGAATGAGGTGCAAATTCACTAAAGTGCGAAGTGTGTAATGCTAGCGCTAATTCGCCAGCGTGACGTCAATTCACAACTTCTCCGATTCACTAACAGTGTCCCTGGCGAAAATTCACTAGCGGAGTAGATAGACGTCCGCAACTTACTGCGCAAATTCACTAAGATGAACATTTTTTTGAACTTTACCTCTTATGCTAGATGTTTCTTCGCCAGGTCAGACCTGATGAAGTTCACTACAATAGACAGGAGTTTGAAAAAAAAACAAAATTTTTTTTCTAAAATGCTTGCGTCTTTTACCTTTTGTAGGGTGATAGTCTGAAAAACAGCGAAAAATTTTTAGGCTTATCCTCCTTTCCCCCCACATTTCCTAACATATGGCAACTCAACTATAGAGGGGCACATGTTTAGGACAATAGGACAACTTTATTTTATTTATTAAAGGTTTTCCTGGGCTTGTGTAGTTTAATGTAGTGGCTGTAACATACACTTCTATTATACGTTTAAGTTCACGCCGTATGCAGATTAGGCATCGCTAGCATAAATGCTACTTCGCTACTATTAGCCACCCTGAGCGCAAATTCGTGAATTTGCCTGGTGCCTGGCGAAGTGCGTTGAAACGCCAGCAAAGCTGTCGCTAGCGCATTTTTGCGCTTTAGTGAATTTGCCCCTGCTACTGAACCTTTTAATTTATGTTTTAAGTATTGTATGAATGGCTTGTGATTTGTATAGAATTCAATTGTGTGGTGAATGATACTCATGCCAATTTTGACAGCATACTTTGTTCACAATAGATATTGTAAGTATACATTTTTCACATTATTAAATGGTGATACTGAAATGATTTATGGTCCAAGTTCCTGGAGATCCTTTATCAAACCAAAATGTGCCTTCAACATAGATGTAAGAAAGAGAGCAATAAAACATAAACCCTTCCACAACATGCAACTAATGAAGCTTCACCAACTACAGTTTATTTAAATTCAATCAGTTTGTGATTAGTAATAGTGAAGCCCAGTGGACTGCATTTTAGTAATTTCTGAAGTTCAAGAATTTAGTTAAAGGGAAACTATACCCCCGAACAATGTAGGTCTCTATAAAAAGATATTGCATAAAACAAGTCATGTGTAAAACCCTACTTCATGTAAATAAATCATTTTCATATTAATATACTTTTTTAGTAGCATGTCCCATTGGGTAATCATAAATAGAAAATAGCCATTTTAAAAAATGAGGACAGCCTCCTTGGATCATATGATTCAACGGTGCATACAAACATATCAAACTATAAAGTTTGGTCACACAAGCCAATTAACAGACAGAGTTCTGTCTTTTGCTTCCACACTTCTTCCTGTTATGGTTAGAGTTGAAATATTTCTGGTCAGGTGATCCCTGAGGCAGCACACAAACCATCAGGAAATAATGTACAACATATTTTCTATATTTATTTTTCAAAATGTCAAAAGAAGCTACATACAGTATACAGAAAGAATCCTAACGTTTTTGCTGATGTGAATTTTTTGTTTTATCAGTGATACAAAAATGACCTACTGCTTGGTTTATTATACAGTAAGCTACTATTTGGAGAGCTCTGAGACATAACTGCTTCTCTGGTCCATTGTATTTAAATGCCTGGATGAGTGGCCTTCAGTCTGAGTTTATTGAAGCAAGATATTTGGCAGGCTTTGAAAAAAAAACTTCTTATCATGCACCTGACACTGTATCAAGACTTCACATTCTAAGAAGCACTCTCTAAAGTGTGTAAATTTCAATTTTACCCTTTTAATAACTGAATTTATGAACAAGCAGTGCCATCAACATTTTAGACTATTTAAACTACTTTTTTAATAGTTAAAATGTATCTTAATGTTTCCCTTTAAATAATTACACACTTATTTTGATTGAAATATATATTTATAAAGTATAGATGATGTAACTTGATTATGACTATATGACAAGTACAATATGTACATGTGTATAATGTGATATGTATAATTAGCAAGAATACCCATAATCCATTACATTGGTATCTACAACAAATAATAAATGAATATATATTACTAGTCTATATGATCCACTATGGTTAGTGAGTAATTCACAGCACCATTGTATATTTCCCTACATGGGCAAAAGGTAGCACAAAGGTCCTTTTATACTGTGACTAATTTTGCAACAATTCTTGATTTTAATGTTCATTATAAGTTACCATGACTTTATGAAGACCCCTGCTATGCATCCTTTCTCACATCTTATATCAGACCTTAGCACAAATCCAATCAATTTTCATTGTCTTTGCTTTATGATAGTACCCATGTCCTTTAGATGACACTGAAAAAGAAAGTTAAGATTTAAGATCTTCCATGGCCACATGGCTTTCTCATGTTTGCAGAATTAGTTGTTTATCAGTGTTGACAGGACATGGAAAAAAAACTCTGGTACAGCATTTAAAAAAAATTGATTATTTCTATAAAAGGGAATCTGTGGGAGATAGTTACATAGTTAAATTGAGTTGAAAAAAGACAAAGTCCATCAATTTCAACCTCTCCAAATTACAACTCAGCATACACACGCCCTCCACTCTTTCACACAAACCATATATGACCATACAGTAGCTATGTTAACTGTAACTAACTGTGGAATTTAGTATCAAAATAGCCTTTGATGTAATGCCTGTCCAAAAAATCATCCAAGCCTCTTTTAAAAGCATTACACATCACCCGGCAGTGCATTCCACAACCTCACTGTCCTTACTGTGAAGAACCACCTAAACTGCTTCAAATTAAAGTCATTTTCTTCTAGTCTGAAGGGGTGGCCTCCGGTGCAGTGATCCTCATTATGGGTAAAAAGGTCCCCTGATATTTGTCTATAATGTCCTCTTTGTAAAGTGTAATCATGTCCCCTCGCAAGCGCTTTTTTCCAGAGAAAACAACCCCAACCTGGGCAGTCTACCCTCATAACCAGTTTAGTTGCACATCTCTGCACTCTCTCCAGCTTATTTTCATCCCTCCTAAGGACTGGAGTCCAAAACTGCACTGCATATTCCATATGAGGTCTTACTAGGGATTTATAAAGTGGTATATGTTTTCAACCCGTGAGTTTATGCCCTTTTTTATGCAGGACAGAACCCTATTTGCTTTAGTAGCTACAGCATGACACTACCCAGAATAAGACAACTTGTTATCTATAAAAACCCCAAGATCCTTCTCACTTAAGGAAACTCCCAACACACTGCCATTTAGTGTATAACTTGCATTTATATTATTTTTGCCAAAGTGCACAACCTTGCATTTATCAACATTGAACCTCATTTTCCAGTTTGCTGCCCCGTTTCCCAACTTAGACAAATCACTATGCAAAGTGGCAGAATCCTGCATGGAACCTATAGTTCTGCACAATTTAGTATCATCTGCAAAAATAGAAACTGTGCTTTCAATGCCTACATCCAGGTCATTTATATACAAGTCGAAAAGCAAGGGACCCAGTACAGAGCCATGCGGTACCCACTAACAACAATGGTCCAATTAGAAAATGTTCCATTTACCACCACTCTTTGTAGTCTATCTTTTAGTCATTTCTCTATCCAGTTACAAATACTATGTTCCAGGCCAACATTCCTTGATTTAACCAGTAACCTTCTGTGTGGCACTGTATCAAATGCTTTAGCAAAGTCTAAGTAAATAAAATCCACAGCCATCCCAGAATCGAGGTACCTGCTTACCTTCTCATAAAAAGAAATTAAGTTAGTCTGGCAAGATCTAATATGCATAACACCATGCTAGCACAAACTCATAGTATTGTTATTTGCTATGAAGTCCAGAATCTTATCCTTTATTAAACCTTTTTCCTTTCCCGTTTCTGCATAATGGTTCCCACACCTGTACTACTAAAATTTAATATATTACTGTCAAGATAAGTGAAAGTATCACTGTGTGGATGACCTTGGTCAAAAAATATTTTACTGTTGCTGGTATATCAAAGGTTAAAGTTATGATCTCTGTCTTTTTTTGGCTGGTAAAAATGCACAAGAAAGATAGATAGATGCCGTTCTGCTTATGACAATGAGTTGTAAAGTTAAATCAATGCTATTACTTGTTTCCCCGATATCTTGTACAACATGATGCACTTATTTAATGAAAATCATTATAATTTTATTTACTTTTACTATTGGACTATTACTAACATATTCATAGATGTATCTATTTGTTTAAAGCATGGCATGCTCACATATATTTGTACATAATGTTTTTTTATTACTAGTTGTATGTGGTTTTGTATAGACTAAAATAATGCATTTAGATTTATTTTATTTTACTACAGTGTTTATCTTTGTTGTTATGTCCTTGATGCTTAGAATTGAGCAATGTGTTTTAGACTGATTTGAGCACTTGTCATAAAAAATCCTATGCTGTATTGCAGGTACATAAGGGCATTATACAAATGAAAGAGTACATCTAGAAATTCTTGATGTTGTCTATTGATTGAGCTGTTTTGTGATCTAGCCACTGATGTGCTAGAAGGGCCTCTCTTTGATGCTGATTATCTAAGGCTGACTGTTTTCATTTTGTGATCATTGCAATCAGGTCCTAACTCTGTTATAGTTAATCTCAATTCTGACTATATGGTAAATTGACTGATACAATCATAATAATTGCGATAATAATGAACATCCTATTTTTTGGTCTTGTTATCTGCTGACTGCACACAGCACAGATTAAAATGCATCAAGTAAATAACATGGAAAATATATTCAAATAAACAAATCCTTCTAGAATCATTACATTGCTAAAAGAAAATGCCAAACCACAAGAACATCCGCACTTTCTGCAAACTACCATTCAGAACTGACATTCAAAACTATGGCTATGTTATTAAATTGTGGTACTATTTATTGTGAATGGATTATATATATATGTTCCCATATTACGATGGTCTTTCTGCTTACTTTCATTTTATTGTCATATTTTTTAATGATGTGGCCTGTGACTAGTTCAGGATAGAACAAACTGTTCCTATTCTGACAAAGAATAAACCTAATAAAGGTGGTCTGAATTTAATCTAAAGCAAGTTTTTGGAGTGTATGGTTTATCTTTTCATATGCAGATGGATATTTTAATGCCTAATGGTATTTAATTAATTATTTGCCTATATTACTGGATTATCAATAAAAGGTTTATCAAAATTTAAAGGCAATATATCAACTACATAGTGATATTTATGCAAACATTATAGTTATTAATATGGAGATAGAAACCTCAACTAACACAGACTTGACAGGTTTGTTCCTCACGGGGAAGCAATACCCTGAAAACCTCTTTATTTGTATATGATCTTCAAATCATCACTAAAACGATACTCGGTAGTCATACTATTCTAATTTAGAGGCACTCATAAAGTTTTTAGAAAACTTTAATTTCAAGGTTTTAATATTAGTATTAGTTCTGGGTTTTCCTCCATTGCATACAATCCCATAATTTCATAAAACATTGGGATAATCTTATATTTAATCAAAATCTGATCAATAACTATAGTAGACTGACTAATTTTAACAAAGGATTTCCATCTTGGACAAATGTCAATTAACTTCAAAAACTAGATTCAGTCCAACTCTCTCCAGTTATCCCACTCATTAGATAGCAGGAAACTTTAAAATTGTTGAAGATATTTTTCCCCAAGAATCCATATCTTCTCTAGACACATTGCAAATATACCAAATTCAACATTTCTCAATTAACAAAGTGTTATGGAAGAACCACTACTGCCAGATATATCCTTTAAGCAACTATTTACCTCTCACACAAGATTTCTATAATATAAGTACAAAATGATTCTAGACTTCCAGAATCCGCCTTTGTACAGTATATACACAATCAAGAATTGGAAAGTGAACTTATTACTTTAACTGATGAATGGCAGTGGTACATAGAAACAGCACAATATAAATAATCCATGATTTAGACCATTTAAAATCATCTAAATCGTTAATTCTCTACCTTCAGGTAAAGAATGGGCATTGCCGTCTAAGAAATACATATGTTCAAGAAATGTAAAATAGACACCAGGAATTAAACCTAGCATAAAACATTTAAACAGAAATTGTGTCACTGGCTCCTCTTTACAGAATCAATAACAGGACTATTTCCTACTAATCACAGATACGTTTTTCTCCATTTAGCACTTACTTTCCTAAAGCAGAGATCCTTTACTCTATTAAGACACATTATAGCTTATAATATGGGCTCCCCTTCCCCATCTTATATATTAGACGTTTCTTTATTATTCTTATTCTAATACCCTTTGGACGTATTAGATATTGTGATCTGCAGATTGGTTTGATATCCCGTCGGTTATTGTATTTAATATTATTGAGACCTTTTTTTGTGTCTACTTTGATTTATATTTTTCTGTATATTGCAATATAAACAAAATTAAAAAAAGATATGTGCAGTGATCAACTACCACTATTACTAATTTGAATATCTGGCCACTAATTCTTGCAGGATATTGGGCTATGATTCAGCTTCTGACAAATAATCTATAATTATTTATACACCCTAACAGCAAGACATTTTTATTAGTGATGGGCGAATTTATTCGCCAGGGCCGAATTCGCGGCGAATTCCCGCGATTCGCCGCTGGCGAATAAATTCGTGAATCACCAGCGAAATTTCGCTTGGCCAAAAAAATGAGTCGCGCGACGATTTGACGCGACGCAACACGATTTGACGTGATGCGCGTCAAAATCGTCATGCGACTCGTTTCGCAAATTTTTCGCCGATTCGCGAATTTCGCTAGAAATTCGCGAATTTTTCGGCGAAGCGAATTTCGGGAGATTCGCCCATCACTAATTTTTATACAAGCAGAAGCATTGAAAAGAAAAAGGAAAGAAAGTACATGAAAAACTGATATATTCTTAATAATGTAATGTAGAAATGTGATTTTGTTATTAAGATTGCAATGCAGTGACACCTTTTGGTGGAAAGTTAGAAGAATATGTGTCCTTCCTATGGGTGTGTGGAAGTCAGCGTTCAACGCCGCAAGTTAAAGACACCCAAGGCTCCTTCGATACATCATAACAACTGTAAAAATTAACTCTCAGGTGAGGAGAGCAGTTTTAAAGAACCAATAATTTAATTAACCCCTATATGCTTTTAGTACAAATTGTCAAGCGTACCAGATCACAAGATCGTCTGTAAATTTAATTGCCACTAAGTACATTTTTAAATGTGTAAAGCATGACATTTTAGTGTACACACACTTATAACACACATTTTTTTCACATAAACCTGTTGAGTTATATTCTAATGAAATCAGGAGTAAAAAAAATGAAAGCATAACATGTTTACATAATTATTATACACACGTTTTAAACATACATCTGAAAATGCCACTGGTTAGTTTACATAAAGCTACTTTATTAGTCCTGGCTAGTTATCTCAGTAAATGTCTAACTGGCTTTATTTTTTTTTACCTCGACGGCAATCAATGCAGAAACTCTTCTTCTCAGTAGCTATTTGTCAGCAGATGAAGGGCAACTTAATAAATTAAAAATAAAAATTAAGTAATATTATATTTATCTGTAAAAACATAAAACAAAATTCACTATGGGGCACATTTTCACCTGCAAAGTCTTCGTCACACTTCATGACACTTTGCCATTCTCAAATTCACTACTACTAAACTAATTCACTAAAATGTGAAGTTGCGTCTCTGCAGCCAAAACGCTGGCAAAGTTTCGTTAGCGTTAATTCATCACATGAGCATGAACTATTGCTAATGTTCATTGCTGCCTAGCAAAACTTGGTTAGTACAGTTGAGCTTAAGTCGATATCAAATGCTAAAGCCTCCCAGCACAAGAGCATTACCTGAAATAAAGGTCTCCCGAACAGGGCATTGTATTTTAGTACATTTTTATTTAGCTATGGAGTGCTCCCACAACCTTTCTTTTTTGCATTTTGTATTGTAGCAGATCTATTCTATTCAGAAGTTTAGCAGCTATGCTGCAGGCCAGGCTTCCATGTGGTTGTAGCACCCCCACACCCATGGAAATGGGTGTTGGTCTGGGAAGTTTCTCTCTCTTAAAAGCTGCAAGCGGGGGAAGGATTAATCTCATGGAACCAAAGCTAGGGTCTAGGTTATCTCTCCCCTTTGAAAGCTAATGGCGGGGGAGTACTAAGCCCTATGGATGAAACCAATGCCCAGGTCAGGAGACCTTTATTTCAGGCAATGTTCTTATGCTGGGAGGCTTTAGCATTTGATATTATGACCAGAGGTAAATAATTAGGGACCGCCATATGGGTTTTACCTTGACGTGGTGTGGTGGCTTATCAATCTTATGATCATAATTTTGTAACTAAAAAAACACTGTCTTTCTATACATACATCTGCATAGATTACTTATATGACAGGGGACCAGGGAATGTGCATTGATCAATCTCTCCTCTTTTTCTCTGTCTGTAGTTAATTTAGCCAGACCAGTAGCACTTCCATTGTATTTTAGTACATTTTAATTTAGCTATGGAGTGCTCCCACAACCTTTCTTTTTCTTTTTTGCATTTTATACAAGGATGAACCCAATCCAGGATTCAATTCAAGGTTCTGCCAAGATTTAGCCTTTTTCAGCAGGATTCAGCCAAATGCAAGTGTGTGGCTGAATCTTAATCCTTAAAAATCATGCAAATTTTTTTCACACAAACAAGGGAGTAAAAAATTTTTAACTGCACATGCAATTCTTTTTTTTTTTTCTTCCAGCATATATATATGCAAATTATGGTTTAGATTAGTGTGCTATTTGAACACAGCATGGTTTGTCCTACCTGGCAGAAACCTTAATTGGAAACAGGAAATTGATGTTAAGGAGGCATTTTTTTTTTAATTAAAGAACGTTGGGTTAATATGGGTCTTCACTGAATTTTTCTGTTAAGACATGAGACAGTCTCATGTGTGTTATAATCAAGCACAGTAAGTTTGTATACAGCAAACAGATCCTCATGTTGATTCATGGGTTCATTGCAATTGTCCTGAATAATATGTGGCACCTTTCTTGAAAAATGAAAACAAAGTCAAAATGAATGTTGCACAACCTCTACTAAAGACTTTTACATTTGTCTCAACTACAACCATCTGCAAAATACATTTAAGTCACCAAGAACAAAATGGCTACAATAAGATACACATTTATATTCCTTGTAATGATTTTCAGCCATACCTTGTTTGATTGAAGAACCTAATCATTGTATTATTAGATTTACAATCACTGCTTTGTCCAAGCAATCCTACAATCTGGTTTAGTTAAGTGTAAAATAATTTTGTGTTATCAATCCAGCTCTGTTGATTGCATACCAATGTACATCAATTTATCTGTTATGGGGGGATAATGATGCAGTGTTTACTATAAATTAGATTTAGTTTCATATTAAAGTACACAAGTGTTTGTCCCTCTCCAGGCAATGTAAAACAAAAAAGTAGAGAGATACAGTATGAACCAATGATTTGAAACTCCAACTATTGTGCTTTGAAACAATAATAGGGTCCAACCTCACTGGCAGTTTCCAGCACAATGGCATCTCATATTTGCTAGAATGGAGTAAACAAGTATCTATGTACCGTACGTATATTTTTATTTGTATAGCGCTCCTTGTGGACAAAGCACTGTACAACAGAGCAATACATAAGTAGAACAAATGGGTCATTGCAACAATAAATACAAAAATAAAATACACATACATTTAAAGTATAGTTTCAATACATATTAAGTGCTTATTGTCAAGGAGACAAAATAATTGAGGCCCTGTGCTGGAGAGATTGCATACGAAGATACAAGGAAGAAAGTGATAATGATTAAAGCCTCTATATATGTATCTGTAGCACATTTACAGAACATCAACCACACTTTATGTCCGTTTACTTATCCCCATCATACCTCTGCACGGAAGAGTGCATACTAAAGTAAGAAGACCAGATATTTTTACAAAGTTAAAAAAGTAGTTAAGCACTAAAGCAATAGCTTGATAAATGATGTTCATTCTGATAAAAGAATGAACATCACTATTTTTCACATAAAGCCTTCATATTAAGCACACCATTGATGGAATCTAGAAATAAAGCAGAAAAAATTAAGAAACAGAAAACCATAAACAGATAATTACTGTATATATTAACAACTAAGGAAAAGTTCATTGATTTTATTTGGGAGGATTATTTTTGTGTGAGCAATTTTTGTTAGCAAATGATGGATACTATTTATGATAAATTATATGATAAATTATAAAACAAAAATAGATGTGGCACAATGGAAACACATTTATAATGAACACAACTATATCTGTCTATTTGTCTGTCTATCTGTCTATTTATCTATCTATCAATACATCCATCAATCTGTGTTTGCCTCAAAGATTTTATAAGGAAAAAAAATCAAGTAAGTGGAACAAAACTGACACTGAGTATATCATTCCATGGATCAATACCTAGTGCAGTACTGTAACTAGCGCCTGAGGACAAAAACTTGTATTTGGTTTGCCACCCTTGAAATGACCTTACACCTCAAACAGTTTAAAGACTGATGGAAAGAGATAAGAAAACCATTTCCAACACTGCAAGCCTTTTGACTTTGTGCCCTATGCTAGATGCACATACAAAAAAATATATTGTCAATGGTTCTGCTGTTGAAGGCGGATAGACAGCTTTTATGAGAGAAGTTGGCAAAGAATAAAAAGCAGCCATTATATTATAGATAATAGCATGTAAGTGCAAAAAGCTCAACGTTAGAATTGTGCAAAGAAGATAACACATCCAAGCAATTTAAGACACAAAGTATATTTTAGAACTTATTAGACAGAATGCATCTTAAAGGGCCAGTAACAACAACAATGAAAGGGATTTTTATTTCCTTAAATAAAAAGTTATGCTGCACTTCACTGGTAAAACAAATGTGTGTTTCCTTCAGAATCATTAATATTGTTTTTAGATATTAGCTAGTATGCTGTTACTGAAGTTTCATTACCAACACAGACCAACATTTGCCTAGCACATATCAAATA
>CM044436.1:59269637-59280272 GCA_024363595.1 Xenopus borealis | reverse complement strand
ACTATTAACTGATGTGTTTTGAAGAAAACATGTTTTCCCATGACAGTATCCCTTTAACTATGTGTATAAAAAAAAAATAACAATGTATCATGATTTCAGAGTGGTGAAAGAACACCAGCAAGAATATAGAAAGATTTCAGGATTAATTAAAATTCTCTCAGAAAGATGTATACAAATATTAATAATGATATGAAATATAATAGGGTATAACGAAAGAACAATCCAATATATTTATGATTAAAACATCAATGTAGAGTCAGTTGTCACAAGAGCAAAAATGGCTTGTCTTTAGCCCTATATGTTGGCCATGCACTTACTAATATGTGTATGTTGAGTGGACAATCCAAAACAATGTTTATCATTTTGTTCTCCAACTGAACAGATTTAAATATTTGTCAGGTTAAAGAATCTCTAATATTGGAAAATGTATTTTGACTGACTATAACAATAGAATTAAACTTTTTCTTCTATCTTCACATCTGCTAGATTTTATTCTTTACATTAGTTATCTTGTCTGCCTACAGTATGGTTTTTTCTTAATAGCAGGAAAGCTTCACTTCCACTTTCTAAATAACCAGAATTAAGGGGCTGATTTACTAAGGGTCAAATTTTGAAGTGGAAAATACTTCGAAATTCAACCCTCAAATTTTTTGGGGGGTCATTTTCAATCGAATATAGCTGTTTTCGATAAAAAAAGGCCGTATTCGATCCAATTTAAATCGTTTGAATCATTTGTTTCGACCAAACGATTTTCACCAAAATCCTAGAATTCTCAGAACTTGGTAAAATATTTCTTGCAAAGTTCTGTGAGCACCCGCATAGGCTAAAATGGCAATTTGGCAGCTTTAAGATGGGGAATAGTCGAGTTCAAAAGGATTTTTAAAGGGCCAGTACTTCAAAATTTTTATATTTTAATTTTTTCAATTCAATTCGAAGTTTTGGGCTATTGTATAGTCGAAGTAGCCCAAAATTACTTCAAAATTTGAATTTTTGTAATTTAAATTTTATTCAAATTTTAATTCGACCCTTAGTGAATCAGTCCCTAAATGTTTTGTATTCATGCAAGCATAATCTATACAGAATCCTGAAACAAAAACAAATTTAATAACTAGAACTAGTATACAGTGTTAGCTTTATAGGAAAATAACATATTGCTCCAAAAAAATGTTTCTCTAAAGCATGCAACAACTATTGAACGCTTTAAAAGCAGAGTGATAAAAAGCTCACAACTATCTAATCTTCATGTGGTTTCTGCATTGGTCAGAACCCAGACTCCTCCAACAATCTTGTGTCAGTGAAATACAATCAGTTTTACTTCAGCAAGATATATATGACCTTGGCAGCATCAAGGCAACTGGTCATATATACCATACCTGCTCTTGGTTTTACCTGATAACTGTATAACAACTAATCCCAAGAGCCCAGGATTTTAAAGGCCACAAGTTTTATTAAAAATGTAATCACAAACATTACTCCAACCATAGCATTAGCCAAATTACTCTACTGAGTGAATTATGAATAGTGAAATGACCCTCACTCAAACCCTTACCTAAACCCAACCAACTCTACAAATAGGGTAATACTGACCCATTCCCCACTTCACCAAGCATTCCCTTCCAGCTCAACTGTGACAATACTAAAAAAAACTCTCCAACTGCAATAATTCAAACTCTGCCAAAGTTTGTCAACAAAAACAATGGTGGGATGTTGCACCAGGCTGATGCTCACTCAGACTGAAAGGGGGGAGTTTCAGTTGAGCGCTTCCTCTTTTATTCACTTGGCAACACCCTCTAAAATGTACAGATGCAGTCACTTTGGATTGTAAGTTTAATGCGTCGTGACTTAACTAATTTATCTCATTTATCCCACTTAGCACAGAATATTGTGTCACAGCATCCCATCCAATTAAAGAGTTCATCATTGAAAACAATGGTGCTTTGGTATGCTAATGAAAAGGTTAAATGCATTAAATGAGTTAAGATAACTTTAAATAACACAGTTTCTTCAATTAGTCCTGAGTCATGACGCATTTAACTTACAAATCCAAGTGACTCTATCTGTACAGATGAAGCCACTTTGGATTGTGCGTTTGACACAGAATAACTTAACTCAGACATCCCACTTAACTCACTTAACACAGAATATTGTGTCACAGCATCCCATCCAATTAAAGAGTTCGCCACTGAAAACAATGGTGCTTTGGTATGCTAATGAAAAGGTTAAATGCATTAAATGAGTTAAAATGACTTTAGATAGCACAGTTTCTTCAATTAACCCAGAGTCACAACGAATTTAACACACAAATCCAAGTGACTGCATCTGTAATTAACCTTTTCTTCCTTAATGCCTGCTTAACAAGATCAATGCTTCCCTATTTTCACTATGCTTGTCTGGGAAGTCCTGTTACTATACTGAGTACAGTACTGCACTTAGCATTCCCTAACACACACACACACACATTAACAACTACTTTATCGCAGCAGCCAGTAAGTCTGAAGAACATTTTGAAAAGGAAATGTGCTTAAAACAGTAAATAATCTAGTTATTTAGCTAGATTCTCACCAAGTTACAGTAAGCTATGAGATCTTTTGTATTTTACTGAAATTCTTAAAACAGAAAATAAAAACTCAAACAGAAGAAAACATACATATAATGTCCTGTTGGAGAATCTCTTTTCTGTTAAAAAATGGGTTTTCCCCCATCAGAACTGTATGTCAACAATAATTATACTGGCCTTTTCTTTCGGCTTGAAACTGCCAGGTCTGTGTTAATCTCATTCAGGCATCACTTCAGTCAGCTCACATAATTACATCTGGACAAGTGAAAAGGGGTTTAAGTCTGAAACTCATCAATTTCTTATTTTAATCTAGGCTTCAGAAAATGGTCTGCATCATTACCCATGACTAACAGTAACACCATCATTGGTAATGCATTAGCTTTCTTTGTACTAAAATACCTTAAGGAAGGGTTGGAATATTCATCATGCAGCTATATGCCAAGGAAGCATTACTCTGTTTAACCATCTAAAGAGACACAGTGACATTTAGAAGGAATTAATATGTGATGTCATTCTCTTGCAGATTTTTACTAATTAATGAATTGACTGCACAGATTCTAAATGTAACCTATTTAAGTGCAAATCCCCATTAAATAGCACCATGATAGTATAATTACACCATAACACATGCTAGGAATATCTATTACATTAAGTCAGTTTTGTAAAAATTGATTGCAAAGCAATTTGTTTCCATTTGCAGTAACTCATATGGATCATTGAGTAAAGATATTGTTACTATGATGCCCATTAAGTTATCCATGTATTAAGCAAGCAGGTTAAAGTATTATGTATCAAGTCTGTAAACTATACATAATTTACTAAATTCACTTCCATATCAGTTTTGGCTAAGCACCTTATTTTTCCCTTGATTTGAAATAAATACATATTGAACTCTTGCAAAATATTTTGATTGCTTTAACAGTGAGGGGCAGATTTATCAAGGGTTGAATTTCGAAGTGAAAATACTTAAAAATTTGACCATCGAATTTTAGTAGAACTATGGTCGAATTTTTTTTCAATGGAATAAGTCCATTTTCTATAAAATTCAAATCTTTTGAATCCTTCAATTTGAACAATTCGAACAATTTCATAAAAAAACATTAGATTTTTCAAAATTTGCCAAAAGACTCTATAAAGGTTATAGGAGGTTCCCCATAGGCTAAGACAGAAATCCGGCAGGTTTTAAGGTGGTGAAGGGTCAAATTTGAATTTTTTAAAGAGACAGTACTTCGATTTTCGAATGGACACATTTTTCAGTTCGTTATGTAGCATAGGATGCCCCTATATAATATAATATAAGTACAAGTTATCTATTCTGCTAACAACATGGATCTGACTCAAATCAGAAGGGATAAAACTAAATACACAGAACTATAAAGAATACCATGTTGGTAGCAATCCCCAACTGTAACAGAATTACTGATTTAACTTTTAAATAGAAATTAGTGAAAAAATATCAGCTTTAACAGCGGTGCATAAATTATTTCATGCACAAATTCACTTCCAATAGTATAAAGTGCAGATGTGCCAGTTTTCTTTTAAAAAACTGTAAATATGTGAAAAAATCACTTAATTAATTCATTGACCAATTCATTAAAAGGATTGTCATGATTAGCAAATAGTGACATTCAAAATTAGATAAATAGGAGAATCAATTCATTAGGTGAAGTTAAAAAATAGAAGAAAATTCAGTAATTCATGGGTAATACCCTTAAATGATTAAAAAGATAACTCTTATTTCTTTCTATAATCTTTTTGTGCTGAACGGTAGTCAAGTTATCGTTTATATTAAATATTAAAATTATACTATAATAATTATACTATAGTAATGTTTCAATTGAAGGCATCTGCAAAGCAAGTTGATCTAAAATTGTTTATTACTGTGTATATTAATTTGCATTCATACTTGTTATAAAGGTTTTGTGTTTTGCTTGCTTTGATAAAAAACCTGAGAACTTCATATCAATCATTTAGTAGAAGTTGGTTGCAGATGAAGGTTCAACGCACAATGATAACTTCAGCAGCAATAACTGAATCAAGTCAACTATATGATTAATCCCACCATTTTGTATAATAGAATATTTTATTGAATATGTTACTACACACTTTAGGAAAAGGCAGTACTTACAGGGTAGTATTGGGCCAGCGGGACACCTGGAAAAAGCCCTGTAGACCCTCAGTTTTCTTGGCCCACTAGCCCAGACCCACTCCTTGCACAAATATTCCTGCAACCTCATTTCTTCAGGCAGGTTGCGGAAAAAACACAGCTGTGCCACACCGACATGAAAGAGGGGACTAAAATGGCTGGAGCAGTTCTTTGTTTTGGTTATGGTGCCCCCAGCCTGACCCTGAACATGTAGGTTAAAGAATAACTAAATCTGGCTCACATCCCATACACACTTGTGTGAGGAATGTATTTGATTGGCATTAAAGAGGTTGTTCAAATTTAAGTTAACTTTTAGTATGATGTAGACATGGGTTTTTACTATTGAGTGCTGTTCTTAGATCTACCAGACAGCCGTTATCTTGTGTTCGGGAACTGTTATCTGGTGACCTTCTCATTGTTCTGTTGTTAGGCTGCTGTGGGGGAAAAAGGGAGGGGGTGATATCACTCCAACTTGCAGTACAGCAGTAAAGAGTGATTGAAGTTTATCAGAGCACAAGTCACATGACCAGGACAGCTGGGAAATTGACAAAATGTCTAGCCCCATATCAGATCCCAAAACTGAATATAAAAAAATTTGTTTGCTCTTTTGAGAAATGGATTTCAGTGCAGAAGTCTACTGGAGCACTATTAACTATTAGCATTTTTCCCATGAAAGTATCCCTTTAAAGGTGAATCACCCCTTTAAGCTTCAAAGAAAAAAAGACATGATTCCTAAAATATACATGCACAGTTCCTTCAGACCCAAATATGTTTTATACAATTTTTTACTCATCTTGATTTTATTTAAATGAATACAGCATGAACACATTTGCAAACATACAAATAAATATTGGGGCTTATTAATCAATAATAATGAATTTGTGAGCTGCATGAAATGTTTTCTACCTCAAATGAACTCAGTTGTGAATGTTTGGGTACATAGGAAAAAATCTGACTGTGAAAAACTCGAATGAAAAACAACAGGGGAAAAAAGCTCTAACGATCAAGTTCATGTCCAAAAAGCATGAATCTCACAAATTGATCAGGTTTATCTCCCGAGAATTAGAATTGGTCACGTTTTAATATAAAAGCCCTCAAATCTAACAAAAAACTCCCAGGTAATTTTTTTTTCTCAATAAATATCAGGCATTCAAGTTTTTAAAAAAATAACTCAAATTTGTGAGTTTAGGTGCAAAACAAATTTGAATTGTGGAAAAAATCCAATAAAATTTTTGATAAATCTGCCGCTAAGAGATCATTGCATTGAAAAATTCTTGATTCTCAATCTGTGTCTTATCTCTATAAGGAGGCTGCTAAAAGTCTGTGTCCTATCTCTATAAGGAGGCTGAATAAAAGTCAGAATAAAAAAATACTCCATCTCAAACCTGCTGAGGTCATGTACAAGTCAGTGGCAAATGTCCCTTCAAAATCCAAATAATTTGTGTTTTTTGGGTGTCACATTTTAAAAAAATCATTTGATTCAATGTTTTTCACAATTTTATCTAGTCTTTGCCTGCACCAGATTTACCAGATTGTTTGGAGTTATTTATTGATAAATAAAGTTAAAATGTGCATAGGAGTTTGTTCAAAATGGTTTTAATAAAATAACGAGAAATTGATTTTAGTAAAGGAAAACCCATAAAGTTAATTTCTCAACTGAAGATACGTACACTTCGTTAATAATCTTAAATTTAAGGTTTTGAGCTGGCTGTGTTATTAGATAATTGTGAGTATAAATGACCCTTGCTGCAATATCCTGTGTGTGTGTCATAGAAAAAGTAAACCATAACAAAGATAACTGCCTGGATATAGTGTCTGGATATAAAGCATGTTAAAGTAAAGGGCCAAGATTGTTTTATAAGCCTAGTTCTTTATTGTATGGATTTTATTCTTGTCCTATTACGGATAAGCTGCAGTAAAGCTCTGTTCATTTTATACAAGTCTGCTGTCCGATCTCTGATTACCCCGCTTCATTGAGTGTACTGACCATGGGAAGAAACTGCACACTTGAGAAAACCAAGGCTAAGTGTTTTCATTTTATTACAACCTAAACACTCTGCATGTTGTCAACCAGTGGATTTGAGAAAATCTCCTCTTTTATATGAATTGGTATCTTTCATCAATTCTGAAGCACAGCACCATGTTCAGAAATTAGAAGGCAACAGCGAGCTTAGAGAACTACAGTCATCTTCCAACCAGTGTACTATGTTTTGGACAGTGTATACGTGTCAAAGATAGTTTTATAAATAGAAGTGCTGAGAGATCACAGCATGTAAAACAATAGCATCTAGTAAATAGACAGGGTTGCAAGACCATCCATGAAAAAGTGTTACAATCACCATTGCTCTAGCACCATGATAATTGGGATTTAGTAGCTGGTTTTACAGTGGGTAATTTTTTTTTAAATTCATTAGTCTGTTTTGTTTCCATAAAGGTTTTTGATTTAGAGTTTGAGTAGGTAATACAAAGCTGGGTTGCTGTCATATTTGGAGTATCAAACTGACAGACTAAGACAGGGACTAAGACCCCAAACCTGTACAGATAAACAGGCACAATAACCACTTATGAGAGCACTACTTACTGGAGGTCAGAAAACAGTAGACACATCACAGCAGTATCTAATGAAGCTCATACATAAATGAACAGACATTACAGCAGTATCTATACTGGATATCATCAACAATTAATGAATTCCAATTAGGAAAAGCATAAATAAAATATCCCTTTTTCTTGTTCTCTGGTATATACTGAAGATTGCTCTATGGACCTTTGGACAGGGGTCCCTCCACTTTGAATTGTCAACCTGAAGTTCAAGAAATGGGATGTTAGTGGTCTAAATTACAACCTGACTCTTCCATCTCAAAGTAAATTTCATGACATTTAATGGGATGTTGAAAAGGAGTGTGCATTTACTCCAAAAAAATTTTTTTTTTAATAATTCTGTTCACTTTCATCCTTATGGGTATGTTTCTCAATGATACATCAATGTTTCTCTTGCACACTTGCAGGAATAAGTTCATTCTCTTTAAAAATGTTGATTTTTTTTTAAGTTTTGATTTAGTTGACCAACATAATTTTTAGTCGCATTAAATGGAAGTGCATATGAAATCTTGCTTATTTAAAAGCCACGGTAGTCTATACTCATGTATACTCATTTTAAATGAGTAGTTTATACTCATTTATTATTATTATTATTATTATTAAACCTACATCAATGATTTACGGTGAAAAACTACTGATAGCGGTATTGTGACTATATTAACATTTTCTTCTTGCTGTCATCATAATGGACACTTCACTATTCCTATGGAGTAAAGTCCTTCTTAGACCCGTTTCCCAAATTAAAAGTAGTGCATGGTTTATAAATTGTAGGTATGTATTTTTGTTTATTGATTACCCTTTTCATTCATTGGTTTTCAAGCAGCAAAATCCACACATAATATACTGCCTAACAGTTCCATAAAAATTAAATGAATAGTGAAACACTGGTGAAAACTGAAAATAATAAATATTAAATTTAAAGTACTTGCATGCATCATCCAAGAGCTCCCACTTTGCTTACAATTAAAACAAATTGTGTCTGTAAATTAAAATCATCTCTTTATATTCCTTTACATATATGGATAAACCCCCTGTTGTTTGAAATCCCATTACAAAATCCCAGATAAGGTTATTTTCTTAATCTTATCACAATGCCTAATTTGGGTAATTTTCAACTAATCATCACAGTAGGGGATATTTAGTTTCAAATGCAATAATTTTCAAATAAAACACCTTTTCTTTTTCTTAAACCCAAAGAACAAATCCGGAGTGATAGATTAATAACACAGCTGTTTAGGCCATTCTTTTCCCTTTTATCTGGTTGAATACCAAAATAAATTTACATAAGCAATGGATACAATTCAAAATAATATCCTTTCCCAGTTTATGATAAAGCAGTTTTTTACTAAAATAAATATCATATTACTCTACAATAAGACTTCAATTTCATCTCCCATATACTCAATTTAATTCAAATTTTAACACAGTTATTTAATTTTTCTCTGTAATAATAACACAGCAGTTTGTACTGTATTTCACCTAAATAAAGACATAAAAGTTTAGATTTTATTAATGTATACTGTCTGTCCTTTCAGTACCGACAATGTGTAGCCCTGTGGTAAAAATGCACATATGATATGATCTGATAATTTCCCTTTATTGTACAAGTGATAGACAATACTAGTTGTAGCTAAATAAATAATACATTATATAAATAATTATATTATAATAATAAATAAATAAATGTCAGACTTCTATAACATAATTGAAAAGTCATATTTCTTAAATAAATGGCTATACGTGTACAGTAATAACATGCAACATCACATTTTTCAATTGAATGCTCTGACTTGAACCATAGTCAATTCTGTTAACCTAGAAATTGACCTTTCATTTCATGTATCCATTTTTAATTGGACAGATATTATTACATTAATCTATAGGAATTTGGCATGGATTCTTGAGGCATTCAAATTTACAAAAACATGAGGAAGGAAATACATCTTCAGAACTGGATTTGGAACTACCCTTTGTCAAAGAGTAAACTATGTGCTTAATAAGTTGTGTTTAGAATTGTTTTATCCTGTGTTTGGGGATTTGTTCAAATAGGCATTGTCATAGGCAAAGTAAACAGGAGTCAAAAACTTCAGGTTGCAGATTTAAAGCTTTTTCTTACTGCACAGATTATTATCCACAAAACAGGTTGCAAACAAAAAAGTGTAACACACACTGTCATTTCTTCAGGGGCCTCAATGTAAAAGATAATACAGCTTCCACTTCTGTACATTCTACATAAGGGTCTCCTCCTAACATTGTAAGGCACAATACCTGGCCTCTTTTGCACTGCATATGCTCACCTGAAAACTCATTCATATGTCAAGTTGGTATATGGGTATTTCCAACAGTGAAGAGACCGCAATAAAATGACTTTGTTTGTATTAAATGTTACTGTATCTATCATCTGTGGAACACAAGGAGTTTAAAAATTCTTTTATATAAATTCTAAAATATGTTTATATGAAAGAACAGGATAATTATACTAAGCTTGGAACCTCTCACTATTCTGTATAAAAGGGCTATAATACATGGGTGTTTTGCCCTGTATTCTCCTGTGGTCAGTATTAAAGTGTTCCACCATAGGGGAGTGCAGGACAAACAGTACTTTTTAAAGGTGCCTGTACTCACATAGATGATTGTAAGCAAGTGGAATGTAATATGATGCATGGAGCAATGTACAGTATACCCCATTCCATACTTCCCCGACCTGTGCATAACACTTGCTGATACTGATCTGCATACATCTACAGTAAACTATTTATAATAAAGGTATTACACATTGTGGTGTTTATACAAATGGCCTGCAGGTGTCACTGTGCATACACAGGACTGTGTACAGCTTGGAAGTGAAAGTAAAAGTTACTGCTGTTATGTAATGGCTGCATGAACCTGCTAATAAAGCACTGTTATACTCTCCTCTCCAAACACAACAAATGGAGACATTGATGTCTTTTCTACCTCTGCAGGAACCAGCACCTTTTCTACCAAACCCTGGTGAGCCTACCATACCTTTTACTGCTTAGATCCATATGTTTGATAATTACATTATTGCTGCTGACCAAGGGGAGGTTTCTGCTGCTAGAAAGCAAGCTTTACTTATTCACTGCCTGGGGGCAGAGGGACAGCGCATATTTTATACATTACCATCACACGATGAAAGTTTTGAAACTGCTCTTACTGCTATAAATAACTTTTTCATGCCAAGAGTAAATGTGGTTGCTGAAAGATATAAATTCCAGAAAAGTGGACAGCGTAATGGTGAATCAACAGAACATTTTGTAGCAGTTTTGAGAGAGCTGGTTGTTACCTGTGAGTTTGGTAGGGTTGCCACCCG
>CM044436.1:59236423-59257630 GCA_024363595.1 Xenopus borealis | reverse complement strand
TTTACGAAAGGTCAAAGTGAATTTTCGAATTAAATTTGAATTTTTAAAATTTGAATTTCGAAGTAATAGCCCAAAATTTGATTTGAATTGAAAAAATTAGAACATTAGGAAATTCAAATTTCAAAATACTGTCAGTTTAAAATCCTTCAAATTCGACACCTCGATGCCTTAAAGCTGCTGAATTGCCATTTTAGCCTATGGGGGAACTCCTAGAACCCGTTCTGAAAATTTGTAGGAATTGGAAGGATTCTGGTTAAAATCGTTCAAATCATTCAAATCGAATAATGCATTTGAATGATTTGAAATATTTCAATTCGATTTGGTACATTATCAATCGAAAATGCCTTTCAAAAAAATTTGACAGTCGAATTTCGAAGTTTTTTTAGTAAATCTGCCTCTTAATGTTCTCCCATTCAGCTCTTGTGGTTGTCATTGTTGCTCAGCCTGTCATTCTACTTTTATGTGTCCTCCTCTTTCTGCTTGTAGTCCCATCTCTGTCTCTCTCTCTCTCTCTCTGTTTTCTCTCTCTGCTGCTAATTCATTGGTTATAAAAGTTGCTGTCATTGAGTTTTCTGTAAACCTTACCTGAATACAGACTAACAATTATTTAAAATCAAACTTTTGTATGTATATAAAACGCTAATTGTAGTCCCATTATTGATTGCTCTGCGTAATACAGGATGCAGGTTAGAGCTTATGCTTACGGTATATGGTTCCAAAGTATCTACATTAATTTGTGAAATAGTTTTCATAATCCAATAACAATTTCCTTTAAATATTGTATTTCATTTCCTTTGCGAAATCCTTGAGGATTCCTTAAGGAGATCTATTTATACACTTTCACACTTTTAATGCAAAAGAACAGTTCTTCCAATAAAGAAAACTAACCTTGTTTAAGTCAGATTTTGTATGAGTAAGCTAAAATATTGGTGAACAAAAGGGCATCAGATGCCCCTGTTAACGTCCCTTGTAAGCAATAATTTAAAAGACTTGGCAAAATGTATATTCAACACAATCCCTATTCATTAAAACTGTGTCAAAAATGGGTATACAACCCTTTAACCATGGAAAAAGCAGCAGACACACACACATTTCTCTTGACATGCAAAGTAAAGGAACTGCAACATGTGTGTTTGCTAACATTTTGTCTGAAATAAAATTTGAATTTCCTTTAATTTGCTTTTTATCGTATCTGTGAGTGCCTGCTTCTTTTTTCATGATTGAATACCTCCACCTTGAGCTGTAGGTTTGGGGCATGTGCACCTGACCTCATGTGTAGACTATATACTTTGGCTAAGAACCAGAATTCCTCCTTTCTACAATATGACCCTTGAAGACAGGTAGGCATAGCTTTTACAATGGATTAAATATACATCCTCAAATTGCTAAGGATTCTAGCACTATACCTATAACTGATGAAATATTCTTTGCTGGTAGATTACTGGGGGGTTTATATATTTTGGAGAGTAAAAATAATACATGTTTACAATTAGTGGGTTTCATCCAGAACCAACAAAATACAACTAAAAAAACTGAAATATTTAACTTTTTTTTTTTAAAACTGTTTCTTTTCATCTTAGAAATAGTGACAGTCATAAGACAGAATTTTTCACACAATTAATTATATAATTTTCCCCTTGTTGCATGCAATAATAAATTCCAGAAATCATTAGGTGTTTTTCAATAGATTTCTTCTTGACATTTTGGATATCAGGTATCATCTGCAGGTGGCAATAAGGAACAATATGGTATGCTTTATCAGTTCAGCTACAGAAACAAAAGCCAGAGTAATTACTGTCATTCTGAGCAGCCAGAGACTTTTCAGACTGCAATAGGGATCCTGACAGCTCTGCTTACCTTTAATATGGTTGATATCTTGTACACTGAACAAAGCGTTGTATTGATAAGAATTTTCACTAAAATACATTAATAAAATGTCATCATCACTTAATATTTTTTGTTTACTAAACAGGACTAGCCCATTTGTGTATGAAAATGTATTTAATAGGAAAGTTTATTTTTTTACTTATTCTTTTTTTTAATAATTCCATGTCTTCCTTGAAATGTACTCAGTCTAGCTATTCTTGTCATGATTGTCAGCACAATAAAAAAGACTCGATTTAGAAGCATCTAATTATTACAGGGCAGTGTAACATTTCTAACTGGAAATATAGTTTAAAAAGTCTCTATGCATATTAAATATAAAAGCATTGCACAATGATTCCCCCCCCCCCCCAATTCTTAAAAAAGGAGAAAGGGAAATATGACCTGTTGAAATAACATTATTTAAAGACAAAAAAAAAGACTTAAATGCAATTGTACATATAAATAAACCAGTTTGATTTTTCTATTATAATATGTAGTTGAGAATAAAATTAACTTAAGGTCTTAGTTTGCAAAAAAGCTGCATAAAAACAGCCATTAAGTGTGTTACTCAAACTAATTTGTGTATCATAGAAACAAGCTCATCCTAATTCCCATCCATGATTTTGGCTAATTTACTAATAATTAAAATTAAATAAATTGAATTAAAAAAACAACAAATAATTGAGTTTTTAATGAATATTTCGAATTTTTCAAGTTTATAGGCTTAAATACCTTGAATTTTCACATTTATAGGCTTAAAACCCTTGAATACAAATTCATAGATTTAAATTATAGATTTTTTGAGCAAAGACCAGCATCAAACACCCCAAACCTGAAAATTGTGACTGCAAAAAAAAACTTCAAATGGTTAAGGGAACCTCTGCATTGGGGCATATTACATTTTTTCAGTAAACCTTCAGTAAACAGACCCCTTAGGGGCAGATTTTTCAAGGGTCGAATTTTGAAGTGCAAAAAATTCAAAGTTGAAATTCAAAAAGACCAACCAAAATTATTTGATTCAAAGTTTTTTCCCCCAAAAAAGTCCACCAAATGACTCCAACTAGGTTTTAGGAGGTCCCCCATAGGCTAAAACAGCAATTTGCCAGGTTTTAGATGGTGGCTGGTCAAATTTTATTATTATTATTATTATTATTATTATTATTAACATGTATTTCTATAGCGCCAACTTACTGTATTTTGTAGCGCTATAAAGTGAATGTGATTATACAACTAAATCACATGAATTACATACATAGAACATAAGGAGTTACATACATCACAATAAATATGGAGTTACATACATAACAATAAACACTGGTACAGGAGGTGAGGAAGGCCCTGTACAGAAAAAGCTAAAGGGAAAGCAATGATGCACAAGGTGTGGGAGTTGGCAAGATCAGAGTAAAGTGGGTGAGAGATGTAGTAATGTAAGCGGTATTGCATTGGGTAGTTAAGTGAGGGTAGGCTTCTCTAAAAAAGTGGCTTTTAAGAGATTTCTTGAAAGCTGAAATATTTGGAGAAAGTCAGACAGACCGTGGGAGAGAATTCCAGAGGAGGGGTGCAGCTCTTGCAAAGTCTTGAATGCAAGTATGTGAGGAGGTAATGAGAGAAGAGTAGCAGGTCAGTAGAGGAGCGTAGTAAGCGGTTGGGTGAGTATATGGAGATTAATTCAGAGATGTAGGGAGGGGCTGAGTTATGAAGTGTAGTGATGGGCGAATCTCCCGAGATTCCCTTTCCCCCAAAAATTCGAGAATTTCCAGAGTAATTTGTGAATTGGCGAAAAATTCGCGAAACACGTCGCGTCAACTTTGGCGCGTCACACCGTTCCGACTCGCGTCGTTTTTTTGCCGAATTTTCGCAAACTGAAATTTCGCTGGCGATTCGTGAATTTATTCACCAGCGGCAAATCGCGGGAATTCGCAGCGAATTCGCCCCTGGCGAATAAATTCGCCCATCACTAATGAAGTGCTTTGAATGTCAGGGTCATTATTGAATGTCAGGGTCAAATTTTAATTTTTAAAGAGAAAGTACATGATTAATTTAAAATTTTCAAATTTTTTGCAAATTCAAATCTAGCGATGGGTGAAACTGGGACATTTCACTACACCAAAATTTCAAAAAATTCTAGTAGAAAACATCGTTTGGAAAACGATGCCGCATCTTGTTTTGGACGTGGGCATCCAAAAATGGAGGCCGGCTTCTAAAAACACCAGTGTCCAAAAATGTCCACTTTGTTTTAGTACAATAAAATACATTGTTGCAAGCTCCTCTTATCTTGTGTTTTTGTAGCAGATATGTAACAATAAAAGAAGGGGGCAAAGATGACATTGTAGCAAATACATAATGATGATCCTTTTAAAGCAGATATGTAACAATAATAGAGGGGAACATTAATGACACAAATATATATATATAAATAAAGATTTTTAAAAGACAAAACTTGCATCTTGTAAGCTATACATCGCAACTATATTATTCATTACTCACAAGTGGGGGAAATTGTGTTAAATGCATTATCAGATTAGTATTTCAGATTTAAGTCTATAGGAAAGCACGTAAATTAAAATCCACATTTAGACCGTTGGGGGATATTGTTTTTAATCTATGTATCCACCAACTTTCTCGTCGGAGTGTATTATTTTCCAAATCTCCTCCTCTCCAATGTTGCTTTACTTTTTCTATACCATACCAATTGAGTACTGTTGTTAGACTATTATGTTTCTAAGCAAAGTGTTTAGACACAAGATGTTTATTAACATACATACATAACATACATAGATTAAAAACAATATCCCCCAACGGTCTAAATGTGGATTTTAATTTACGTGCTTTCCTATAGACTTAAATCTGAAATACTTCTTTTATTGTTACATATCTGCTACAAAAACACAAGATAAGAGGAGCTTGCAACAATGTATTTTATTGTACTAAAACAAAGTGGACATTTTTGGATGTTTTCAATAAAGTTGAGGAATTTTTGAATCTTCCGGATTTTAAAGAGCGAGCATGGTAGGGATCACATACTTCTCTATGAAGAAGCCATTCATCGGCGAAACGCGTCAGAAGTAACAGACCCGCGGAACGGAGCTGTGCACAGGACCACGCCAAGAGGTGACAATTTTTGCGGAAACACACAACACGCACAGAGGGTCTTGGGAGCGCTGTTTGGTGCCGCAACCTCGGAGGCAGAGCCGTGCAGGGAATCTAACCTTGGGAAAGGACGATCCCATTTCTTAACGTGATTTTAACAAGTTTTTCTTGTAAGTGCAATATTTTATATTAAAGTTGCTTTTAAGATTTTTTCCGCACATGCCGCTCTTATCTACCTTCACCCAGATTGGAGAAATGTTGGAGCTATTTGTGATGTAGATATACGCTATTTTTTATCCAAACATTTGTGAGTATAATCAGAAACAGACCCGAAACTACGTGGGTACCGTTTAAATAATACTACAATTATCTGTGTGATGCATTTATACACTGTTTGATGGTGGTGGAAGGCTATTATAATTTATTTCACTAAAGACCAGAATCACCAATGGGAATTAATTAACGCACTGATAGTGTAAAGACTATTTCATACTGCTGGGTGTATCACACCTGCTTTAAATACTACACCATATTTTTATTTTTTTGTTTTTTTGTTTTTTTGTCTCCCCTCTTTTTTGAGGTAATGGTTAGCAACATTCCTTTGGAATTTCGTTTTATTGCTGTTTGAGGGAAGGAGAGAGCCCTGGTTGCTACTGTTTGGAGGACAAAAAGTATTACACTGTGGTTTGAACCTTATTTTTGCATTTATATTCTTTAGGAGGTACTATAACTACAATACCCAGGCAAACTGTACAATAAAATAGGAATGGGTGCCAGGAGGTTCTTTACAACAAAAGATGAATGTTTATTAGCATAAATGCAATATCCCCAGGTTTGTACTCACGCAGGAGCATTCAACGAGTAGCAGAGGTGCACACAGTTGTAGTTAAGATATGAGCAGACTTCCATGCAACATATCACAAAATATTCCTCAGAGTCCTGATAGGCAAGGGTACATCCATTCCATTACAAAGTGCCTGTTGCGGTAAGGTGACTGATTGGAACACCAGGTAAGGCCAGATAGCTGCTGCTAAATTCTAATCCTTATCCACTGATATCCCTGCACTAAAAGCATCACAGGGGAAGCTTTGTAAGGAAGATATCTTCCTGCTAACACTCCTTGTTGGAACACATACTGTTCATACTAAATATAGCTGACTATCTTTCTCTTTTTAGAGAGACTATTACAGTACTACCCTGCACTTGCTATCCCTCGTTCACAGGGTGGCCTGGTCCCCGACTTACCCACTAAAGGTGCTGGTCCCTTTACTGGGGCCTTCCTGCTCCCAGGCTCAATGGCACATCCAGTCGATCCAGATCCAGCAGCCAAAGAGGAAGTGGCCACTCCTTTCCAGCACTATAAAACTGTGTGGCAGGAAATGGTCATTACACTCTGGGCTGTAACTATTGGTTAGAAGCATGCACTTGCAATATAACCTTCTGCCTAGTAACAGAGATCAGGGACTTAACTCCATAGGTGCCAAACAGAAACCTATGGGTCCCTACACTAAGCATAGTTCTGTCAGGTTATATGTTTTAATTAGATTTCAGAAATTGTAACCATGGGTACCATATCTTCCAGTAAATTGCACTTTGGTTATGTATAATAAATGAGATTTCTTCCATTTGTCTTACTTCTTCTACTGTTACTAGCCATTCCTTAAAAGTGTGGGCTTCGGTATTTTTCCATTTCTTTGGTATTAGTGATTTAGCTGCTTGTAGTAGTTGTATGGTAAGGTGATCTGTTAAATATATTTATAAAAGAACCCTTTTAGGATATGCGATAACCCTCAACCCATATTTCCAAAGAAACAGAGTAACATAGTAAAATAATTTATCTTCATACAAAATCTCACCCTGTGACTGCGTGGGTCCAGGTGCAAATGCCCCAGACCAATCACTTAAGCAGTTACTCTCAAAAGCATTCAAATCAGGTTACTCACCTCTCAAAGACTGTGGCTCAGGTACAACGCCCTGAACCTGTGGCTTAAGCTGGCCATAGACGTAAAGATTTTTGAAAGATCCAATAGTTATCGTGAGACCACGATTGTCTCAAAACGATCGTTTAAATGCCTGATGTGTCCGTCAACTAAAAAGACCATTTCAGGCGATATTGCAGCAAAACTGAAGGATCGCAGTCTGTTTTGCCCTGCAAACATAGGTAGATTGCATGGGGACAGATAAAGATTTTCTAACCTGGCCAATCAATCATCAGACCAATGTCGGATGAAAAATCGTAAGATGAACGATCGTTTGTATCTCACTAACCGCACGATAATTTGACAGATTGGTCGGACTTCCCCAATATCGGTCGTTCGGCAGGGAAATATTGTTGTGTCTATGGGGAGTTTAAGGGAGGCTTGGCAGACACAAATACTTGTGTGGCGTACACTTCCACAAACCAGAGACCAGCAGTGGATAAAAAGAAGACTTTATTTCCCCAACATTTCTCCTAGGAGAAATTTTTTATTCTTGCTAATACTTTGTTCCAAAAACCCTGTAAAATAGGACAGGACACCCATATATGCGTATGGTTACCTTATGATAGATTACATCTCCAACACATACCTAAGCTCACAGGATACATTTTTTCAGTTTTTGAGGAGTATAGTGCCACCTCATAATTAGTTCATAACTTGCTTCTCTGATTCTCATTGATTTAGATGACCTATGTACTGCTTTAAGAATTCCAGACCATAAACTTTCCGGAATATCTAGATTTAATTCCTTTTCCCATTCCACATATGCAGATATAGGGTTTTGAGGTTGGTTTTCTATTAATAGGTTGTATATTTTTGAGAGTGGTCTTGTGGTCTCTATATTTCTTAACAAAAATTGTTCCCAAGGTGTATCTGGTCTATCCCAATCCTTGTTTCCACAGGATTGAATATGACCGTGAAATTGGTTATACCCCCATATATCTCTTGGATGTAGACCCCATTTGTTTTGAATATCAGCCAAAGGAATCATTTTATTCTTACTAATAAAGTCTCTCTCATTCCAGGTTCCCCACCTCTTAAAAGCACCTCTCTCCATACTTGGATGGAAGTCAGGATTAAATAATAATGATTGGTTAGTATATGGTAATTTAGTTAGGCCCAGTTTTAGTTTATTACTATGCCATAATTTTAAAGTTGCCCCAACTAGTGGGCATTGTAGTACTTTTTTTGGCATGTTCTCTGTTTTGTTCCAGAGATAATTGAGTAGGGGAAGTTAATTAATGAATACTCCAAATGCACCAGTACTTTCAGTTTTCAGTCTGCTTCCAGTTTAGGATCCTCACTAGATGGACCACCATATGATACAGATGTGGGTCCAGGAGGCCTAGGCCCCCATTATTCTGTTTCTTTATAAGAATGGTGTGTTTCAATCTAGGGTTTTTCCCTCCCCATATAAACTAAGATATTAAAGTTTTCATAGAAGTGAAAAAGGACTGTGGTATCTTTATGGGGAGAACTTGGAGCAGGTACAGTAATTTGGGCATTAGTATCATTTTAACTACTTGGATTTTCCCAAACCATGACAGCTGTATTCTATCCCGGTTTTTATTAGTTTTGGAATGGATTCTAAGAGAGGTAAGTAGTTGTCTTGATATAATTTACTGAGGCCTGTCTTTATTTTAACTCCTAAGTATTTTATATACTTGCCTATCCATTTAAATGGGAAATTTTCTTGAATTTTTTTAGCTTTATCTTTTGGAATATTGATATTTAAAATCTCATATTTTGAGTAATTTACTTTAAAGTTGGAAAGCTCCCTGAATTCCCCCATCAGTAATAATATTTTTGGAAGTGATATATTAGGTCTTGTAATGCACAGCAGGAGGTCATCGGCAAATGCAATGCATTTAGATTCTTTACTATTTACTGTAAGAGCTGAGATATCTGAGCCCTGTCTTATTTGGGCTAGTAGGACTTCCTTGACTAAAATAAAGAGAATCTGTGATAGGGGCCAAACTTGCGAGTACCATTAAATATTTTAACTTTTGGCGAAACTACCCCATTGACTCTAATTCTCGCCGTAGGTCGATCATAGAGGGCCGTTATCCTGTTTATGAATTTGGGACAAAAACCAAAGCCCTTCTGAGTTTTTTCAAGAAGAGACCATGACACTCTGTCGAGGGCTTTTTCAGCATCTGTGGTAAGTATGATTGAAGGTATGTTTAGCATGTGTAATCAATGAGATAAGCTTGGAAGTGTTATCTTTGCCTCCCCTTTTCTGTAAAAATCATGCCTGGTCTGTGTGAATTATATCTGGTAAGTGTGTTTTTAGTCTATTGCTTAATATTTTTGCGTATATTTTCATGTCTATGTTTATCAGGGAAATAGGTCTGTAGCTTGGGCAAAGGTTTGGGTCTTTCTCAGGTTTGGGAATTATGGTTATGTGAGCCTCTTGGGATTGAGGGTGAAAATTATACCCATACAGATGAAACCACTTTGTTTTGAAAACAATGGTGCTTTGGTATGCTAATGAAAAGGTTAAATGCATTAAATGAATTAAGATAACTTTAGATAACACAGTTTCTTCAATTAGCCCTGAGTCATGACGCATTAAACTCACAAATCCCAGTGGCTGCATATGTACGTATGATACTCCACTGAAAAAGTCTGGTAATAGAGGGGTTGTTTCTCTTTTGAATACTTTATAGAAAAGGGCTATATATCCATCTGGACCTGGGCTCTTTCCCGAAGGAAGAGAGTCTATACACTCTTCAATTTCGTTGAGTGTGAAAGGGTCCTCTAGAGATTTACTAATTTTGGAAGATATCACCTTGATCCCTGAATTAGTTATAAAAGAATCCATCTTGTGCAGTTTGGTTGAATTAGGCTATTATGAATGCAGTTTGTAAAGTTTCTGATAGTATCTTTGAAAAGCTTCTGCTATGCTCTTTGTATCATAATGTGTGATATTCCTCTCATCTAGTGATGGGCGTATTTATTCGCCAGGCGCAAATTCACGGCAAATTCCCGCAATTCGCTGCTGGCGAATAAATTTGCGAAAATGACGCGCGTGTAAAATTACACAATGCGTCGCAAATGATGTCGCACAACCAACAAGATGCGCATCAAAAACGCGCCGCAACTAGTTTCACAAATTTTTTGCCAATTTGCTATTTCGCTGGGAGTTCTCAAATTTTTCGGCGAAGAGAAACGGGATAGATTCGCCCATCACTACTCTCATCTTTAATTGAAAAAATATTTATTGCACTTCTCCTAATTCAGAGGATTTTTGTTTCATCCTCATACATGCTTTTTGAACTTTCTGATTTAATAATGCTTTTAATTGTAACCTTTTGCTTTCTAGGAGGGTCAATGTTTTTTCTGCTATATTTTCTTTGTGTGATTGTTTTAATTTGGCAATGTCTTTTAATAGGGTAGTAATTTCCTTTTCTTGTTCTTTTTTTAGGTGGCTTCCCATGGCGATTATTCCACCTCGGAGTACACATTTTAGGGTTTCCCATAATGTTGCTGGTGATGTCTCAGGTGTTTTATTATTTTGGAGAGTTTAATTTTTCCATGTCTGTATTCTGCCCTTAATGTACCAGGGATTGAGATTGTAGTTAGAACTGGTGAGTGATCTGAAAATATGGAGTTTCATATTTCTGCATTTGTAAATACCCAATGTTGTGAGACAAATATATAGTCTATCCTTGAGTAAATTAAATGTACTTTGAAAAAATGTGTGAAACCTTTTTTTGTTGGCTTCAATACTTTCCAGATTTCTACCATTTGCATTTCTGCTAACATAGATTTAATTTCTTTTAACCTTTTATATGATAAAGTAGATTTTTTTGATGAGGAATCGGTAAGCGGGTTGATGGTTGGATTAAAATAGCCCCCTAAAATAACTAAACCTTCTCTAAAATTGTCTAAAATTCTCAAGAATTGTTTAAGATATACAACTTGTCCTGTGTTCAGTACATAAACATTTGCACTTGTACATAGTTGATCTGCTAACATCCCTTTTACAATTACATAGCGGCCTTCATTATCAGTAATTGAATCTATTAATGTAAATAGTAAATCTTTGTGTATCAAGGTAATCACTCCAGTAGCTTCCTTTACAGGATTGTTTCTGCAATATACATGAGGATAGTGATGTAACTTTAGTACCGGGGTGTGATTTTCTTTAAAATGTGATTCTTGTACAGATGCAGTCACTTGGATTTGTAAGTTAAATGCGTCATGACTCAGGGTTAATTGGCCTTAAGTTTCACACATTGATGAAAAATTTGGGCCCTTTAATTGGGCCATTAATTCCATAGATATTTAAGGAGTGTATATCTCCCTCTATGTTTCTGTGTTGTATCAAACTGGGCTAGGTTTATATAGTACAGACTTGGGGTCAGATTTACTATTGGTTGAGCATGGGAATAGTGGGGAAGTAAAATCCTTCGAAGGATTTTACCGCAATTCATAAAAATTTTTTTTTTGATTGATCGATTTAATCGATCGATCTAATTTTTTTTATTTGATCAAAAGTAATGATTCCCAATTCGGTAGCTTGGTTCTGGCAAAGTAGGTGGTCGAATAAAAATTTAAAGAGTAAATTCGAATTTGCCTAATTTGCATATTCGAAAATTCTAATTCAAATTTATTTTAAATTAGATCGGACTTCGAATTATTCACGTGAATTTTGTAAATCGGCCTCTCACTGTTTGCTTGCAGCGTGGGGGGGGGTAAAGGGAAAGGGGGAACAGAGGTGGACACATCTGCATCCTGAGATGGTGAATAAAGGGTGGGGGAAATAATTGCCGCCATAGACTTACTATGGGATAAACCCATTTCTGTGATGGTGTTAAAGCAGTTAGGTTGGTATGCACCTTAATGTAGGGGGTATGTGGTTGAGCAGAGCTCAGACGTGTCTCCTCTGATATGTTTCTATCAGTTTGGTGTGTGAGCCAAACTGTGTATCTGCCGGATTTAAAGGTAACATTGGTCTTAATTGTATCTTATTTTCTCAGTATGGCTTAAGTAGAAATACTTGAAAAACTGTAAAGTCTGTAGTTCACTCAAAGTCATCAGTCTATAGTAGTAGTAGACAAAGTTGAAGTATAATAAGTAACAGTTGACTTTGATTGGGGTGTTCTAATATTGAATCAGATGATAAATATATTGGACGTGTATCGGTTTGTTGCATATATATATATAATCACTTCGATCTGTCCCTTGGGGTTCGAGGCACCTTTTTGGAATTAGGTGTGTACATCCACTCTCCAGGAATAGTGAAGTCCAAGTCCTTAATTTGTCCTGTATAGGAAGCCAGCCAGGCATTTCAATTGCAGGTAGATGAAATTTTTTCCGAAAGTTTTCCTTGTCGCTTGGGTTTCTAATGATAACAGTCACTCCATATTTGCTAGATGAGAGGGAGAAAGGATATCCCCATCTATAGAGAATGTTCTGTTCTCTCAGCAAGTCAGTCAGTCAGTGGTTTTAGCATTCTCCTTTTAACCAGTGTTGTCCTGGAAAGGTCTTGGAACAGTTTTATATTACAGTCCTCATAGGAAAGTTGACTAACCTCCTTGACATTATATAGAATATCTTCCTTCAGTGAAAAGGAGTGTAGGCAACATAGGATGTCCCGTGGTGCATTAAGAGGCACAGCCTTGGGTTTCTGTACTCTGTGGGCCCTCTCAATTTTTATATCAAAGTCTGCTTCCCTTTGAAGTATGGAATTAAATATCTGAAGCAATACCTGACGTATCTCTTCTGCTTGGACTGATTCAGGGACACCCCTTATTCTGATATTATTCCTCCTACTCCTATTCTCTTGGTCTTCTAATTGACATTGTAATTCTTGTATCACCATGTCCTGTTGCTGGATATGGGTATATATAGCTTTTTGATTATTGGTACATTTACTTTGCGTGTGTTCAAAGTTGTCTGTGTGGGCAGCAAGGGTTAACATGTCCCTCTTTGTGTCCTGGATTTCTTCCTTGATTGATGTGGTGACTTCATGCAGCATTTTCTTTAATATCAGATTTAGAAGGGAGCTGGGCTATGTATGTGCGGATATCAGACCCTTACTCACCTTCGCTGTCTGCATTTGATTGATCTATGCATGATTCGGCTTCCTCCTCTTGGTCAGACCTTGCGGCCGCCATTTTGGATTCAGCCCATAATGCTTTTTTCTTTAAAAATAGTGGTGCTATTTCGCTGCCCAACGCTAGGGATTTGTGCCCCATAGATTTGTCCTTTTCTGACTTTTGTTTGTGGGTTTTTCCCATTGCTATCTTTCTGCCGGTAGCTGAATCAGGTCTCACAGAAGGATCACTTAGTGTTTGCGACCTGCCAGTGCCTCGTCAAGATACACCCCCTTAGCCAACACATTTTACCAAGATTTTTACCCACTCTTTGGGGCTTATTTATTAAGGCACAACCTGAAAAAGTCGCTTTTAAAAAAGACCAAATTTTTTTGTGATTTATTATGCAATTATGTCTGAATACAAAATACTCTAAAATCTAAAATTTGCTGAATTCACGTAAAAGTCAATGAGAGATGTCCTCTTAACCATTTGAAATTTTTTTAACCCTCACAAAATGAGAGTTTTTTTGACGCTTGTTTTTTTCTCCAAAACTAATTTTTTTTGTGGTTTTTGGGTGTCAAACTTGAAAAATCTGGAAGTTCTGTTTTTTACTAGGGTTTTTTTTTTATCCACTGTTTAAATTAGTGCAAATCATGGATTCTAGCGTGGTCACACTTTTTTATTTTATTAAAAAATTCAGAAACATTTGGATTTTAATAAAGAACCCCCTTTATGTCAGAATTTGATTTATGATTCCAGGTTCTGTTTCGTGAATTATTTGGCGAAGCGAAACGGGATAGATTTGCCCATCACTACTTATGAATCTTCTATCTTCATATTCATTGTGAAGTCACATATTGTGGAGAGTTTGCTCCTTGTTCTGAAATACTCACTCATAAGGAAATAAGTAAGATGCATTATGTTCCTACAGGCACGCGGGAAGATTTATTACATAGTTTTGCTTGTTATAAATTGATTCATGTAAGTAAACAAAGCATAGTTTTGCATGCTTTGCAAGCATTTAATACATAGTATATGCATGGAGTGATTTTTGCTGGGTGAAACAATTCCTAGCATTAGGCAGAGTTCACAGTAATCATTCATTTTAAGAATCTCCTATAACTGAGCCTAATTTATTGAGTCCTGGCAGCATTGGAACCACAGGGTACTAACCCTTCCTGGCCTCCACATTTGAGCCTAACTATTCTGCTTACTAACCTGACCCTGCATCTTATTCCTAGAGGGGACTATTACAAAGTATTCTAACACTTACTATACCTAATGGGCCTACCTCTTCCCAGAGACTTCAGCACACCACCTCCTTTTTTAAAGACAATGATATCCCTGGAACCCATGAAACATCTCCCCTTTCCGACTGTAAAGTGAGGGCAAAACCTGCCTGTGGGGGCTACCTGTAGTAAATATCAGAAATATAATTTATATAGCAATACTTGTGTCAGTTATATGTGCTATCATATAGTACAGCTAACTACATATGAAGGCATTCAGTGTTGACAATCTCCACTTAAACCTGGAACAACTTTTTAAAATGTCTTCTTTTTATATTTTTTGTGAAGTTTTGTTTGTATTTTTAATTTTCAGCTTTCAGAACTGAAATTTAAACTGGAATACTATGAAAGTCAGAATGGATGAAGAATCGGATAGGCACTGGAAACAGAGATGCGCAATGCAACTTAATAATAACTATAAAGTGAGAGCCTGCCTGTCTATCAGTTATTTTTGCTTGTTGCTGGAGTTAGTGTAGAGTAGGCTGGGAATGGGCAGAATAGGATGGCTAATTATTCAGAAAAAAACAAAACAAATGAAGAAGACCAAAATAGTTTTTCAGAATACTTCATTTTATAATGTATAAAATAAAATTAATCTAAAGGTGAACAATGTCTTTAAATCTAATAGAATGAAAAACAATATCTCTTTTGTAGCAATTGTTAGCTAATTTAATGTCAGATATGCTTGTTTTTGAGAAACTACAGCTCAGTGCAATTCACCTTTCAGCTTCATAGACATTTATCTTCACAGCCAGGAAAAGAAACACTAAATTTTGTGACTATACTTGACACGTGTATTCTAAACACCATTGGTAGATTTATGTTGCATTTTAACAGCCTGTATCCAATCCATCTTTCCTATAACTGTTTTGTGATACCATTGGGGGAATGTAATAAAAGTTGGAAACGGAAAGAATATTTGTAAAACCAAAAGTTATACCTTTGTGCAAACAAATTTGACTTTGTGCGAATTTAATATAGTAGTGTTTGCGAACCTGGAAACTGTTTAACTACCGCTTCCAACTGAGAAAGAAGGTTTGTAAATGTTCTAGTTTGTGCCAGTGTGCAGTGAATGTAATAAAAATTCTTACTGAAGAAGTTGTTATGTGAAGATTACATCTTCAAGCACAAGTTGGCAATGTGCAATTAAAATTTTCAATACAATAACAGCAAATTTCTATTCTTACTTGTGCAAGTTTTGCTGTTTGCGACTTTTATTACATTCCCCCACATGTGTCTAAAACATATGAATATGGTGTATACTTTTTAAATGCCTGCCTGTAGCACAATAAACAATATAATTTCTGTTGCTATGAAACATTCATAGAGATATCTATTTGATCATAAAAAGCTAATTAGTAAAGATTTTCTTTTGTGTTAATGATGTACAATTGATTATAGCTGCAGGATGTAAAGAGACTGGCATTTTTTTCTCATAATGAGTGAGAAAGGCAATAGTAATAGTGTTTTTATGGTTTCTTTTTATGATGCAGACATTTCATATAATCTTTTGTTCTACTATTCTTTTCTACTAAAACTTTTCACACCATACAGTATATTTAGATTTAAAAGCTAATAAATAGTAGGATACCCATGGGACAAAACTGTATTATCAGGAGATTGCTTCTAGGGATGTTTTAGCAGCATTCATACATCCACAAAAACCAAACCAAGAAACAGTACTGAAAATCAGCCCTTTTTACTACACCCATGTTACTTATGTACAGGTATGGGATCATACCTCTACATAAGTAACAAGGGTGTTAATGATGTGCAATTTATTACAGCTGGAGGATGTAAAGAGACTGGAATTTCCCATAATGAGTGACAAAAGAAATAGTAATAGTGTTTTATAGTTTCCTTTTATGATGCAGACATTTCATATAATCTTTTGTTCTACTATTCTATTTGTTGCAAAACATTTCAAACCATATATTTTGATTTAAAAGCAACTAATAAATAGTAGGATACCCATGGGACAAAACTGTATAATCAGAAGATTGCTTCAAGGGCTGTTGTTAGCAGTGTTCATACATCCACGAAAACCAAACCAAGAAACAGTACTGAAAATCAGCCCTTTTTAGGACACCCTTGTTACTTATGTATAGGTATGGGATCATCCTGAACTCAATATTCACAGAGCTCCAAGTTGTAGGATCACTATAGAGTAATGTTGCTTTAAAAATGTTTTCTGAAATATCTGTGGATGATCCAACATGGCAACAACAGGGTTAAAAGCCATGTGGAAACATGCTTTTTTTGCAGGTCTGAAATACTGAAGCATTAGTTGTTACACTTAGAAATAAAACCTTTAACTTGCAACTAAGATGTGCAACACACTTTTAAATATAATTGTTGAAGTTTTAAATATTTAAAATAGTTTTTACCTGTTTTTTTCCAAACAAATTGTTTAGTTTGGTGATGATTGGCAGCTGTGCACAGGTATTAGCGTGGCTGGTAATCTGTGCAGAATCTTATGTATCCAAATTTAAGATTTTTGTGGAAAATAATATTTCTTTAATTTTAAAATGTGTGATGTTATTGAAATGCAAAGCATGCAGGGAGCTTTGGGTATAAAAGGCTGTTCTCAGTCTAACTTTGGCACTGTTGTTTTGAAGCCATACTTATTGAGTTGTGTAACGCTTTTTGCCTTAAAAAAATAAGCCATATTTTTCTTTGGCAATAAAGTTTCAGTAAACTCAGTGAAAGGATCCATACCATAGAAACAAATAATATTATTGGGTTTATTTAATGCTTAATGAATTTTTAGCAGACTAAGGTATTGTGATTTAAGTATCAAAAACTAGTGATGGGCGAATTTGCGGCGAATTCCCACGATTCGCCGCTGGCGAATTCCCACGATTCGCCGCTGGCGAATAAATTCACGATACGCCAGCGAAATTTTGCCTGACGAAAATTCGCCGATAAAAACGAGTCGCCCGTCGTTTTTGTCTCGACGTGCGCCAAAAACTACGCGAGTCGCGGCACGCTTTTGATGCGCGACGCGTCAACTCGTTTCACGAATTTTTCGCCAATTCGCGAATTTCTCTGGAAATTCACGATTTTTTCGGCAAAGCGAAACTGGGGAGATTCGCCCATCACTATCAAAAACCTCTTATCTAGAAAACCTCTAGTCAAGTAGTCTGGATAATGGATCCTATACATGTAACCATTTCATCACCTTTAAAACATGGGGTTAATACCCAAACATGTTGTTAATACAATCACATTATTTTTCCTTTGTTATTCTCCTAAATTATATCAATCTTTTACTTGAAGTAATTGCCATAATGCCTAGCATAAGAAATATAATGCACAAAAAATTGCATACGTGCATCATGGAGATTATAATAGTAAAAAGGCTGTTAAGTAAGAATTATCACAAGGTAGTATTGATTTATAAAAGAAAAATCCTGCCAACAAAGGAACATCTCACAAAAATAAATCCCTATGTTATACAGCAATTCTAAAGTAATCACACTAGCAGTTTACTACAACTTTACTACTAGCCTTTACGATGAAGCAAATACGATGCATACAGTATGTTCAGCAGACAATGATGAGGTGTAATCATTGCAAAAAGTGAATAGTGATTTAGGAGATCAAAACAGAAAATGGATGAAGGAGAATTTAGGAAATATAATATTGGTCCTCTGGGTTGAGCTACCATGCACTTTATATTCATTATGTGTTATTTATTGTACTATGCATTAGACTTATTTATCATAACTGAATTTTATGTAGTAAACAAAATAAAAGAAAAGTAAGAGATGTGGTTTATTTAGATAATGGCTTTAGAAACAATTCTACATTTAAATATATTTTCTAAACTAAAGTATTGAAGGCACTGTTTACACATGAATAGAGAACTGACAAAAAATCATACAGAGAATAAATGTCATTCCATAATATATCAATAACAGAACCGACTCATCAATAACTGATTCATAACAATAATAACTGATTAATCATGTACAGTATGTAACCTGTATGTTCAATGCATCCATGACTGATCTCAGCTAAATCCAACCTGAGTTTGGCTGTTAGCTTTTTATATGTTCTGATAAATGTACCGGCCTTCCTAACACCCCTTAAAGGTTTATTATGATTTAGTATCTACAGCTAAAAGGTTTAAGCCTGTTTTTGTATTTAACATTTTCAGTCATATTGAGGAGCATATTTATCAAAGCTAGAGATCACCACAGTCCACTAGAGTGAAATACAGCCTCTCAATTCATTTTTAAAAGAGTATTTATCAAAGGGTGAAAATTCACTGTCACCTATTGATACATACTCTTTTAAAAATTTCATTCTAGTGGACTGTGGCCATCTCAGACTTCACTCTTTGATAAATATGCACAATTTAGTAGATAAACTTACTTACTTTTAACTTATTGGCATTCCTAAACTCCTTTGAGGTTTATTATGGGTTACTATCTAGGGCTGAAAGGTTTAAACCTCTTTTTGTATTTAACACTTTTAATCACATTGTGCCATAAGTGCTCTGCTTCAAATCCAAGATGGTAGTGCTTGATGTGGCAGCGCATGATGTCATTATTTATGCACTATTTTAGTTTTCACCAAAAACTTGTGACACCTGTACTGTCCTGCTGAGTAGGAGAGTTGATTTATTTGGTAAATCCATAAGCATCTTATAATTATGCATACTGACTTGCACAATTCTGTTTTATTTCTCAAAAAGCAACAGTCAGTAAAAACAAAGCATAGTTATGAACACACTTCTAAAAACATAGTTACAAAGTTACACAGTTAAGTTGGGGTAAAAAAAGACCAAAGTCCATTAAGTTCAACCCATCCAAATAAAAGCCAGTGCATATTTACACATAACTACAATGACCCCTCCATACACTCACAAACTAGATATGATCATATCTATATTAATAGCTTGTAGCTTTTAATATCAATATAGCCTTTGTCATTATGCTTGTCCAAAAAAACCATACAATCTACTCTTAAAGGCATGGACAGAATCAGTCATCACAGCATCATCCTGCAGAACATCTATAGGGGTAGCCTCTGGTGCAGTGAACTATTTTATGGGAGAAAATATCTCCTGCTATCTGCTTATAGTGCCCTCTAATGTACTTATAAAGAGTAATCATGTTCCCTTGCAACCCAGTCCTAACCTTGACAATCTCTTTTCATAATTTAAATCTTCCATCCATTATCTATCAATAGTGATGGGCGAATTTATTCGCCAGGGGCGAATTCGCGGCGAATTCCCACGATTCGCCGCTGGCGAATAAATTAGCAAAACGGCAGCAAAAATTTGCGCAGAAAAATTGGCAAACAAAAACGAGTTGCGAACGGAAACGACGCAACGTGATTGACGTGACGTGCGTCGGAAACGACGCGACGCGCGTCGGAAACGATGCGATGCGCCGCGTCGGAAACGATGCGATGCGCCGCGTTTGACGCGCGACTCGTTTCGCGAATTTTTCGGCGAAGCTAAATGCGGGAGTTTCGCCCATCACTATCTATCAACATTTAACCTCATTTTCCATTTTGCTGTGCAGTTTTCTAATCTAGTCACATCATTCTGCAAAAAGGCAACATCCTGCATGGAACTTACATATACAGTAGTTCTGCACAATTTATAATCATCATCAAAAATAGTACTTTCAATGCCCACCTCCAGGTCTTAAATAAACAAGTTAAAAAGCAAGTGGCCAAGTACAGATCTCTGGGGTACGCCACTAACAATATTCAGTCCAGTTCGAATATGATCCATGTGCCACCACTCTTTGTAGTCTATTCTTCAGTCAGTTCTTTATCCAAGTACAAATTATATGTTCCAGGCCATTATTCCTTAATTTAACCAGTAACCATTTGTGAGGTACTGTATAAAAATCTTTAGCTTTTTTATACTATTGTATATTGACATTGCAAAGTAGAAATTGCAAAGCAGATAAGCTATAATGAATCTAATCTTCTAAGACTGTCCAGTTCCTGATGGAGCAAGCACAATCAAACTTTGACTGTGAATATAAATAAATAACTGACTGAAATAACCATCTGATTATTTACCGTTTTTATGCTCAACATTCAGTCTTACAGGAACAGCTGGCTCCTTCAATAAAATGATTATTTTTTTTATTACAAACCAGTTCTAAATATTCAGCATGGACTGAAAATGTCATTTTCTCCAGAGAGTCATCCTAATGAGATTATTATATTCAGAGCACCTCTGTTTTATTTCACCAGGAAAAATGCATCACTTCTACTGTAATATTTATTTATTTGAAATGCACTTTAAACAACTGCACAGACTGTAATGTCAGTCCTCAGTAATCATCCATAAAATTCCACCAGTTTTCAGGCTAAAACAGAAAAAGAAAATCCTTTTTATCATAGTCATGTTGACCCATTTACAGAAACCAAAGAGATGAATTTTTTACATCTCTTTGTAATTTAATGATGATACTGGTAACATCCCCTGTAATAACACAGCACCCTCAGCAAATGATTAAACACCTTAGGGGCCCCCTAACAATAATTTATTTTCAAATGCTAACAAACCCCCAGAACAAATACCAGGCTTATGTTTCACAGGCAGAGCAGGGCACACACAAGCAGAGTATGGCACACACAGGCAGAATATGTCACACACAGGCAGAGTATATCCCACAGGCAAAGCATGGCACACGCAGGGAGCATAGGAAAGGTAGAATAGAGCAGGAGACAGAGAAACCTATCAGGACCACTCTAAGAAACACAGTGCTGGTTTCCCATTAGCATTTTGTATACAGTGAACAGTGTGGGCTGTTTCAGTCAGGGTCTCGGGTGTGAACAGTACATAACTTTAGGGGTGTGAACAATAGAGGTGTCACAGGTGTTAACAATGCAGGGGGATCACAGTTGTGAACAATACAGGGGATTAGTCTGAATTTGAGGTTTAAAGGAACAGTAACATTA
>CM044436.1:59184260-59232818 GCA_024363595.1 Xenopus borealis | reverse complement strand
TTTGATTTTAAACTATAATATGTGTTGGTGTTTTTTTTTTGTTATGTTCTAACGCATTTTTTAATAAAAAATGTTGATGTTACTGTTCCTTTAAACAAAGCAAGGGCCAATTAATCTCTGTAGTGATACCATTTAAAGTTTACACATGGTAAGTTTATCAAATGTTACAAAGATATTAATTCACAAATAACACTGATCATTCACTTGGGTACTGTGCTGCAGGCGCCTACCTTGTGTATCAAAACACAAGGGTATCTGCATGTTTGACTTTGGTGTTCCGGATTTGTGCCTGCATGTTTCTCCAAGCTTTGTTTGGATAATACAGATACCCTTGTTATACTTTTTTTTATGTGTTTCGATACACAAGGTAGGCACCTGCAGAGAAGTACCCAAGTACATGATCAGTGTTATTTATGAATTAATATCTTTGTAACATTTAACAAATTTGACAGGGGGAATTAAACTACACAATTCAAAAACACTTGGAATTTGGACTTGTGGCATATTAAGATATAGTTTCACAATGAATGGACACTTGGGACTTATGTTTTTAATATAGTGGGCATTGGATAAGGAATCCTTGGTTAAATTAAACACTTTGGTGTGTGCTGAATTTTTGTATAATTGAAGCCTAAAAGCCTAATCTCACACCTGGACAACGAGGGGCAGGTTCTTATTGAGGATTGGTTTAAAAGGCTAATACGTTTCCGGCTGTACTGTATTACACTTGAGAAAGGGTACTTGTGTGTATGTACTATAGTCTGAAATAAAACACCTTGCAGCAGCAATTTGGTACGCTCTTCTCAATTCTATAAGAAATTGCAAACACCCATCTCATTAGACAATTGCAAATATTTGTTTATTATGTGCATTTCATCTTGTGCATCTCGTCTCTATTCAAGCAAAGACATTGTTATGTTTTGGTAACCGAGGATAAGGAGGGTATAACAGTGCTTTATTAACAAGTTCATGTAGCCATTACACAACTGCCTTACTTCCTACGTTCACTTTCCAAGCTGTATAGAAAGTCCTGTTTATTTGCATAGCACAAGTAATGTGCACAGTGACACCTGCAGGCCATTTGTATAAACACCACATTAACTCTTGGCACAAAAAAGTTCTTTATAGCAGTAAGAGCAGTTTCATAAGTCTTATCAGGTAATGGTAATATATAGAATATATGCTGTCCCTCTGCCCCCAGGCAGTGAATAAGTAAAGCATGCTTTCTAGCTGCAGAAATCTCCCCCTGGTCAGCAGCAATAATGTAATTATCAAACATACAGATCCAAGCAGTAAAATATATTATAGGCTCACCAGTGTTTGGTAGAAAAGGTGCAGGCTGCTTCAGAGGTAGAAAAGACATCCTTGTCGCCATTTGTTATGTTTTGGTAGCCGAGGATGAGGAGGGTATAACAGTGCTTTATTAACAGGTTCATGTAGCCATTACACAACTGCCTTACTTCCTACTTTCACTTTCCAAGCTGTACAGAAAGTCCTGTGTATCTGCATAGTAATGTGCACAGTGACAACGGCAGGCCATTTGTATAAACACCACAGACAGGCACAACAATACAAGGTTTTTCTGTACAAACACAATCCAAAAAATAGGTCAGAACACTTACATGAATGGAAAACTCTGTTTTCATTCATAGTAAGCAGTTTTGAAGTAGGGGTATGTGGATGTGATTGATTCCCTGGGTACTGGGGGTTTGTGCAGTTATAAAATCAGTAACTGCTGACAGCTATAATGTTAACTCTATTTAACAAACTGTAGCTCCATAAACTGCCACTTTTCTTAAGATAATCTTGTTGATTTTAATTAAATTACTAAGGCATTTAAAATAACTTGAGGACACATACATTGCACCCCGTAACGAGTTCCTGAAGAGCTGTCAGATAATGCTTAAGTGCAAGGTTACAAACTGTACCCCGTAACGAGTTCCTGAAGAGCTGTCAGATAATGCTTAAGTGCAAGGTTACAAAAAACAAAGGATGTTGGTGTTTGCTATTGTATGTATGTATATTTTTATTTGTATAGCGCTCCTTGAGGGCAAAGCACTGTACAGCAACAATAATTTAGTAGTAACAAACAAGGGATCACTGCATTAATAAGTAACAATAAGTGCATTATTATAAATACAGTTTGCATAAATATAAAATATAATTACACAGTGTTGAGGAGACAAGATGATGGAGGACCCTACCCCTTGGGGCTTACAGTCTAAATGGGAGGGTAACTTAAGTAACTAAGATCCTTTGTGCCACAAACATACTTAGGGACAAATTTATCATTATTAAAGAATTCAAGGGTTTTTAGCGCTCCAATTTGGCCGAAATGCGATAATAATTCGAATAGTTTTATGGTTTTTTTCTTCGCTATTCGATTTCACGAAAAAATCGTGAAATTTCCTTTGATCGTTCGAAAAATACGTACAATTCAAACGATTGAGGTGTTCTATCGTACAAATGGTATTCGAACAAGTGATAGGAAAAAAAGCTTATGGGGGATTCCCATAGTCTTCTATTGCAATTCGGTCGGTTCAATCTGGTGAAATAGGCAGGCGAATAAAATTTTAAAGTTAAAGTACTTTGATCATTGCATGGTCGAATTATTGAATATTCGATTAATTGATCTATTTGATACACTCGAATTTTGTGTATTTGATGTTCGAAGTGGCCAAATTTACATATTCGAATGTCTGATAAAATCGTTTGTTCAGAAGTCGATTGAATTCGATCGAACTTCAAATTATTCACGTGAATCTGGCGCTTGGTGTTTTGTACTTTTAAGGGCACATTTACAAAATTCACATGAATGGATCGAAGTTCGATCGAATATGATCGAATTACGATTGTACGATTTTTTCGGATATTCGAATATACAAATTTGGCCTCTTCGATATCGGTATCCGATCATAAGAATTCATCGAGAAATCGAATATCGAGCAAAAGGATAGCCTAAAACTATTCGATAAGCATTTGATAATCAATCGAATAGATTCGTAGGATTTTTGGGGAATAATAGTAAATTTTCCCCTTAGAGTCAAATGCTTGCACTATAATATTACATTATGTAGAAATTAGTGAAACTGTGAAGAACATTTAATCAGTGGCTACTACAATGGCTACTACACCCAAAAAAATTATATATATATACAGTACATATATTGGAGCAATCACCTTTGCTATATACAGTATGAAATCATTGTAATCATTGTAAATGAGCCTTTTTATCCGGAAAATTGTACTAATGCTACAGTAGTTAATGTAAATTAATTCTGGATGGTTGGAAAAAGGGTAATGTACATGTTAATGAATTACCCCTTTGCTTTTCACTATGAAGATTTTGAGTAGAAGAAGATTGACAAGCAACTCAATCCACACATGTCTTTCTTTTGATTCACACTGATCTAGAGTGATATTTTCCACTAATGGAAGATAGGAAGGAAGTATTTAAAAGCTTGAAAATGGTAGGTGTATTAACATGCAAAAATGTGTCATGGTTTAGAAACAATTTAGACTATGCCTGTTACATAATGTATTTATTAAAAAAATATGGCACTCTTTTTATATCATATCTATGAATTTTGTCTTTATAAAGCACACACATATACATATTAATTGGGTACGAAATAAGTTGGCGCTATAGAAATACATTTTATTAATAATAATAATAATAATAGTAATTTCAACAGCTTTTGATTGCAAGGAAGAAACTATAACTTATAGATGGAAAAATGTATTTCAGTGATAACCAGCCATAAAATAACAAGGATTTTTTCATTTGTATTTTCATACATTTGTATGGTAAATATCAATTTTGTTTCAATACAGTAAGCACTAGGGGTCAGGTAACATGCCAACACTCAATGTCCCTTTGCTGTATTGCTAGCTGTTCCCCTAATTCACTTAATAGTAAAGATCACTTTACTTGGTGGTGGCTTAGTTGCCTGAACAGATGGTAGGATGATGTATATTTTGAATATGAGATGCACATTCAATTAATAGTCTCTTTTTTTTTATTAATTATTTTTTATTTAAACAAACTATTTTTTGGGTAAAAAAATGATACAGAAAAAAGAAAAGGAAATTCATTCTAAAATAATCACTTCTTAATGTACAAAGGACAGTTGACATTTATATGAAACATCTTATTTATAGCCTCATGTCATACACAGTAAAAATTCTCTCTAGCTATTCAGTTTATCTCTTTCTTCCTTATACTCTTGTATATCTTCATTTTGATATTCTCACTTCCCTATTATACAAGATGAAAGATAGCCAAGATTCCCAAAACCTTTTGCTCGTGTTCTGAAGTTTATGGGTTATCTCTTCCATCTTTCTAGTATCCTCAACCAACTGCTGCCATTCTTTATATACTGGCGGGACTGTTTTTTTTCTAGTGTCTAGGAATTAGGTTTTTGGCTGCATTTAACAAATGCAAAATACGTGGGTCTGACAATATGCTGTTATTTCCTATTACTAGGCTTAGCAGAATTACTGGTATATATTTTTCATTGATTCCAATAAATGTTATTTCCTCTATTGGTTTTAGTTTCTTGCAGCAATATTCCTTCAAAACTACCACTTCCTTCAAAACTACACACTTGTACCATATATGGGCTTGTGTCCCTATATCTTGGCCACACCTCCAACATATACAGATGCAGTCACTTTGGATTGTGTGTTAAATGCGTCGTGACTTAACTCATCTATCCCATTTATCCCACTTAGCACAGAATATTGTGTCACAACATCGCATCCAATTAAAGGGGTTGTTCACCTTTGAGTTAACTTTCAGTATAATGTAGAGAGTGATATTCTGAGACAATTTGCAATTGGTTTTAATTTTTTTTTTGTTTATGGTTTTATAGATATTTAGCTTTTTATTCAGCAGCTCTCTATTTTGCAGTGTCAGCTATTTGGTTTCTAGGGTACAAATTACCTAACAACCCTGCATTGATCTGAATAAGAGACTGGAATATGAATAGGGGATGGACTGAATAGAATGATATGTAATAAAAAGTAACAATAACAATACATTTGTAGCTTTACAGAGCATTTGTTTTTAGATGGTGTCAGTGACCCCCATTTGAAAGCTGCAAAGAAACACAAGAAAATTGCAAATCATAAAAAAAAACTATGAAAAATAAATAATGAAGACCAATTGAAAAGTCCTAGGCCAAATCCTTTCTTCGTTTTTTCCAAAAAGGGCCAGGCAACCCTGTAGAATGCTTTTTCAGCATCAGTAGTAATCAATAATTAAGTTTTTCCCTATTTTAGCCAAATGCATCAATGATACAATTATATATATTATCTTTACCTTCACTTCTAGGTACAAAACCTGCCTGATCTTCATGAATTAAATCTAGTAAGTATTTTTTTCATCTGTTTGCTATTACAGGTATGGGACCTATTATCCAGAATGCTTGGGTCGATGTTTATTAAGGATATTGGCCTATAACTGGCACATAACAGGAAGTCTTTACCTTTTTCAGAATGTTGACTATATCTGCTTCTTTCGTTTGTTTATGAAAATCCTATATTTGGTCTATAGAGTTAAAGTAAGAGCTTAACAAGGGATCTAGTTCTTTTTTATATGTTTTGTAATATATGGCACTATACCCATCAGATCCAGGGCTTTTCTCTGCCACCATTGAGTCTATAGCGTCACCAATTTTTTGTAATGTGAATGCAAAATAGACTTTTCAGTTATTGATAGAGATAGCAACTGTGCCTGTTTTATAAACTGTTCAATTTTGTCTAGTTTTCCTCATTGCGCTTTTCCTATTTGTATTCCATATAATGTTTGATAATATTGTTGGAATATTCGGACTATATTATGTGTATCATGATGTAGCTTCTGGTCTATCTTTTATCGAAATATGTGTTGCCTGATTATTTTTTAATTTTTTTAGCAAAATATTTATTACATTTAGCTCTAAATTCATAAAACCTCTATGTACTATTCATGTAAGCCTTATACTGTATGTGCGTTGGTCAAGTATAGCTTTCAGCTGCAGTCTTTTATTTCCTAATTGAAATGTTGTATCTTCTGTTATTATTAATTTGATTTTCCTTTTCTTTGTTTAGATTGCTACTGAGAGCTATCAGTTGGCCTCTAAGAACACATTTCTTTGTTTCCCAGATCTTCGCTGGACTAATATCTGGGTCCAAATTTTCTCTTCTAATTTGTTATAGCATATCACTGATCTTATGTTTTGTCTCTTTTGTATGTACTAATACATTATTAAATCTCCATGTGTATTCTCTCTCAATTATTTGGGGTAGTCCATCCTAGAAGTTGGCCTTGGTTGCCCAGTGCAGCCATGCTTGTGTAATACCACGCTATTCGAGAGTAGACTTGGTAAGTTTTTGAAAAATGTGTATAATCTTTAACCGTAAGATGTAAAGCTCTCCATACAGATACAGTCACTTGGATTTGTAAGTTAAATGCGTCGTGACTCAGGGCTAATTGAAGAAACTGTGTTATCTAACGTTATCTTAACTCATTTAATGCATTTAACCTTTTCATTAGCATACCAAAGCACCATTGTTTTCAATGGTGAACTCTTTAATTGGATGGGATGCTGACACAATATTCTGTGCTAAGTGGGATAAATGAGATAGATGAGTTAAGTCACGACGCATTTAACTTACAAATCCAAGTGACTGCATCTGTATATCTACCAAATACAATTCTGAAAACTTTTTTACCCTTAAAAGAAATATGGCAAAAATTGGAGGAATCTATCATTGGATTTAACTTTAGATTGAAATCTGCTCCCAAAATAACTAGACCCTCCTTATAAATATTTAATTCATCTAGAAACTTAGCTACAGTATATAGTTCACTTGTGCATGTTTTGGTGCATATATATTGGCTAGGTAACTTTTAGTGCCCCTATCTTTCCCTTTATTATGATGTATCTTCCTTCCTTATCTATTTTTTTGTCTTGAACTTCCAGGGGTATATCTTTATGGATCATTACCATTACTCCTGTTGCTTTCTTCTGTGAGTTATTATTATAATTTATCTGAGGATATTCCTTTTATTTTTGTTACCAAAGCCCAAATTAGTGTCCGTCTTATCAGGTATTTTCCTTATATGTAGACCCAGAATTGGGGATTAATACTGTCTTGCCTTTGCAATATTGCCCCCAATGTACTTGCCCAAAAGTTTTTACCCAAGTCATTTCTGAGCCTTTTGACCTGGGGACTGTTTGTTTTTTTTTTTTTTTGCCATCTGTCTGTAAACGTCAGGGTTGGGGGTTGAAGATTATGGCTCTCTTGCCCTTACAATTTTAACAGCAGAGTTATTATTGTTACTGTTCCTTTAATCATAGGCTTACAGGCATAAGTGTATTACTTCCTTAAATAGGTCATGCAACAGTGACCTCTAAAGGTCTACCTATAAAGTCACAGTATACATACAAATTAACCCTATAAGTAATCCTATACATAAAAAAACGTATTTATTTAAACTTTTAAAACCAACTATCTATGTATATTCGTAAAAAACTCTAGTATGCTCCACATGGAACATTCGTCTATGAATAGTCTGCTGACAAATGATTTATAATTTATACAATATAAGTGTTTTTATTCTAATCCCATTTTTTGTGTTCATAAAATAATGAATGAGGTTCCTAGGATAATATGAAAATTATGTATATAAATGTAAATTCCTTTCAAAATGTAGACCCAGTATGTGTGAATGTGTGTAAATCTATAAATACAGAAAGGTATGTACTGCTATGGGCAAACTTATTAAGAGCTTACTTTAGGCACATATGTATATATATATATATATATATATAATTTTGGGTGCGTTGGCCAAGTGTTGTAGTATAATGATGATATAGAAGGACCCGCACACCTTTCTTTTGATGAAGAAATAAATGTGTCTTTATTCATAATGCATCTTCCAACATTTCGGCCCCACTGGGGCCTTTATCAAGGACCTCTTATTTATATGGGAGGGTTCACATGAAGTAATCACAGAATTTTATAATGATCTTAATGATAATGAGTGTAATTTAAAATTTTCTATAGAACACCACACTAAAGAAATTACTTTTTGGATGTGAAATTAATGGGTTGAACAAGGTAGGGTTGATTTTGAAGTTTTTAATAAACCTATAGTGGGTAACACTATATTTAAAGCAAATAGTTGCCACCCACAACACACTCTATGAAGTATTCCATACAGACAATTTGTGTGCTACCGCAGAAATTGCAGCCAGTCTGACACTTTTGACAATCAATCGAGGGAACTATCCCAGAGATTACATAGAAGAGGCTACTCTAAGGACCTTATATATAATTCTTATATTAAAGCTAGTAACTGTGTCCATTAAAAGAACAGACACATGAGAGTATAATAAGTAATAAAAAGGAGTCCCAAGAAAATAAAAGGATTTATTTCATAACGGAATATAGTGAGGAGTATAATCAAATCTGTAGAACTATTAGAAGATATTTTCCCATCTTAGATGGTGAGGAAAAACTGCACAAAATATTATCTTCCAATGAGATCAAATTTGTACCAGAAAAAGCTCCTACACTGAGTATTATGTTAGCACCCAGCATGGTTTCTTCACACACATTTAAACAGAGGGGTCCTCAAGATGTAAAACATGTAGGGTGATAGACAGTGGCAATGGATTTACCTCTACGGTCACAGGCAGAACCAATAGGTAAACATTTTCTAGCATGCTTTTCTAGAGGTATACAAAATCTGGATGTAAAGGTTATTGAACAAGTAAAGATCCCTGTGAGAGGGGGTGACTCTTTGCGCCCTTTGAATTTAAGGGAAGCTTACTGGATATTAGAACTAGATACTAGAATACCTAAAGGCCTCAATACAAGACATGATCTTATGTATTTATATTAAAATATTGAATGATAGGACATACACATAATCCATTCAAAATCCCCACTTTTTTTCTTAATGGGACTCCTAGAAAAATAAAATTTTTATCAGAAACATGTACTTCTATACCCAATTGTTGTCCTTATATATATATATATATATATATGGAAAAGGTCCGCACTCTCAGGACTTAAAAATAAAAATGTTCTATTAACAAAAAAGACTAACGTTTCGTCCTCTACGAGGCCTTTCTCAAAGTCGTTTTGAGAAAGGCCTCGGAGAGGTATTGTAACAATTTAGGTTATCTAATTTAATTTTGGTCAGTATCTTTGGATTTCTTCTTCTGATGCACAAATTATGTAAAACCTGCAACAATTCATGTCTATAGGTTAAATATTTTATTATTCGTTATGGGTTACTGCACCTAGGCAAACTTAGTAAATTTTATTACATATGGGGTTTAGTCTGGCTGGGCAATAGATTTCATTGTTTTTAGTAAAGCTACATCACAGTAATTGTGTATTTTGTATAATTATTTGGTTGTTTTCTTAAGCATACTTTTGTAAATCATCTTGCTTTACAGTCTATAAAGTAGCTAATTCTGTCTTGTTGGGTTGAGAAAGCGGGGATAATGTAAATTCAAATTCTGACTTGTATGCATATCAACAGTGCGGAAATGTCATCGGACTACATTAGTTTCATCACTGCTTAACATCCTGAGACACAACACAATGGAGCATTTCAGAGATGATGAATAGCCTTCCTTTTTTCAATCCGACTTGGTCAGTAATTGCTCTTTACATGCAGTACTACAGAGTGTCTTAAATGACAGTACATTATATCAAGCATCCGTCACACAAACTTCAAACTGTACTTGTCATCTGTTTTTTTGTTGTTGTTTTTTCTATATAAGGGATAACACTGTTATTCATATTCACATTCAAGTTCAGAATATTTTCCCTGTGAAGTAGATAAAAGAATAGCTCTATACTAACACTTTAATGCATATTTATATTTACTATGGAGATAAATTAATAATCCTTTCTCCATTAAAGCATAAATTTAAATATTTTACATGTGTGTGTGTATATACTGTATATGTAAAAACCTTATCTTGAGCTGTATTTAGATGTGTAGAAGCTACAGGATTGTTTGCTTTGAAGTAGCAGGAATAAATGCCAGTGAGACAAAGCCTTCTAAGTAAAATTAAAATGTGATTAAGGCAAAAAAGACCAATGCCATGAAAAAGGTGATTTAGCACTATATTTCTTCAGTGTATGAATTATTGTATGCATGGGCAAGTAGACATCTAAGACATTCATACATTTCCATATGTTACACCTTTGCTGACTTAAACATCTATGGTTTTGTTTTCCACATTAAGAATTGAGGAGATTACATTGGCTAGTATGGATGTTGCTAATTTATATACTTGCATTGCACATGACTTGGTTGTCGAATCTGTTCGTAGATCTATAATGCCATTTGAGGGATATCCTGGCCCTAAAGTCGAATTGGTTTTGCAGTTATTATATATGTGTCTTACCATGAACTATTTTAGATTTGAAAATAATTTTTATGTGCAGGTGTCTGGCACGGCAATTGGAGCAGCCATGGCACCTGCACATGCTAATCCCTTCATGCATCAATACGAACAGAATAATATTATGCCTGAATTTGTTTAACTGTGTTTATTTTTTCGACGCTACATGGATGACATACTGGTGGTGTGGCTTGGGAGTGAGGCTTCATTCATGGAAATGGTTACTCACTTAAATAATTTGGGTGGTCCTGTGAAATTTACAGCTACCACCAGTAAAAGTACCATTCAATTTTTGGATATACATATTGTTCCGTAATGACGACAAATTCGACTTCTCTCTTTATAGAAAAATTACTGATTGTAATACATTGTTACAATTCAATAGTCAACATCCGGAGGCTATGAAATCTTAACTTTCCATTTCTCAATTCTTCAGAGTGCTGTGGAATTATTCCACAGAGGAAATTAGGGCTTTACAGTTGAAAGAGATTGAGAATAGGCTTGTATCACGGGCTATACGAGACGACGGCTTAAACAAGCCCTGTATAAGGCCAAAAGAAAGAAAGTTAAAGAGTGATAAAAGGGAATGGTCCCCGCTTAGACTTGTATTTTCTTCACAGTTTTCAGGTGCGTCGGGGCAGATTAAAAATGTGGTGTATAACAAATGGAACATTCTACAGGCTCATAGTGGATTGAAACCATTACAACAAAATCCCCCTATGATGGCCTATAGGAGGGGTGTTAGCTTATGCAATTTGCTAGTTAAGACTGACCCGGTAGGAAGTTTCCAAAAAACTGGGACAGGTTGGTTATCAAATAGGAAAAATTAATATTTTAAATATCCAAATTGTACATATTGCTGGTTTATTAGTCCAGGCCAGAGTTTTACACATCTATATAGTGGCAGATAGTTTTCTATTACACATCACCTGCACAACAACGCATGTTATTTACTTAATAACCTGTCCATGTGGCCTTTCTTATGTTGGAAAGACTGATCAGACTCTGCGCCTTAGAATGGATACACATAGATCTGCAATAAGCACTGTATTTAGGAACAATAAAACATTGAAACCAGTGGTTAAACATCTTCTATAAATGGGCCATTGTTTTGCCCCCATTTAAATATATTGGGATTTACCTTATCTCTCCGGCCAGGAGAGGAGGAGACAGGTATAAAATGCTTCTGCAACGAGAATGCTTTTGGATAAAAAGACTGAACACATTGGTGCCACATGGTCTCAATGAACAAATATCTCTGTCATGCTTTTTGAATCAGAGATAAAGACATTTAGTTATGCCTGTATGCCATACTCTGCATTTTCCCCACTTCTAGTACTATTGAGTTTGATTATTTTTATTGAAGTCATCTGCAACATTTATGTATAATCAACTATGTTACAACATAACACAGTTTGTAATGTATATTGTATTGGGATAGCTTTGAAGCTTTAATATGCAAAAGTGTTTGATGATTGAAATGTTGAAATGTATTTTGTACTTTATATTATGACAGGCTTGATTCTACTTTGGTGGAGGGTGTGCTTTGGTGATCTCACTTCCGGTTGTATTTAATATGTGAATAAAAAACATTGTCTTTTATAACACGTGGGATCTTGATAACAGTCCCAGACCCGGACCGAAATGTTGATCCTAATGATTTTATATTTTTTTGATAAATAAATTAATAATTTTAAATTCCGTTGTCAGCTGCTGCACTCCCAGGATTTGTAAAATAGCATAAAAGATTTATTTAAACATAAAATACATGCTTTGCCGTAGTTGGCCAGCTTAAATATATTGCAATATACGGACAAACAATCCATGTTTTGTTTAAAGGGTAAGGAAACTTTTAGTAGCTGTATGCACAAAATGTCTCAGTGTCTTAAATATATTGATAATGGGTTGAGTGCAGAGGACCTCATGTATTTGTCTATATGTTTTTTGTGGTCACAGCAATACTGTACACACACACAAACACCATTTAACATTTCACACATCATTATCACAAAAGTAACATGACACAGCTTTTTGTTGAATATGATTTCCCATAAACTATACAAAATCCAAGGAACTGCAGAAAAAAAATTAGGCCAGGACTTTATTAAAATTTAAAGTATGCTTTTTCTGCGGTCTTGCAAAGAGCCAAGTAGGATATTTGAATCTCTGGAGACCACAAGTATAATTTCTTTCATTATGCAGTCTACAACAAGAAAGTAATGCAGTCTTCTAAATAAGTCAAACAATGAACAATCAGGCAATAGCATAGTATTTTTATTCCTAAAGAGAAACGGATATTGTCAAAAATGTTAAAAACATTTTCATAAAATGTATCAACTCTTAGTTTAACTGCATTCATATGTTAATAGAGACACAAAGGGGCAGATTTACTAAGGGTCGAATTTCGAATGCAAAAAAAATTCGAAATTCGACCAGGGAATAGTGGGGGAATAGTAGGGAATTAAAAATATTTGAATTCGATTTTCGAATTCAAATTTTTTTAGTGCAATTCGATCGAACGATTGAATAGGGAAAATTCGATCGATCGAATTCGAATCGAATATTCGAATGATTTTTAGCGATCGATCGAATTTTTCAAATTCAATCTTAAGGAATGATCCCCATTTCGGTAGGTTTAATCTGGCGAAGTAGGTGATCGAATTTAAATTTAAAGGGGAAGTATTCGAATAAAATGAAATTCGAATATTCTAATCATTCAAATTTGAATATTAGATGGTCAAATTTGGTCGAATTTGCCTAATTTGCATATTCAAAATTCGAATTCAAATATTTTAGAAAATTCGATCGAATATTCGAATCCTTCATGTGAATATATGTGAATTTAGAAAGAAAATTGTTTCCCTCAAAAGAAAAAGGAAAGGAAAGCTACCCCCAAGTACTGGTTATATCAGAATTCATCACTCTTGGCTTAAACTAACATTCACCTTCAATAAATCAAAGAGAGTCCTAAGCGGTGTATATTAAAGTATAGAATCAAAATCAGTGATTTAAAATCTAGTTTCAATCACTTGGTATTCGAGAAATCCTGATTATTAATGTAAAATTTATAACTGCTTTAAATTAAAAACATGAGCAGTATAAATAAATTAGTGACCTATAAGTTATTTGGAATTTTATAAAGTTCAGTGCATTAGTGAATTCATCATTCCATAATTAATTCTAAGAATTTCATTATTTTTAAAAAGTGCAGTGCAATAAATATATTAGAGTATGAGTCACAATGATCGTGATTCAAATTGATTTTAAATAAATTAGAGGGTGAAAAAATTCATCAGGTGATCAACATTAAATAGAGATAAACTTATCCCAATGATGAGTGGAAAAAGAAGTTAAAAATCAAATCCCAATTTACTCCAGCAAGTAATATTTGTCCAAATGTGGGAATTTTTCTCAACGTAGTCATCAAAGACTTATTGACCTTACAGCCTCATATATATATGAAAACAACTTATCTAAAAATGAGTGGAAGGCAATCAAGGACATGAAAAGATGGCAAGATGTCCAGATAAAATCCTCTGACAAAGGGGGCAATATTGTGATACGGCCCAATAACTTGTACCTAGAGGAAGCAAATAAACAACTTTCCTCTGGCAGTTACAAAGAGATTTTGGGAGATCCTACCGAGAATTTAAAAATTAGCTATGACAAAATATTACAAGAAGCATCGAGATAATTTAATCTCTAATAAAGAAAAATTATTTCTGAAGATAGATGATCCTAGAATTGCAACTTTGTACTTTCTTCCGAAAATACATAAGAATTTACAAAAGCCCCCGGGAAGGCTGATTGTATTGGGCAACGGTAATTTAACTGAAAAAGCAAGCCAGTATTTAGATTTGAGAATCAGACCCATAGTAGAGGGACTAGACTCCTATGCAAGAGATACTCTAGATGTATTATCCAAAATAGAGAGTTTGGAAATTATAGGTGACATAAAACTAATTACTCTAATTACTCTAGATGTAGAGTCCCTCTAGATTCATATTGTGCCATAATTATTTCATTTTCAATGGGAAATACTATCACAAGGGACCGCAATGGGTACGCCTGTACATCATCCTACGCCAACCTCTTTTTGGGGTTTTGGGAAAGGACGGTGGTAGGGAGAACACTAATGGCCCAATATCAACCCAATATCGTTAGGTGGATTAGATACATCGACGATATATTAATAATTTGGCAAGGATCTGAAGAGAAAGCTATCGTATTCATAATCAAGCTAAATGACAATGATTTAAATATTAAATTAACTATGGACATATCCAGTAAGTCAGTTTCTTTTCTAGACCTTCAGATAAATCTAAATACTGAGGGACAATTAGAGACCAGAAATTTTCGGAAGTCCACTGCAACTTACTCTCTTCTCAGCTTTTCCAGCTTTCATCCTCACCATGTTAAAAAATCTATTCCAACAGGGGAATTTTTGAGGCTAAAAAGGAATTGCTCACTCTAACAGCCTTCAAAGAACAAGCCTATGAACTAAAAATGAGGCTAAGAAGTAGGGGATATTCAGGAAAAATCATAAAAAAAGCTTACCACAGGGCCCTACACAGTGAAAGATCTGAGCTTTTAGTCATTAAAAATAAAACACAGGAAACCAACAACACTGTACAATTCATTACTACATACAATTCTAACTGTTCCCAAATACAGGCAATTATGAGCAAACACTGGTCAGTTCTTCTAGAGGATGACACCCTAAAATCAATATTACAGGATAATGCCTCTATATGCTATAAAAGAAGCCCCAACCTGAAAGATTTACTTACCCGAAGCCACTTTCAGATATCTCATAATATGAAAAGAAAGATCTCGGGCTGCTTCCCCTGTGGGAATTGCAATATGTGTGACAAAATCATAACCACAATCAGTTTTGAGGACAGATTTGGGAAAACTCATAATATCAATGATTATATTAACTGTCGGACACATGGGTTAATATATTGTATTGAATGTCCATGTCACAAAAAATACATTGGGATGACCACACAGATGCTAAAACACAGGATCTAACAACATTGCAGTGCCATCAGAACAGCGGGCAATCCAAACAAGACGGACAAAACCATATCAACTGTAGCACAACACTATAAGAGATATTATAATATGGATCCATCAAAATTACAATTTTGGGCCCTTGAGAGAATTAATCTGGGCATTAGAAAGGGTAATATGGAACAGACTCTACTCAAGAGGGAAACTTATTGGATTTTTAAATTGGATACCATTTCCCCCAAGGGGATCAATGAAAATAATCTTTTTACAGCCTATATCTGATCCCTTAAATAAATACAATAAATTAATAAATAATAAATAGAAGTTTAAAAAACTTTTTAAATACAATAAAATAATAAATAGAAGTTTAAAAACTTTTTAAATATGTTCTTAACTAAATTACAATAAAGTAAATATTTTTAGTAATACTATATACACAATCTGTTTGAAGCTTATATATATTCTTTTAATGGCAAATTTCTGATCTACATGCTGAACGTATCTTAGAATGAATATAAAGTAAATCATGCTGGCTGATTTATAATAATATTTAACATTCAATATAAGGTGGAGGGAGGCTCTGTTCCTCGCTGTCAAAAGATGTAAATACACAATGATTGGCCCCTTGCGCATGATGCGGGATCGAGGGCGGATATTTTCAGCCAGCATACGTGGAAAATCTCGCGAGACTAAAAAGATGCGTCATTACTGATGTCTCATGCGATCGGTGATGCGGATGCGGAAGTGCTTTATAGAGAGCACATCACACGCGTTTGCCTTTTTTGCCTTGATAAAGCTTTCTAGCAAAAAGATTGAGATCTTTGTCTCAAAGACATCATTCTGAAAGCTAGGGGAAAAGGATAAGCCCTTATTCAGTTTGTTCGGTTTGCCTTTTTCGCCTTGATAAAGCACATTGTGAAACGCGCGTCGGTGTTTTCACTTGCCTGCTCCAGGATTTTAATTCTTTATTTTGCCCAACCATTTTCCCATTGCATGAGTTTGAGCAAGTTTTTTCTAAGGGTAGTCTCAATTGCATGGCTGTTCAGTTCTCCTTCTTTGTCTTCTCTAATCTATTTACTCACAAGGGACCAGGATTTGTGGTTTTTTAGAATAGCCTCTTATTCAAAGTGACAGTTAACTACCGAGACCACAGTCCTGCTCACCCTGCCTACCTTTACTTTGTGATGTCCCTGAGCTAGAAAACAATAGGCAGTTAATCATTGGGACAACTTCACCATTCTTTCTCTTCATTTTCCCTACTATTTTTAAGAATCTGAACATGCTGATGCAATTTAATTAACTATTTTTATCTCTAGTTAATGTTGATCACCTGATGAATTTTTTCACCCTCTAATTTATTTAAAATCATTTTGAATCACGATCATTGTGACTCATACTCTAATATATTTATTGCACTGCACTTTTTAAAAATAATGAAATTCTTAGAATTAATTATGGAATGATGAATTCACTAATGCACTGAACTTTATAAAATTCCAAATAACTTATAGGTCACTAATTTATTTATACTGCTCATGTTTTTTAATTTAAAGCAGTTATAAATTTACTCAGTGCAAGCACTGTAAATTTTACATTCATAATCAGGATTTCTCGAATACCGAGTGATTGAAACTAGATTTTAAATCACCGATTTTTATTCTATACTTTAATATACACCGCTTAGGACTCTCTTTGATTTATTGAAGGTGAATGTTAGTTTAAGCCAAGAGTGATCAATTCTGACATAACCAGTACTTGGGGGTAGCTTTCCTTTCCTTTTTCTTTTGAGGGAAACAATTTTCTTTCTAAATATTTGTTGTTTCTGATTTTGATCAGACCTCTCTAGATACTGGGAGATAAATTGGAAAGAGATTAGCAAAAGCACTTTCTCTGTTTTCCTAATATATGTGAATTTAGTAAATCTGCCCCAAAGTTTCTAAAAAAAATATGATAAAAACTATGCTATTTTCAGGATGTTTCTTTCCACATCAGTGTGGTCATAAATCGGCATGACACATGCATATGTAAGTACATGCACAGTATAAATTTTTGGTGTCTGACAATTACCTGATAATGAGACACCTTAATTATCATTACATTTTACAATTTTATGCCACTATTCAGAAGAAAATAGAACAATTTTCATGCATAATATAACATATCACATCTTGGCTTATAAAATCACATTCATTGCTTACATCAGCTCATTATAATAAAAAAATAATTATAAACACAAGGTTACATTTTATACCTGGCCAAAAGAATGATATTGACATCTGAATGGGTAAAGTAAATATCATTGACTGCTCTCAAAATCCTAGTAAAATGCTATTAAAATTAATGGGATACTAAAGAAAACAAATAGATGCAAACACCAGTGTAAAAGCAAAAGGTTTCCCTAATACAAGATATTTAGGGGCAGATTTACAAAATTCACATGAATAATTAGAAGTTCGATCGAATTTGATTGAATTCCGATGGTACGATTCTATCGAATATCCGAATATGCAAATTTAGCCACTTCGATCATCGAATATGCAAAATGCAATCGAATAGATTGAATAGATCGGATGATCGAATATTCGATCATTCGACCATTCGACGATCGCAGTACTTCAACTTTAAAATTTTATTCGACTGCCTACTTTGCCAGATTGAAACTACCGAATAGCAATAAAAGCCTATGGGAATCCCCCCATAGGCTTCTTTTTCTATTACCTGGTCGAATAGCATTCTTACAAATTTTTGAAACGATCGAACAAAATTTTACGATTTTTTTCGTGAAATTGAACGATTGCTGTATTTTACAGCATTTTGGATAAAATATATCTTGATTAGAGATGGGCAAATTTATTTGCCTACCGCAAATTCACAGTGAATTTCCGCAGCTAATAAATTCATGAAACTGCCAAAAACAAAATTGGACACTGGCAACAAAAAAGTTTGATGCTAGAAACTGCCTTTGCGATGGCGACCATTTTGACACTGGTAAAAAATAACCAAGTGCCCAATGACTGAAGTGGGGTAAATCACCGGCGTCAAACTTTTGACAACGATGAATTGTCACCAGCATCAAAAGTCCCTTTTTGTGAATTCTCTGCCATTTCACGAATTTTGCAGGAAATTCACAAAATAGTTGGCTAAGCGAAACGGGACAAATTCGCCCATCACTGATCTGGATATTAAAGCCAATAAGGCAATGACAATAATACAATGAAAAGAGTTGCGTTTTTCTTGCGGTGAGGTAATTTTTTAAAATGCACAGTCAAATGTAAATATCCCAATGAAACTACGTGCACATGATAATGTGTTTTTCAACCTGTAGTTTTCTTTTTCCAATATGCATTTCTGTTTTTCCTCATTCCCACAATTCTGCCTCAAAGCATTTTAATATATTTTTGTGAAAAAAAAGGCAAGAGGAAAGGCAATTTACATGCAAAATGTTCATCAATACACAGCATAATTATGTCATCAGCAGACAACACCACAAATGCGTACAGTATATGTTCATTCCATCTTGGGACAGTTTGGCCGCCATTTTGAAAATACACTGCACATTTCATTGAAGTGTATTTAAAACTGTGGATTCCATAGACTTCCATGATATGGTGTTTCGTTGATGTATTGATGTGTCTGCTGAAAAATGCAAATACTGGTGTCGTGTGGCAGATGTTGGCTAATAAATGCACAATGGGCAATTGCTGTGATTTTCAGTAGGGCTTAGTTTTTCACATATTTAAGCTCGATCACTCTTTTAAAAAAAACGCCCAGTGCGAGCTTGCCCTAAATCATTTACATGACAGAATGAACTATTATCATACATTAACATTACATGGCCCATTTATCATGCTGTGTAAAATGATTAATATCAAAAAAGCTGTGTAAATACACTGTCCGTTCACTGACTTTACACCAATATTTTAATGGTGTAACCCATGCAAGTAAATGCAGGCAAGTAAAATACTGTGGTACAAACAGAGGATGGCTATGATGGCTGCTGGTTTTAGCACTGGAATTTTACTCCAAAAATGAACAAATGCAGCTTGATAAAGAATTTGTTTTATATGGTGATACCTGCCTATCATATAAAGATGTTGTGCATTTGTTCACAGTTTTTTGTTTTTTTTAAACATAGTTTGAAAATTAGGCCCCTTAATGTAAGAAACTAGATTAGATTACCAAGCTCTAAAAGAATTTGCATGTAAAAAAAGTCAGAAAATGAGGTATAAGTGACACATTATTACAGAAAGGGTGTCTTCCAAAGACTCCAATTTAATCAAATAATTAAAAATTAGTGATGGGCGAATCTCCCGCGATTCGCTTCGCCGAAAAATTTGCGAATTTCTAGAGAAATTCGCGAATCGGCGAAAAATTTGCGAAACGAGTCGCGGGACGCTTTTGACGCGCGTCGCGTAGTTTTTCCAACGCGCGTCGCGTCGTTTTCGTCGCGCTTTGCGTCGTTTTTGATGCGTCGCATCAAAAACGACGCGAGACTCGTTTTTCCGATGAAATTTTGCTTGGCGAAATTTCGCTGGTGATTCACAATTTATTCGCCATCGGTGAATCGCGGGAATTCGCAGCAAATTCGCCCATCACTATTAAAAATAAAAAAAAAATTTCCTTTTCTTGGTAATAATAAAACAGTGCCTTGTACTTAATCAAAACAAGCCCAGGGCAAGAATTGGGGTAGGCAGAAGAGGCACACCGATTGGGTGATGAGCACGTCCCTCTTGCCTGCATTCCCCTAATCCAGTCCCTTGTGTCTCTCCTGTACTGGCCATTCACTGTCCCTGACACTCCTGTTCCTTCATCTCTCAGCCCCAACCCTCGTTGTCATCATGCATGCTCGATCACGCGTTACTTTTCGCATGCTAGATGGCAGTGTGGAGCAAGGTTGACACCCTGAGTTGCATAGGGTGCCTTGCCTGTATTGCTGGCACTAAACAAGCCTATGGGGTTATTGAATGATGGGGTTATATAATGATTAAATACATTTTTAATAGACTTAAGGTATGGAGAGCCAAATTAAAGAAAGATCAGTTATCCAGAAAACAGGTTCCCATGCCTGTTTAAAAATAGCATAAAAACTATTTCTCTTTTTCTGTTCAATTACATATTTATGAAAACTGAGAAACAAATCTGCTAACCCATTGTATATTTTATCTTAATTATGAACAAAGAAAATCTTTTTAATAAGAGAAAATTAAGGAAAAGCTGATGCCCTCAATATAGTCAAAGTGAATACTCTCAATGTTAATTTAAAATTTATATAAACGTAAAACTCTAATGTGCAATGAGGAAATAGTAATTCCTTGCTCAATACTATTGAAAATGGATCCAATTCCTTTTCCCACTTTGTATTAGAACATCTGTTTTGCAATTTAGCTTCAACATAGAGAAATAATTTTAATGTAACCATACTTGTCTAATTGTTATACTGTTCCTGAATGCTATAGAATTCCCTACAGTATTTCAACAATAACCTTGTGGCTCTAAAAAAACATGCCCCCCTTTCCACCTATGAGATGAAACAAGGTTTAGAATACACACTTGTTTCTTTGGATTTCAGCTTGTGTTTTTATAAATTAGCCTTTATATGAACAGTGCAATTTATTGGACTGAGCATGTGCTAAATGCTTGCTTTCAAAATTGTATCTGCAAGTCTTACAGTTTAATTACATAAAAAGACAATGACTCGAGTGGGGAAAAGATGTACAAAGTTAAGAATTCACTTCTCGATTTTCGAAGTGCAAAAACTTTGAATTTGATTTAAAAAAACAACCAAAACTAATTTAAATAAAAGTTTTCTGTAGAATAGGTCCATATTCGATCGAATTTGAATTTTTTGTGAATTCAATTCAACATTTTTCCCCCAAAAAATCTTTGAATTTTCAAAGTCCACCAATTGACTCCATATAGGTTCTAGGAGGGCCCCCATATGCTAAAACAGCAATTTGGCAGGTTTTAAATGGTAAATGGGCAAATTTGAATTTTTAAAGAGACAGTGCATGATAAATTTAGAAATTAGAATTTTCAAACTTTTTTGCAAATTGAAATCGAATTTGGACTATTCCCTAGTCGAAGTACACAAAAATAACTCGTAATTTGAATTTTCGCTTTGACCGTTGATAAATCTGCCCCTAAGTAAGAAAGGTCCCCCAGTGTTTAGCAAGGTTATATCGAAATAACAGGAACAAAACTGGAAAACAAGGGCAGAGAGGGACAGGAACAGACTTTCAGGAATCCTGGATGCAAAACCTCAGGGCAGGGCCACCATCAGGGGGGGACAGGTGGGACAAGTGTCCATTTTTCCAAGATCCGGGCCCCCCCTACCAGCGCCGAGCCTATGCAGCTCCTTCCGGTCGCGGAACGTGGAAGTGCTGTCCTGAAGCGGCGGAAAGACACGAGGAGCCGACACGGAAGTCCTGAAGTGACGGAAAGACCCAAAGAAGCGGCGAAAATACCTGATGTCACGAAAGGAGCTGATGCTGAAGTCCTGAAGCCACGAGTTCAATTCTACTGACACCAATGTGGGTTTTGTTTTTTTTTTTAATCCCCTGGCCTCCAATGTTTCCTTTTAATACTCTATAGGTCCCTGTCACCAATTTTTAAAAAAAATATTTAATGGGGCTCCAATTTTTTTTAAGTTGAAAGGGGGCCCTGTCACCAATGCTTTTTTTAAAAAATATTTTTTGGGGCCCCAATTTTTTTTAACTTGTAAGGGGGGCCCTGGCACCAATTTTTTTAACTTATAGGGGAGCCCGGGGGGGTTACTTTTTTAGAGCTGATGTCTGTGTGGTCTTTTTAACTTGCTGTGGAGTGGGTAGGGCTTGGGGTGGGGTGGGTGGGGCCCCGACAATTTTGTTGTGCGGTGCCCCGTGATTTCTAATTGCGGCCCTGCCTCAGGGCATACAGGAGGCTTGGTCACAGCAAAACAGCTCTGAGGTAAAAAAGCAAGTTTATTTTCACCCCTCATAAGGGAATTACTTGAAACTGGCTCATAAACAGTGTCAGTCACAAAAAAGAAACAGGAAAAGTCATCAATTCTGATTGCAGCAGATTAAACAACAAGGAGGCACAGAGGACAGTAGTTCCTGGTTCTAGAACAGAAAGTTCCTAACATGTACAAATCTGCAAACTGCAAGTTCAAAAGTTGATTCATTGCAAAGTATATTGTGTGGATTTTGTACATAGTGAAGACTTGCAACATTTATATTATAAATGAAGTTGTGTCTAACCCACTTACAAGCTCCTCATGTTTATTTTTGTTGTATCTAATGGATCAATAATACAAACAAATTGTGTTTTATGGAATTGTAAATATAGTATAAATATACGTAATATAGATAACAAATAAGCTGTATAGAATACAATAGTTTCAAATTATCAAAGGTTAAATGTCATTTTTTTACTCTCCATAGAACTTTATAATATTTATTACTATCAACTCTTTGTGATTAGTTTTCGATAAATTATGCATATAATTTGATGCCACAAGCAATGGAGGGCCCTCATCTTTTCCTGTCCTGTTTTGCGTATTTAAGGTTTAGGGTTGGATAGTAAAACTTGTATTAACAAAATGTGATATGAGTACATTTAAGAAACAGGCCGTTGTTTTTACATGAGCAGAAAAATGTTTTCAGCTCACAGCTTTTTAAGAAAACATTTTAAAATAATAAACTAACTGCAGTCCACCAAATATTTTTGCAGTTATGCAAAATACCTCTGAAGTAGACATAAAGGGGCAGAGTCACTACATGGTGAAGTGGCTGACACTAGTAACAGTTTGCCAGAAATACCATCCGCAGGGACATCACCAATTCACTAACAGGCGTAGAGGCTTTTAGCAGAGTGAAAAGTAATCTGGCAATAGGGTGTGAATGTACACGAGCGATGGTCGTGTTCGCAAACAAATTGTCATGACTCCACAAATTCACTAAGATGCACATTTTATGGAACGTTACCTCTTTCATCACAGTTTACTTTGCCACCTCAGACTAGGTGAACTGATAAAATGAAGCTACAACTTCCTCAAACTTATGTCAGTGACACCATATCCTGTATGCTGGAAATTCATTAAAAAAAAGTCCAAAGTCCAAACTATTCAAGATCTTTATATTAACATTTTTCTTCCAGCCATTTGAGGGGTGTGGCACATTGGTTTTAGGGTGGGCTCATGTGTAGGGCAATAGAGGATCTGTCTTTATTATGGCCCCTTGGACATTTGTAATAAAAAGTGGCCACTAAGCATTTGCACCAACATCACTAATAAAGACGTCCTTACTACTTTTATGTACCCGCCCCATTCTAGTGAATTAGCACTGTGGAAACGAATTTGCGCTTGGCTTTAGTGAAATTGCCCCATAGTATGCACATTTTATAGGTCTTGGGCTTGAAGGAACTGATTTGCAAGATTATACTTCTAAAACTTGGCACTCATAAATTAAGCATGTCTAACTAGCAATTAGTACATTCTTGCACTTGTATTGAATCCAATGAAGCCAACAGCATGCTTAGAAACTGATAGTATTGAAATAGCCAGCATGAGTATCCTACGGTATACTGACCAGATCACCAAAATTGGCCATGCCACAATAGTTATGAGTGAAATTACAAAATATCCACCTGTGACAATCCTAAACCCGGCAAGGCCTGTCCTTTGCATTTACGTATTTACCACAAATGCCTTATGATTTAACTTTAAAATGCTTGAAGTATCAGTACCATAAAGTGTCAGCACTCTAAGGGGCAGATTTACTAAATTCACCCAAAAAATATTTGTTTTTCCTCAATATTCGATTAGCATCCGATTGTCGAATGCTATTCCAGTAGTTTTAGGCTACCCTTTTCTTCGATCATTCGACGATCGAATAATGATCGTTTGACTTAGGGGCAGATTCACTAAAGCGTGAAGCATCTAACGTTAGCGTAATTCGAGTATTTTAGCATAGGAGGGTGATAGTCTGAAAAAGATCGATATATTTTTGGGGGGTTACCCTCCTTCCCCCCCTACATTTCCTAAGATATGGCAACACAACTATACAGGGGGCACATGTAGGGCAATAGAACAACTTTTTTTTATTTATTAAAGGTTTCCTGGGCTTGTATAGTGGAATGTAGCGGCTGTAACATATACTATTATAAGTTAAAGTTCCCGCCGTATGCAAATTAGGCTTCACTAGCGTAACAATGCTCTGCCTAGTGAAGTAACACTTGCGCAACTACGCTACCGTTCGCTGACCTGAGCGTAAATTCGCACTCTAGTGAATTTGCGCAGTGCTGGCGAACATTCGCCTGGCGAAGTGTGACGAACGCTAGCAAAGCCAACGCTAGCAAAATTGCGCATCTTAGTGAATTGGCCCCTTAGCCTCAGAAGCCTATGGGAGGGTTCCCATAGGCTTCTATTACAATTCGGTAGGTTCAATCTGGCGAAGTAGGCAGTCGAATAATTTTAAAATTTTAAGTCCTTCAATGATCAAATGATCGCTATTCGATGATTGAATAAGCCAAATTTGCATATTCGACAAATCAAATAAATCCTACGATTGTTATTCGATCGTATTTGATCAAACTTCGATCTTTTCACATGAATTTAGTAAATCGGCCCCTTAGTTTGTTCTTCCTAGTTTTTCTGACCGTCAGTCGCATATTACGGGAATTTCTATTTGGACCTGTTCTCCAGAATTTGTAGTACCTGTCATTTTCCCAATAATGGACCTTTCTGTAATTTGGATCTTCATGCCTTAAGTCTACTAGAAAAGCATGTAAACATTAAATAAATCCAATAGGCTGGGTTTGCTTCCAATAAGGATTAATGATACAGTATCTTAGTTCAGATCAAGTACAAGGTGCTATCCCTTTATAACTGTAAGAATAGATGAATCAGAATAAAGAAGTACCAGAATGAGGCATGCACCACGTCCGGTGACTGTATAAGTCATAGTCCAGGTATACAGTCTTCAACCTTTTTCTTTTGCTGGCAGGATCTTTAAAGGGAAACTGTCATGAGAAAGCATGTTTTTTTCAAAACACACCAGTTAATAGTCCTAATCCAGCAGACTTCTGCACTAAAAACCCATTTCTCAAAAGACAGATTTTTTAATATTCAGTTTTGAAATCTGACATGGGGCTAGACATTTTGTCAATTTCCCAGCTGCCCCTGGTCATGTGACTAAATAAAAATTTCATTTTGCTCTTTTGAGAAATGTATTTCAGTGCATAATTCTACTGGAGCAGCACTATTAACTGATGCATTTTGAAGAAAAAAAATTCCCATGACAGTATCCCTTTAAAGATCTCATGCCAAAATTGTCCCCTAAATCTTTTGTAAAAACACACAGTTCTTGTTAGGTCTCTGAAATGTTTACTGGTTACCCAGCACATCAGCACCTATCAGATAATTCCGCTATCTACAGTATTATGACATGAAGTTGTTAAACTAACTTTAAATTTGGATAAATAAAACATCAAACATCAATACTTATTCAAATTTAAAGTTAGTTTGACAGTATGCTGTTCTCAGTATACTGTTCATATACAGATGCAGTCACTTTGGATTGTGTGTTAAATGCGTCGTGACTAGTGATGGGCGAATTTATTCGCCAGAGGCGAAATTCGCGGTGAACTCCCGCGATTCGCCGATGGCGAATACATTTGCGAAACGCAAGTGAAAATTCGCCAAAAAAAAATTCGGCGAAAAAATGAGTCGCGTGTCGTTTTTGACGTGACATGACGAAAACGACGCGACGCGCGTCAAAAACGCGACTCGTTTTGCCAATATTTCCGCCAATTCGCGAATGTCGCTGGAAATTTCGCAAATTTTTCGGCGAAACGGGGGAGATTCGCCCATCACTAGTCGTGACTTAACTCATCTATCCCATTTATCCCACTTAGAACAGAATATTGTGTCACAGCATCACATCCAATTAAAGAGTTCACCATTGAAAACAATGGTGCTTTGGTATGCTAATGAAAAGGTTAAATGCATTAAATGAGTTAAGATAACTTTGGATAACACAGTTTCTTCAATTAGCCCTGAGTCACATCACATTTAACTTACAAATCCAAGTGACTGCATCTGTAAATCCCTGTACTCAGGTGACTGACAGCAGAGTCGACTGTAAGTCTAGAACAATGACAAGGAATTCCTTGCATAGAGGGGTTGGTTAATTCAGTAAGCTTTTAAATGTACATTCATATGTATTCTTATTTGTAATGATATAATGATGAATTCAGATTATTTGACCAAAATGTAAAAATCAAGCTAATTGTCTTTTTACAAATGCATATTTTTAAGATTAATTTTTTCAGAAAATGGTTATGCCACATATCTGAATTATTTGGCTGTCACTGCAGAACACAAAGTATAATATAATCTTTGTATTGCGAAAGGCCAGGAGCCTAAAAATGCCCAGTTTTAGTTATACTACACCACACCTGAAATCTTCCACTTAGCGAGTGTTTCAGTCACATGTAACCCATGCTCCTATCACTAGTTGTACTGTACATTAATCCCTTTTGGTCTGCCTAGCCCAAATTAGCGTTACAGTTTGTCAACTATTAGTATTTTATAGACTGTCCTATTCCTAGAAACCTTTCAATTGGTCTTCATTATTTATTTCTTATAGTTTTTTTATTATTTTCCTTTTTAAGACTATTTCCTCCTTTTAAATGGGGGTCACAGCTATAAAATAAATACTCTGTAAAGCTACAAATTTATTTTTATTATTATACTTTTTATTGCTCATTTTTATATTCAGGCCCTGGTCAATTCATATTAAATTCATATTAAAGCTTCATTTTCATATCAGTGCATGGATGCTAATTTGGTAGGTTATTTGGACCCTAGCATCTGAGAGCTGCTGAAGAGAAAGCTTAATAACTTAAAAACCACAAATAATGAAAAAAGAGAACCAACTGCAAACTGTCCAAATATCACTCTCTACAACAATTCCTTTTATGAATAGGCTGCCCTAGGCTATAGCCAGCAATATTACATACTGATTGAGGCAAACAAATAAATAAATAGATATATATATATATAGATAGATATAGAAATATATATTATATATAACAATCACACCACTAAAGCAAGCTCAATACCAAACAGCCACTTACAGTTAATAAAATATTCAAATAACCATAGATCTGTTCATACACATGTATGCATGCCAGTATTTTGCTAAGTGCTAACCATCTTTGATAGGATACATTATGCAACAAAGTGCAATTACACTTAGCTATAATTAAGAACAATTATAGCTTTTATTTCTCTACTTGTTCTTCTAAAGCACATTTGTAATAAAACTTTTAAAGGTGAAAAATATAATTACATATTCATACAATATTTCAAATAATTACTTGGATCTAATTTTTTTTCTTAAACAGCTTGCACTTCATGTGTCAGCTTTGTCATTTATAATCAGCAGAATGTGCATTATGAATATTCCATCGTTAACCTTTTTACCTCACTACATCTGTATAGAAATGAACAGAACTTACTCCAGAAGATTTTTTTGAGAGTTTGATTTTCTTGAAAATAATCTCTATCACAGACTATGATTAAATGCCCTAGCTCACAAAATGTATAAGATTTTTTTCTATTTGCCAAGCTAAACATTTGCAGTATTTTTATACCTGCCTGTCCCATGGGATCTGTGTGTGCTTGCCAATCTCCTTTTTCTCTGGTTTGATACCTCCAGTAGTGATGGGCGAATCTACCCCGTTTTGCTTTGCTGAAAAATTCACGAATTTCCAACAAAATTTGAGAATTGGCGAAAAAATTTGCGAAACAAGTCGTGCATCGTTTTTGTTACGTCAGTCGTTTTCATCGTGCGTTTTCGTCGCGCCGAATTTTCGCTGGCATTTCACGAAATTATTCGCCGGCGTCGAATCACGGGAATTTAGAGAAGGTTCACCAAATGTGAACGAGGGAGCCTTTTTGTTCACATTTTCTCCAACACAATTTGTTCAAAGGTAAACCTTGTATATTTATGCATTTTAAGACATACTAAAAAGTATTTATAAATAATATAATGTTTATTCAAACAAATCTGTTTAGAGAATTTGAGAGATGCATGCATACTGTTAAACTTTATTAGTATTTTAAGTAAGATATTGGTTTTAACAAATAGCTTTATTTAGCAGATATACTAATATATAAATATCACAGAATCCTTAATGCGCCCTCTAGTAGCTGGAATTATACTGAATCATTATATCCCCTACAACATAAAATGTGTTTTGCTAAAGGGACACTTTTGTCATTTATTGAACTACTAAAAAAATTGAGTTTTCTGCTGTGCTTTTGGTAAGGTAATATACCCCAATAAACCCCTCCTTTTTGACATGAGATCCATCAATTGGGTTTGTGGAGAAAAGGTGCATTAACACTATCTGCACTGCAAGAAATAAACAAAAATGTGTTTTAATGCAGACATACAAGATTCCACAATGCAATGCGGATTCTTATTATGCAGCAATGGCTTCTAAAACTTGAAGTCTCTTAGCTTTCTTTTAAGCCTTAGCTTCATGTCCTAGAATCCATCACTTCACAATGGAACAAGTGAGAGAAGGATTGCTGTGGGCCTAACGGGGTTGGGGAACTGGTCCGAGAAGAGGGTATATATATATATTTTTTTTAATTTAGGGCTTTTGGAGGCAGGCCATAAATATGTATTGCCTTATGGGGGGATTAGTTGCCAAGTAACAACTCTTCACTCTGCAGGCAACTAAATGCCTTCCAACAGGTTAGAATGTGGATTGCTGGTGGGATGGCATGCAATGTGCTTCGTTTTCCAAAATCTCCCAGTGCAACTTCAGATGATTTCCAAAACAAATGGAGTTTCAATTATTAATTTAATTCAATTAATACTGAAACTGGTACAAATAATTTAATACATAGCTATTATTTACCTATTGTTATAATGTTTTCCTTGAAAATTTCCTTCCTGATTTCAAATATGGACCACGATTGGAATAAACTTTTCTATCAAACATAATTTCCAAAACAAATAGAGTTTCAATTATTAATTTAATTAAATTAATACTGAAACTCGTACAAGTAATTTAATACATAGCTATTATTTACATATTGTTATAATGTTTTCCTTGAAAATTTCCCTCCTGATTTCAAATATGGACCAGGATTGGAATAAACTTTTCTATCAAACATGTTTTCTGCAAGTATCAAGAATCAGTCTTTAAGCCTTTAAGTGCCACAGAATCTACGTTCTGTGGATCAAAGAACCAAAGTGCCACAGATCATAGATTCTGCGTTCTCCAGCACTTCCGGCTTCCGATGTGCTGCGGTTGCACTTAGAACCGCAAGTGCTTATCGGATCCTCGCAGAACCCCTTAGGCAACAAGCAAAACTGGTCATCCTTACCGGAGGATCCCCCGATCGTCGCTGACAGCCAATGAAAGAGCAGGGCATATGGCTATGATGTCCTCTGGCGGCCCCAATAAATCCAACACCCCTGACGCCGCCCCTTTTACTCCTGCTGCACACTTTTGTCTGTTGGAGCCCTCCTGCTACCTTCCTGCGGTTCTCCTGCTGGTTTGGTCACCTGGATTGCCTGCCTTGGATTGAGTGAGCTAAACTACAACACCCTTACACTGTTTCTTTTACTTATTTCTTCTGTCTTTCTCATTTAGTACACTTTTGCACACTCACACACTCACAAGCATCTTTGCCAAGCACACACACACACACTTACACTCACACAATTTTTCTTTCTCCTATACTTTTCTTTTATTTATTTCTTTAGTAGTTGTGTGTTTTTTGCTAAAACTTTATTTCTACTCTTGTTCTTGTATTATAATTTTTTTCAATAATTTGTATTGCAATTTAAGGCATAGGTTACAAGTCATATTATAGCATTTGATATCAGTTGTTATATATTTACTGAATAATCGAGCAAAACGTTATCAAATGCAATACATTTTACATCGTATTACTATCATGTAACATAGCAAAATGCATAAAAGAAAAGAACAAAATAAACAATTTTAAACAAACAGTTCAACTGAAGAGTGATTTTTCTATATATTATTTTATATATGCATCCGTGTTGACCCTATTGCCAATCTTTATTACATCAATTAAAGAACCCTTGTTCTGCAGCTCCCATTGGTTTCCAGTACAGTCACTCCCATCCAGGTATAGAATACTCCTAGAAATAACCATTATCCAGTTCCTGGGCTATCTGTTATGCCTCTGTAATTTACACCATGGTGACCATATTTTATAGAATAAGTCGGATTTATCATTAAGAGTATGTGTCATTTTCTCCATTATCATATTATCCACCTTATGTTTTACTAATGTAAAATCCAGCATAGGCATGCGCCATGATTTTGCTATAACTTGTTTGGTGGCACTGAATATGACCATCACTAGTTTAAATTGTAGTTTGGATAGGGTCTCAATTGGCTTATTAAATAATGATTCTATGGATCTTTCAGCACAGTTCCACCAAATATGGCCCATTGTGCCTATTGCATTACATCCTCGGAAGCAATTAGGTGACTGGCCTGAAAACCATTTAGCAATTCTATTTGGGACCATATACCATCTCATCAAGACTTAAATGAGGTTTCCTGAATATAAGCATTAACTGAACATTTGATTGGTTGTCTCAGTATATTTTCCCATGCCTCTTCCGGTTGTGGGTTTCCCAGTTCCTGATGCCAATCCTTAATAAATTTGAGTTGTAGTACTGGGATAGTAGATATTAGGTCTCTATATATAACTGACACATTTTTAGGACCTAGAGGTTTTGAGATACATATATGTTCAAAGGTTGTTAAAATTACCTTTTCTTTGTCCTGACTTTTCAATAGCGAGGATATATTATGATGTATTTGTGTCAATCTGAGTCTTTCTTGTGGGGGGATTCCAAATTTATTTATCAGATATGTGTGCGTTTGCAATGATCCTGTTTTGACCAAATCCTAAACTCTTTCAAGTCCTTTATTATACCACCAATTAAAATTATCTGTCTTCCTTGGGGGGGAAGGCAGGGTTATGGGTCCAGCCCAGCATTGGAGCATAAGATGATCTCAGTTTGTACCAGTTATTGGTCTGATCCCATAATCTTAATGCTTGTTTCAATATTTGATTTTTATTTTGGGTCTCAGATTCTTTGGTACCCACAAAAGATTTGATAGTGAGCATTCTGTCAATTCAGCTTCTTCTAATTGAACCCAGAGTGGTTGTGTTAGCGTGATGTGCCATTTGTCTATATGCCTTAGTTGTGCAGCAATAAAATATTTCTTGAAATCAGGTACCCCAGACCCCCATTAGTATTATGTCGGGACATATATTTCCTTGCTATTCTGGGTTGTTCTTGTATAATAATTATTGTATAGTTGCAGCCCTTGACAAAGGCTATAGTTCCGAAACATAGGGGTATTCTCATCATTGGCAAGTGTATCTGCTCTCTGTGGTCTGTCCCTTTTTGCCTTGATCTTGTAACATGGTGGTATGTATACATTTTGCTGCTGTGGCTGTATTTAAAATACCAATTGTTTTGATGTATTTGTTTGTTATACACTATACTGTATGAAAGTAAAAAAAAAATTTAATATCATTTTTTGACTACCAAGTGTCACTTTTTTCATTTCCTTTTATAAATTGAGGCCCCTTATAGATAGCCTGTCTCATCGCTTCACAGAGGTCTACTGCCCCTCCCAAAAGATCTGTGTGGATGAGTCCCTTTTGCTCTTCAAAGGTCGCCTTAAATTTCACCAATACATCCCTAGTAAGCGGGCTTTCATCATGGGATAAAATTTTACAAACTCTGTGAAAGCAGCATGGGCTATACTAGTTTTTTCATGATCTATGAAGGAAAGGAGACTAATTTGGACCCCCCGGTTGTCCCCTTGATTTGTCGGTCAGTGGTAAAATTGTCTGGGAGCTCATAACACCACTGTTGGGCCAAGGTTACCACTTATACCTGGATAACTTTTACACAAGCATCCCCTTATTCAGAACCATTTACTGCTTGGACACCCCAGCTTGTGGCACTGTTAGGCGTAACCGCAAAGCACTGCCCAAGGAACTGGTGGATAAGAAATTGAAACATGGAGAAGAAAATGCTCTAAGAAGCGGTGAGCTCCTGGCATTAAAATTTGCAGACACCAAATCCACAATGAGAGTGTAGTTGTCCAACACAGAAGTGGTGGTAGGCCCACAAAATCAAAGCTATTCTTTTGTAAAGAATATAGTAAGCATATGGGTGGTGTTGATAAAAACGACCAAATCCAAACTTATTAAGACACCACCAGAGAAACCAGGGCCTTGTACAAAAAAGCAGCAATTTATACGATCCAAATGTCCCTTAATAATTCTTATGTTGTTTACAAGGCGGCAGTACCAGGCCCAAAATTTCATTTTTACAATTATCTGCAGCTGCTCCCTACGCTTTTGTTTGGAGATGTACAAGAGGATCCAGAAATGCCTGGCAATGTCAATGTTGCCTGAATGGTGGGTAAGCATTTCATTGCCCAAATTCCACCAACTCCTAATAAAAGATATGCCCAGAGAACTTGTAAGGTTTGCCGTTCCAGGGGTGTTAGAAAAGATGTGAGGTATTTTTGTCCCAAGTGTCCCAACAAGCTGCTTTGTGTTTCCAACCTTGTTTTGAGGTGTACCACATTGTGATTTACTATGAGAGGGCTTGAATTCTGTATTGGTAGGTGTTGAGTTATGGCTGCTTTAGGCCAGTTGTAGTGTTATGGATAGCACTTGTATTGCGCTGGTGGTATATAGCGAAATGAGGTGCTGGTTGGCCGAGAGGGCGCATGATAGAACTTGTGGTGCGTGATGAATATGTGGGATGATGTGCATCTCTTATGTTGATGCCACAAGTCTTTTATTTTACTGGCACCTCAAAAGCTCATCTATCAGTGCAATTATCCATGGCTTTGTCTGTATTTCTGGGCAACATTTGCATTTGTTTTGTAGATTTAGGTATTTCTGGATTTGTAGGTAGTACAGTATATGTCTTCAGTTTTCTTGAATAGTAAAGTTTTTAGAGCACAGGGTGACAGAAACACTATGGTCTTCTATTTAGATTTGTTCTTAGTGTAGGCATTCAATATTTTTTTCCCTGAAAAGTTTTGGTTGGAACAATACATTTTTGTACTTGTAGCACAAATACTTATGTGGTATTTATGATAGACAAGTTGCAGTGGCTCTCTGAATAGCACTTTGATCGCGTGCCATGCCTGTCTCCAGTGGGGCACATGCTTTTTAAAAATTTCTGGTGTGCATGATTTTATTTCAGCTGCGAATGCCCCAATCCTCACTGTTGCCACTTACATTCCTTAAGGCACTTGCATAATTTATGGGACAAATTTACTATGGATTTTGTTGGCAAATATATTTGTAAAATGTGGTACAGATTTTGTCATTGGTGAAATAGTGTAGGAAGAAGCAAACAAAATTGGTATTGTAACACAACAGGACAGATGGAACTCAAACACACTCCACTAAATCCAAACAGGTGAGTGTAATATATTTTGGGGTTAATTTGGGGTAGTAGCAGCCAGATGCAGAGCCATAAAGTAGTCCCAAAATTCTCCGGGAGAATTCTTGGGTATAAATCTTAACTTTTTATATTGTCTTTTCCTTTATTTCAGACCAAATCACAGAATTTTACAATGTGGAATGCGGCCACAATTCTTCACATACTGAATCATGAATGGCATCTCTCAATAGTTGAAGGTGTTTATTTTCAAGAAATCTATAGTTTGTGGGGGTTATTTCATCAGTAAGGGACAGTTTTGGATGAGAAATGGATACATGCACATAATTTCACAGCCCCAATATTACGCATTGTCCCTGTTTTGGGGTATTTCGTGGCTGCGTCTCTATGTGCATCTATACATATTGGGTATCGTTCTATTCAGGGAAACTTGCAGATTGTAATTGTTTTTGTTAGTTTCCATGGAAACTTAGGGAAATAACTTTGTATGTCTTTTTTCCTTTGTTTCAGACAAAATCAATGACTTCTATATTTGACTACGGTCACAATTCTCTGTGAAGAAAGAATGGCATCTTTGAATAGCTGAAGAAGTGTACTTTTCAGAATGATAAGGTTTGTGGGGTTATTTTACAGAAAAAGGGCCGTTTAGAATGAAAAAAGTTGAGAACTGCACATAAATTCGCTGCCCCAATGTTACGCATAGTCCCTGTTTTAGGGTGTTTGGTGGCTGCGTCTCTATGTGTAAGAATACATATGGGGTATTGTTCTATTCGGGTGAACTTGTAGATTATTGAGTAGGTTGTTGTTAGTTTCCCTGGAAACTTAGGGGGGGAATCTAAGGGGCAGATTTACTAAATTCACATATATTCACATGAGGGATTTGAATATTTGATCGCAATTTTAAAAAGATTCGAATTTGAATGTCGAATATGCAAATTAGGCAAATTCGACCAAATTCGAAATCAAATTTTTTTAATTCCCCACTATTCCCTGGTCGAATTTCAAATTTTTTTTTCATTCGAAATTCGACCTTTAGTAAAACTGCCCCTAAATTTGTATATCTTTTTTCCTTTATTTCAGACCAAATCGTTGACTTCTACATTTGACTGCAGCCACAATTCTCCATGTGGAAAAGTAAGAATGGCATCTTTAAATAGCTGAAGAAGTGTACTTTTTAGAAAGATATGGTTTGTGGGTGTTATTTCACTGTTTGGGGTTTTTAGTGTAAAAAACTACAAGAAGTACACATAGGGGCAGATTTACTAAATTCACATGAATTCACATGAGTGATTCAAAATTCGATCGAATTTTCAAAAAGATTCGAATTCGAATTTTTAATATGCAAATTAGGCAAATTTGACCATCGAATATTCAAATTCAAATAATTAGAATATTCTAATTTAATTTTATTCGAAAATTCGATGGTCGAATACTTCCCCTTTAATTTTTAATTTGACCACCTACTTCGCCAGATTAAAGTTACCGAAATAGGGATCATTCCCTAAAATCGAATATAAAAAATTCAATTGATCGCTTAAAAATCGTTCGAATATTCAATTCGAATATTCGAACGATCGATCAAATTTTCTATATTCGATCGTTCGATCGAATTGCGGTAAAATCCTTAGAATTCGATAGTCGAATTCGTAGGATTTTACCTCCCCACTATTCCCAAGGTCGAATTTCGAATTTTTTTTAATTCGAAATTCGACCTTTAGTAAATCTGCCCCATAGAGTACAGCCCCTAGATTTTCAACTGCAATTGCCCTTATGCATTGCTCCTGTTTTGGGGTGTTTGGTAGCTGCGTTTCTATGTGTATCCATACATATGGGGTATCATTTTATTCAGGGGAACTTGCAGATTGTTATAGGGTAGGTTTTTGTTAGTTACCATGGAAATTTAGGGAGAAATTTAACTTTGTATATCATTTTTCCTTTATTTCAGACCAATTCACTGATTTCTATGAAGGACTGCGGCCACAATTCTTTGTGTAGAAAAGCAAGAATTGCATCTTTGAATAGCTGAAGAAGTGTCCTTTATGGAAATATATGGTTTGTGGGGGGGTTTTCACAGTTAGGGGGTGTTTAGAATGGGAAACTGCAAGTAGTACACAATGGGGCAAATTCACTAAAGTCCGAAGTGACTAACTCTGGCGTAAATTCACCAGAATTAATGCAAATCATAACTTCGCAAATTCACAAAGTCCATCGCTGGTGTAAATTCACCAGCGATGTAGATAGTCTAGCGCAACTTCGCACCCTAACTCTGGCGAAGTTGCAGTCTGGCGAAGGGGGTGAAAATTCGCAAATTCACTAAGCTAGTCTTTTTTCTGAACTTTAGCCCCTTCGCCAGAGTTCACTTTGACAGGTTAGAGCAGGCAAAGTGCAATAGAGTAGATAGGAGATTTTGTAAAAAAAGTTGAAATTTTTTCTAAGTCCCAAAATAGTTTAAATTTTTTCTAAGTCCCAAAAAAACGCTGGTGTTTTTACCTTAGCGTAGGGTGATAGAAAAAAAATGAGCAAAAAATGTTTTTTGGGTACCCTGCTCCCCCCTTAATTTCTTAACATAGGGCAAATATACTAGACTAGGGGCATATGTGTAGGGAAATAAAACAACTAGATTAGGCTTTATTAGGGTTCCTTGTGCTTGTGTAGTGTAATGTTTGAAGTGTAATATATTACTCCATTCAAACTTACAAGTTCCTGCTGTATGCAAATTAGCCTTCGCTAGCGCAACTGCACTTTGCCTGGCGAATTTTCACTAGCGCAATTTCGCTAACATGAACGTAACTTTGCATTTTAGTGAATTAGACGAGCGCTGGCGAAAATTCGCCAGGCGAAGTGCGGTGAACGCTGCGCTAGCGCAGCTTCACTTCTAAGTGAATTTGCCCCATAGAGTGCAGCCCCCAGATTTTCAACTGCAATTGCCCTTATGCATTGCTCCTGTTTTGGGGTGTTTGGTGGCTGCGTCTCTATGTGTATCCATACATATGGGGTATCATTTTATTCAGGGGAACTTTCAGATTGTTATTGAGCAGGTTTTTGTTAGTTACCATGGAAACTTAGGGAGAAATTTTACTTTTTATATCTTTTTTCCTTTATTTCAGACCAATTCACTGACTTCTATGAAGAACTGCGGCCACAATTTTTTAATAGCTGAAGAAGTGTACTGTTCGGAAATATATGGTTTGTGGGGGTTATTTCACAGTTTGGGGGTGTTTAGACTGAAAAACTGCAAGTAGTACCCATAGAGCACAGCCCCAGATTTTCAACTTCAACTGCCCTTATGCATTGTTCCTGTTTTGGTGTGTTTGGTGGCTTTGTCTCTATGTGTATCCATACATATGGGGTATTGTTTTATTCAGAAGAAGTTTGCCTTTCAAATTATCTGTGGTTTTAACATTTATAACTGTGTTATTATGTCCGATTTATATTTGATCCTGCGTCTGAGTTTACATTATAGAAAAAAAGTAAAAATGCAACAAAAAAGCTAAATATTATGATGTACTGGTAAAATATATTTGAATTTTGAGTGAAAACTACAGCAACCTGAAGGTCTGTAGTTTCTAAAAATGTCAAACTTGAAGGGATAATTTAGATTTACATATAAGCTATGCTGCATCAACTGTTACATGTGCTTATCCACTTTGTTCTGGTGTAAAATTCAGTAAAATGCTATTTTCGTTTGGGGGTTACTCCTGGTCAAGGAAAGTGGTTAGCTGATACATATTTGGTTATCGTTGGACTTGGCATAATCAGGGCTTTTACAAACACAAAATAAATGCATGTAAAATTAACTTTTTTATGGAAAAAAAACTCAAGATAGACACAAAAATTTTTAATAATCTTATTTTTTTTCACATATTTCACCCAAAATACAAATTAAATCTCCAGAAAAGTTGCAAAATTCCACTTGCCTGTTAAAGCTCAATTTGCAACAAAAAACAATATATAATTTTCCTAGTTTCATGAAGGTACAGATAAACCTGTGATGCTTTAAAAAGTTTGGCATTTCACATACCAGAAATGTGAAATTCTGCTTAAAGGGTTAATAATTTGCCAAACGAAAACAGAGTAGTGTGGCTGTGCTGTTATAAAATATATTCTTAAGGGGCAGTATACTCCATTTTTCATCATGAGTTCAATGAATAATTCTTTCACCAACCATACTTTTGCCTTTGGTTTATAACAAATAATCTGTGTTTTTGTTGTTTCCTGCGCTAAACAAGGCAAACAGGAAGAGTGAAGCTACTCCATGTTTGGTCATTGGATTAACAGTATACAGTGCCCTTCATCCCCCCTTTGGTGTGACTGTTTTGTTAGCAGATATCTACAATGTAGGGGGACTATCTGTGCACTTGGAATCTAGTTTGTTTCAGTCACTCTATCATTATAGATTATTACTTTCTTGAACATCTATAAAAAGTTTCTTATATGTTTGCCTATTAAAATAATAGATTAAACATTCCAGGCATTTTTGCTTGAGGAAGTTTGAAAAAAAATAAAAAACATTCACCTCATTGACATGCTTGAACTACTGTATATTTATCTAGGAGTATTAACTGATAAGAATACCCACTGACTAATAAATACTGCTTTGTTTATTTTGGCATCTGTTGTTCATGATGATATGTAGAGTATGATTTTATATCAGATAAAGACAGTTACAAAGCTAATTGTTTTATAATTACAAATGCTCAAATCGCTTATATATTATAACATATCAGTGCAAGTTTAGTTTAGGGGTGATTGGCCATTCTAGATTAACATTTGCTACATTCAAATGATAAATCAGGCAGAAAATATACCTTTTCTAAAGATGTATTTGTAAATATAATTTAGAGCTTTTTACTTTATATTTAAATATATATATATATATATATGTGCTCAGGGGTCTTTACAAGGTGACACAGATCTAATATTTGCAAAAAAAATGTGAAGTTCATTTTTACAGCCAATAGATCTTTTAAAACTGCGAAGCTGGCTTTATCCACAAACATAATTCATAGTTAATCCTGGTTTGACATTTAATACTAGAAAATGCTATGAGGTTTTTTTTTTTTTTTTTTTTACATTTCTAAGAAAATGCATTTGATTTGCTTTGGTTATTTTAAAACAATTAAAAGTGAAGATAACAGAAACATACATGTAAAGGCGCTAAAACTTTTTTGTAATAAATACACATGCCAAGCATCATGTGAAAAAAAGAGGGTAAAAAACGTAAGAACCACTATTTTGCGACATTTACTAAAATAATTAATATAATTAATATCTCAGTGCACTATACAGGTCTGAATCAGGACTGAAGTGTGCCCTTTTTAGTAAAAGCACTTGAGACTAGGGTCTGGCAAAGGCTTATCAGTGTCAGGCTTCATTCTTCTCAGAGCCACAATGTGAAGGGAGATGAGCAGGCAGAGTTGAAGTGTAGTCAAGGGTATCAGGCTGGGGTCATAGGACAGGAGTACAGGCAGGCCGAGTTCAAGCATAGTCGAAGATATCAGGCCGAGGTCAAAGGCAAGCATAGTGTTGGATAGAAGCGAAATTCAAAACAGGAATGAAACCGACAGGATATAAGTTCACTGGAGTAAGCTTTTTATAACCAAGCATTCCCTGAGAGTCCTTTTAAGGAGGGCTTTTGGAGCCAAACGTGGTGAAGCTTGCATCCAGTGTCATGTCACTGTGCACGTTCACATTGGCAAATGTTAAGACACCCGTTTGCGTTACATTGCGCAGGACGTGATGATGCACACGCGCCTACATCAGCGCACAATTTGACGTGCGCGTCTGCAAGGGCATGCGAGTACAAGCAGAATCCTTCCAATCAGCTTGTATACATAAACATGGCATTAATAAGAAGTTATTTTATAAATCTGATGTCCATTATTAAAAAAACAATCATGCATCTGGTTGTGGCCCTCTTCAGCCCCATCAGTAAATGTGCAGTAAGACTTGGGGAAGAGGTGATACTGGGGGTGGTGGAATTGCTGTCACCTGAAAACACAAGGTTACACTAATAGTTACTACATACTTAGGGGCAGATTTACTAAGGGGTGAGTGAAAATTGGAATTAAAAAAAAAATTGACCAAAATCTTTCGAATCTTTCGATTCAATCGATGCATTCAATCAATTGAAACAATTTTTATTCGATAAAAAATGTATCTATTTGAACAAAAAGGGTCAATTTTGGATCGAAAAAACACAAAAAAATTCTCATTGTTTTCAATTCAAAATTTGACCCTTAGTAAATCTGTCCCCTAGAGTGCTAATGGATAGTGTAATGAGGGGCCTTGAGATGGCATGTGAGCTTACATATTTTTGGCCAAAGTGTGGTACTAACGTCTCATTTTTTGTAGTAATTATTTTTAAAGGCAAACAATGCACAGTCATTTTTCTCTTACACTAATATTAAACTCTTAAAGGCAAGGAAAGGCAAAGAAATAAAATCCCATTTTTACTTTCTTAATGAAAAATAAATCTATCTCCAATATACTTCAATTAAAAAATGTGTATTGTTTTTATAAGAAACCTGACTGTATGCTGTGAAATTCTCCCTTCATTTACTGCTGTAGATAGGAATTGTCAGATGGTCCCTAACTTTTGGCAGGGAAACAATCATACTTATGAACAGCAGGGGGAGGCCCTGCCTTCCTTACCAGCCATGCAGAACTCAAGCAGCTTTGTTTTTTGATCATTTATGATGATCCCTAAGAAGCCCAGACCACACTGAGTATGTGCATATAGTCTAGTCTTGCAAAGATGTATAACAAAGTTACAAGATGACAGCCCCCTGTGGCCAAATTTGAAAGCACAAATAATTTGTTTGATTAGGCTTGTGGTGCAGTAAGTTCACGATTAGTATACAAAATACAGCATTTACAGACTTATTCTATTTTAGACTTTCCTTGCCGTTAAATACAAAGCTGATCAAGTGACTGGCCCCATTGCACACTTGGGGCAGATTTACTAAAGGGCAAAGTGGCCGTTGCTATCAAAGATTCGCTAGAAATCCCATCCGCATGGACATCACCAATAAACTTACAGGCGTAGAGGACAATTCACTAGTGAAAGAGACCATCACTAGTGCAGTTTCAAACCCTATCGGCAGGCGAATTTTCGATAAGATGAACAATCATTACTCTGGAAATTCACAAAAATGTTTACAGAAAATTACCTCTGACCTGGCGAACTGATATGATGAAGCTAAATCTTCCTCCGTCTTATGTCAGTGACATCATATCCTGTATGGCAAAAAGTAAAAAAAGTTCTAAAAAACGCTGGGGTTTTTTAATTTTTTTTTTAAAAATTCAAACTTTTTGTGTTAACTTTTTTTCCAACCATTTTAGGGGCAAGCCACATTTGTTTTAGGGTGGGCTCATGGAGTGATGGATGAATATTAATTCTCAAAAAGAATGAAAACATTTTTTCTACTGACCAGTTGCACAGTTCTTTTTATTTGGCTCTTATGATTTTATTATGCTTTTGTCAATGCAAAAAAAGAATATAATAAATTGTGTAGACTTTTTGACATTTTTAGCAATTACAAAACAAATTGTGTTGAATACCGGTATTTTGTCTATAACAAAAAGATTAAAAAGCAGATAAAGATCAAATTTGTACTTTCTATCTATTATTTTAAGGGATTATTCCAGATTATATCAATTACATCAGATTATATCAAAATGGTGTACATAGAGTATAACTGTATTTCTCAATATATGTGATTTTACACCAAGAACCCTGAATTCATTTAGGGTTGTAATCTTTCCATTTTTATTTTAATCTTCTCTTTCTTACACATTTTTGAGAATGTTATTTTTGCAACAGAATGTAAAAAAGGTTATGATATGATACAGGGCAGGTAAGCAACAAAGTGCAATTTTCCATTATGACTGCATTATATATATTGTATTTTATAATATGACAAAAGTAGATGGAAGAAGATGACTGATAGATGTATTGCTTTAAAAGAATCTATTTAACTATTGATTGACAATATGGATATATTTTTAAATTGATAAAATATTTTATATTTTTGTAAAGCAAACAGAGATGAATCCCTTTAGAGTGACTTACTGAATGCCATATAAAATTGTCACTGGGCCATAAATTCTAACATTCAACTTCAATAACTAAAGCCACAAATCACATACTGTAGCAACAGCCGAATATGTTTACTTCAGTGGAACCTTTGCACATAAGCACATTAGAGAAGTAGAAAAATATTTGAGGCATGACCTGTCATACTTTTCTATCTAGATAAACAGAAAGAAAATATACCAAAAAAAGACAAAAATAAGCAGAAAATATGTCAGGCAGGACAGGAGAAGTTTGTGCAATCATTTATACAGTAGACCTACTTCAAGTCAAAACGTATCTTGATATTTAATGAGCATATTTACTTTTCTATACTTTTAATCCTCGAAAAACAGTTTAATAGTTAAATATTTGGTCATAAATTTGTAATAATAGTGTTTTTTCTTGATTTGCAAACTGCATGAAATCACACGTGATCTGGCCCCTGATCTCTAAATTCATTATTAGCTATTAACGTTTTAATTTTTGTTGGTAATTAAGATTGTATCATATCATAGCTATTTAAAACCAGTAATATATGGAGTAGTTTTGTTCCATATTTATTGTTTTAAACTTCTACAAAATGAAGTTGGATTGCTACAGTGGATTGTTCTGTTGTATGTTGTAGACAAGCACGTCCTCAGACATTTGACTGTTTCAATGTTTCGATGAACTTACAAAAGTAGCCATTAGTCATGAATGAACTTGTGGAATTTTGAATTTTAAAAATGTGTGACATTGTAGTCAATAGGAAGGGAAAAGTACATTGATGTTAAGATATTTTAGCTTCCCAAAAGCACAAACATTGCTAGTTTGCTACAAAATGTTATATGAGCTCTTTTTAACTATTCTACAATGGTTCTTCATAGAAAAAAAGGCTCACATTAGATAGAAAAGGGATGGACTGGGGAGAGCTCTGATATCATAGCTTGATGTGAAAAGCAAGGTGTCAACAATAATGGCATCTGCATTATTCCTTTTTGTGCAACAGGCCACATTTTATTCCAGTGAAACAAACCACATGGCGAAACTCTGACATTTTGTAAAGAATCGCACCTTACCGGTGCGGCGGGGACGGCCCCTGCTGCCGGCCTGTCCCTGTGCTTATTAAGCTTCTGTCTGTTCCTGATACCTGTTTTAACCCTGCCTGGCTTTGACTATTCTGAATTTCTGTATCCTGACCCGTGCTGTAATTTGACTTCTGATTCTGCCTCGTCCTTCTGATTGATTACCCAGTTTTGACCCTTGCCTACCTGACGATTTTAACTATCTGCCTGCCTCGACCCAGCCTGCCTGACTATGCTCTTGCCTTATCCTTTTGTACTGTGACCTTCGGCCTAACTGACTTTTACAACTGTCGTGCCCCTTTGCTTGCCAGAACTCCTCGCCTTGCTCCTCTCGATAAGTCCAGGTGGCATCTGAGTAGCCGAGGGCTCCTCCCGAAGCCAAAGGCAGTCATACTACTGGTGAAGCCGAGCTGAGATCAGGGAACTTGGCATCTGTTCTGGTTTAGGGTGCCGACCATGACACATATATTTGTAGAAATATTTTTTGATGCTAAATTATAAAGCTTGTAAATCCTCAGTAGCCATTTATGTGTAATTCTTACTCTATATTGCCAACATGTTGGGACCTAATTATTAAGTCTGGGTTTTTTTTGTCAAAAGGCAAGGCAAAAAATAAAAATTTTAAATGAAAAAAATTTAAATTTTCAAGATTTATTTTTCTCCAAAGCTGCTTAAAATCTGACTCCAAAAATACTCCAGCTGTCAAAGTCATATAAAAGTCCATGATATATCAAATGTTAGGATACCCACAGACAGAAGATGTACATGCCTGGCACCCCTCTACCTTTGCGTTCCTAGGCATGGGCCTCTTCTGCCTACCCCCTGCAACTTTTGCCCATTAGAAAACTTTAGAATAGAAACCCAGTTGTTAGTGAATGGGACCCATAGAGTTCAATTGTGGTTTGAAAAACCTCTAAAAGCATTAAAATTTAAATGTTAATAAAAGCATTTCTTAATAGATTAACTGTATTTTTAGCAAAAGTTGGCTTTCTAGTCAACTCGGTGCTATACTCTGTTAATAATTGTGACTTTTGATTTGTTTTTAATTCACAATTATAACAATTATTAAGTTGCATAGTGCATACATGGATGTCAAAATAACTCTGATTTAGAAGGCACAAACAACAAAAAAGTTATTATAAGACAATTCTCGTAAGTATTCTGCAGTGACTGACTTAATTATGCAAATGATACCTTTAAATTATTGCAATAAAATTATGGCTAAGGGGATGACATACTACCATGTATATTTAATTTGTTTCACTGAACCATATGTTTGGAGCTAAACATTATGGATTGTACTACGTAATTACTTTAAACCACATAGTATTTATAATTTATTAAATTAAAAAAAAAATTAAAACTGGTACAAATAGGATCATAGTTAATATCCAGGCAAAAGTTCAATAGGCAGGCAGAATCGTTCAAGCAGGGTCCATGAATCAATTTAACTCGAATAATAAAGCACCCAGGAATGCATAAAACAAGTCCAATAATCAGCATTGAACCTGGCATCCTTTTAATTAGAATTTTCTTGCCACACATGACATCACACGTGTCAACACGTGACAATATTTTTCGGCAAAGCGAAACGGGTGAGATTCGCCGATCACTAGTAGCTAATTTCAGTTAACTTTTCAAAACAGCTTACAGATGCAGTCACTTGGATTTGTGTGTTAAATGCGTCATGACTTAACTCATCTATCTCATTTATCCCACTTAGCCCAGAATAATGTGTCACTGCATCCAATCCAATTAAAGAGTTCACCATTGAAAACAATGGTGCTTTGGTATGCTAATGAAAAGGTTAAATGCATTAAATGAGTTAAGATAACTTTAGATAACACAGTTTCTTGAATTAGTCCTGAGTCACGACACATTTAACTTACAAATCCAAGTGACTGCATCTGTATGTTTTTGCCTGGTGCTCAGGGATGATTCTGGGGCTACTGCCCTAAAAAATTAGAAATGCAGGCTTTTAAAGTTACAATAGGCACAATGATGAACACTTTAATTAAATGGGATGTTGTGACACAATTTTCTCTGTTAAATGGGAAAAGTGTGATGTCTGAGTTTAGTTATTCTGTGTCAAACACACAATCCAAAGTGGCTTCCTCTGTATATCTTAAATATTTTAGATTTCCATTTTTTTTAAACAAGATTTTCACTATAGAATGACTAATGATCCAGAAAACTCCAACTAATAGATTTCATATCTATAATGAAAAAGAAAAATATTAGGGAAAAAATGTCATCATGTGCTTTTATTTCATTCATGTATGGGATCTGTTATCCAGAATACTTGGGACTAGTGATGGGCGAATTTATTCGCCAGGGGCGAATTCGCGGCGAATTCCCGCGATTCGCCGCTGGTGAATAAATTCGCGAAACGAGCAGAAAAATTCGCCGCTAAAATTTCGCCGCGCAAAAACGAGTCGCGCGTCGATTTTGACGCGACGCGCCGAAAACGACGCGATCGGAATTGACGCGACGCGTCGAAATTGACGCGACGCGCGTCAAAAACGACGCGACGCGCGTCAAAAACGACGCGACGCGCGTCAAAAACGACACGCGACTCGTTTCGCCAAATGGCGAAAAATTCGCGAGTTTTTCGGCGAAGCGAAACACGGCCGTTTCGCCCATCACTACTTGGGACTTGTGGAGTTCAAGATATTGAATCTTTCTATGATTTTATCCTCCATAGCATAAGCTTATAAAAAAATAATTTAAACATTAATTAAAGCCAATATGACCATTTTGAATCCAATAAGCATTAATGACCTGGGCAGCATCAAGGCCACAGGTCCTACTAACCTTACCTGACCTTATATATATGACATGATGATTATAATATATGCACTTGGAGACCAGGATCTGGGGTGTGAACTTCTGCCAATGTCTTATAGCAATTCATCAGTAACCACTGAAGGATGAATCAAATGTGGCTACAGAAACACAACAGATAGTACTGAAACACTGTTATGAACACACTGCTATTACATGCAGCCTCTAACATACACAAGTGCTTATCTGAGAGCAGTGGTCTTGTTCCAAGGTATGGTAATGCATAAGGGTCATTTTGTGGGCAAATATGATGTTACCTTAATTATTCAATATTTTTTTTAAAGAATTTAGCAACCATGACATGACATCCACTTGTTCAAATGAATATCTGATGGTAGTTTCATTTCATACCACAACTTCCATTGTCACAAGCCACTGTTGCAGCTGTTACATAAATAAGCCCTTCTGTGTTTCAATGATGTGCATTCAGATTCATCTAAAGTCTAGCACCACTGATGCTTGTAAACATAAGAGTCAAATTATTACCAGTAGTTATGCGCAGCAATGCAAAAGCCTATATGATATTCATTAATTGATAAATAATATTAGTGATAGCTTATTTCACCAGCACTTTCACAGTGAAATATTGAAATATTATATGATATTCAAGTGGATTATACAAAGCCTGGACTAAATGTGATTACCCAGAGAATCTATAAAAATGTACATCTTGATAGATGAACAAAAAAGAATAGCTTTAGCTAGCTAGGGGTAAAACTGTGTATATGGATGGATTTTAGTATTTTTTTTTAATCTTCAGGGCATAATCTAATTATCTATCCATTGTGAATTCAAAATTTCTTGAGGAATATCACATTTCTGTAAATTGAATTCTACACTGCTAGAAATGAAGAACAACTGCTGAAATATTAGCAATGGGTTTGACAGTTTCCAATAAAGCTATTTAAAAACTACAGGGCAGCACACTTCAATATATCATTTAAAAATATTAAAATCCTCCACTCAAATCACAGCTAACCAGGAATAATTGTTTTATTTTTCATGAACCCAGTACACTTAACAGTATATGCATTTTAGATAGCCAGAGGTTTAAAGAGACTCAAAACACCTGTTTGCCATCTTTTTAATTTTTACTAATGAGAGGAAGCAAGAAAATTTATTCTGGTTTCAAAGGAGCAGATCAATGATACATAACTAGAACTGAAGTTCTAAAATGTACACAAATAGCAAGTATTGTAAAAGGTCAGCATGTTTAAAAAGCAGATTTTCATAAAGACTAATAAAAGGCATTAGACTTATCTGTTATGTTCTGCATTTAACATAGATTAGTATTTCAGATTGTTATCCTTCGGCTGTTTGTGTTATTTTTAAAGCACACTAGAATTTGATTCTATAATTACTTTAAACCTATTGTATGCCATTCCTGTTTCACAATGCCTTGATTCTCAGCATTCCAGGAAATCCTAAAACTCACTATAGTCATTCGTGAATAAAGCACCATGGGGCAGAAGTGAAAATTCGAAGTAAAAATTTTTTACTTTGACTACCGAATAGGTAAAAATTTGATTTGAATTGAAAAAAATTTTAATCAAATTTTAAAATTCAACCATTTGAAAATCATAGTTCTGACTCTTTAAAAAATTCAAAATTGAACCTTCACCACCTTAAACCTGCCACATATCTATTTTAGCCTATGGTGGACCTCCTGGGACCTTTAAGGAGTGTTTTTGGAAATTTTTGAAAATCAAATTTGTATGGGCAAAATTGTTGGAATCGTTCAATTCGAACGATGCATTCAAATGATTGAACAATTTTTATTTGATCTAAAACAGACCTATTCAATTGAAAATGTTCAAAAAATACTGTAAAAAAATTTGATGGTCGAATTTCTCCGTTTTTAACTTCGAAATTCGACCCTTAGTATATCTGCCCATGTGTGACATCAATAAAATGTTTCTAGTTCTAGCATTTTGTGAATGACATAAAATGTTTAATCTTACAATGTTATTAAATACTTTAGCTAAACTAATGCATCTAAGCACTGTTTAAGAGCTATAAAATATAGTGTAATTTATTGGCCAAATGTTTTTTTAAGGGGAGGAAGATATTGATACTTTACACCTTCATAACTATATAGTCATTGTAACAACTCTACAAGTACACATGCTTTTTCTGTCACTATCTATATTATTCTATCTAGAGAAAATTTTCCAGTTTTCTCTCCATCCGCCTTACATTTCCAACGTTAATATTCACTTTTTCTTCATCTTCAGTCATTTAATAGACATGTCGTGAAGCATACTGTGTCTTTAGGGACACCTTGCAGCAAGCAAATGGGAAATAATCAAGAAGTTGCATTATGTCAGCTTGCAGTTAATTAGTTTGAGTCTGTGCTACTAGAAAAGCAGAAGATCCAGAGATCTCATTATAACCAATACATCAAGTTTAAAGATGATTTTCTCTTGCTTCAAGCAAAACACGTTGCATGGCACATAGGTGTGTTTCAGTTCAAAATAAAGTCAAAAACAACTTAACTGTCTCCACGAGAATTTTCCATAGGTGGCAATTGTTTTAGCAAACTCAGAGGCAATAGAAGCTTCTAAATAAGTAATTGAAATGTTGTAATGTTTGTCTGTTTTGTACACAATAGGAAAAGTGAAATATGTTTTAAGCTTCTGTGAACAGTG
>CM044436.1:59155086-59173681 GCA_024363595.1 Xenopus borealis | reverse complement strand
GTGTTTGATTTTGGCTATGATTGGTGCGCTTTAAAAAACATTTTAAACTTGTATGACTTTCCATATTTTTTAAATTGTTTTCTATATTTATTTTGGAGTAAGACTGTTCAGTTCTTCATCCAATTGAGTACGTTTTGAATTGAAATACATCTGAAAATAGTTTGTATTAAGTGTATTGCTGTGCTTCCTGTCATCTCTGCTCTACAGTTTCTGCCTTTTTTAACTATGTGTCATCTAATATGGTGCACATATTTAACTGCAGAAAAGCATATGCTCAAATTTGCATTATATTATTGTGGATAAACACCAGATATGCCAGGCTATATTTACAGAATATTACCACACGTATATTCACTGGTAAATGTACCTTAATACCTTAATATGTTGGGTGCATTGGACTGTTTTTGTTTGTTTATTGGCAAATATTGCAATAAATGTCTGTTGCAATGTAGCTGGGTAGGTGACCTTGCAATATTAGCTTTTTATCATTTATAGCAGCTGGTCAACTCCAGACTGTGGGTTAGACCAAGCACTGACAATATTTTTCTGTATTTGTAATATGTTAGTTAATTTCACTATATGATAACTGTTCTTGTAAAATACACTTTTATAATGAATATATAGTATTAAGATTTGCTGAAAAGGTGGCCTGGGCAGCATACAAGATAGTTGCAGTGTTTATCTATTGTTTTAAAGGACTAGACAGATAAAGGCTTGGGATTTATTGTAAACTTGTGGGGGAAAGAATGTGTGAAATTGGGATCATAGAAAACAAATGGCCCTACAGGAACTGATGGAATAATTTTGCCATGCAAAGCCTTGTAATTGCTAGAATGGCAAATGGTAACATGATATGTCGCCTCTAATGAATAATGAGCACATTGTATTTGGTTTGTAAGTATTGATGGGTGAATCTAACCCATTTTGCATGGCTGAAAATTCGCAGAAATGCATTGAATTTTTTTGACACATGACAAATTTTTGACGTGACAAATTTTCACCCATTATAGAATATGGGTGTCATTTCTGTGGTGAAAAAATTAGCTCAACGCTATTTGTAAGCATTGATTCTAATACTCACATGCAATAAATATGACCTGAGTTACCTGATCATTTTACATGTAGATCTATCGACCTGATGAAATGGATCAAAATACAAGACAAAGCTGAATGCAAAATAGCTGCTTTTAGTAAACTCCTTTTATTGCTGTATAAAAACAAAATGTAGTTTTAATTTTAAAGTATACAGAGAAGCAGAGTATGTACAATGGTAAAAGTTGTTAGAAAAGTTGTGTAGAAATAAAGATAAAGACTTGTAACTTATAGCAAACTAATCAATAAGCAGTGATTGATCAACTATATTCAAATAGTAAAATTTCTTCCAGTTTTGTGATTTCAACCTAAAAATTTTATTGAAAACTCATATATCGAACCATGTAGTTTTGATTGCTTGTGGTATTTCAATCCTATTGGGTGCTATGAGTTACTGCTCCAGGGCAAACTATTGCCTTTTATTAAATATGGGTTACTGTTCCCAGGCAATCTATTGCCTTTTATTAAATATGGAGGTTAGAATGTATAATATTACTGATATTTTCATCATTTTTATATTGTTGGCAAGATTTTATGCTTTTTTTGGATGTATACTACATGTATAATGTTTAGCTGCCTGATATATATACAATATATATATATATATATATATATATATATCACCTTATCTTGATTGCTTGTGCTAAATCAATCCAGTGACTGTGTATTCAGAATAAAAGCAATCCTGTCATACAAACCACACACATCTTCACCTTTTAAAATAATTCACTTCAGTTTCCTTATTAAAATCTTGTGATGGCAGCTTAATCCTTAACATAGCATGTGTTATTGAAAAAGAGTAAGAAAATTAATTGGACAAGGAATGAAATTCTAGAAATGTCAGAATATTAAAATCTATTGCACACATGGGACCTATTCGCTGAAAGCTTTGCTTGAATATTTCCCATGAGTTTCTACTCTTTGTAATTTTATGAAAAGAATTTAAAGAAAAAAAAATCGCATGATAGCTGTAATGAGAATATACTGTATAAAAAGTGTTGTATGCAATGATTGAAGGTCTCTCACAGGTGATATTTCTTACCAGAGCTATAGAAAGCCTTGGGGTTCTTCCAAAAAAAAAGCAGAAAGAAGTGTTCTATATTTGCAACATTAAAAAACCCTTATAATTGAGTTGATCAAATAAGGAGTTTCAGAGCATGGCTTTTATTGCTGATAATAAATGGCTACTACTCCTGTATTTAAAAGGCTTCCAAACATATTCCTTGAGAAAGTTTAATGGTTACCATACTGTAGTTCAACAACTGCAAAGAAACTGTTTTATTGCCAGCATGGATCAGCTGTCTAGATGAGTTCAAAAGGAACTTGCGTCTTTAAAGGAATAGTGCACCTTTAAATTCACTTTTAATATGATGTCTTGCCAATATATATCTTATTACAAGGGCATATAAACATATAAATAACATTCATCGTGGTGCACGTGAAATTGAGTCTGATTTTGACAAAGCCTGGGAGTGCCGGGTGAAATGCGTGTCAGGCGCATCTTTAGTTTTAATTTGGAGAAGCAGGGGTTTGTACAATTGCAGTTGCTTTGCTAAACCTATGGTGCTTGAACAGGGGTATTGGAATTGGGAGGTTGCGGGTAGACGGGCTTCTCGACGTGACAGTGCTGCTGCTACCCGTGCCTGAGGCACAAGTTAGATAGCTTATACAGAGCACCGACAATTGAAGCAAGATAGTTACAGTGCCTGAGGCACAAGATAGTCAGAGCAGTTCACAGCCCTGATTTCAGCTCACATATCAAACGCAAATTTTTTCAACTGGCAGATAGTGATATAGTCACAGGGGGTCATTTATAAACTTCGCGCAGGGCAGATTGGTTCGCAGAGTGAATATATTTGTCCTGCGCCTGGTTATATTTATAAAGCTGAATAAGAGTGTGCAAATTCGCAAAACAGATTTGCGAATTTGTTTTTCACATTGCGAATTTCTATAGGAGCTTTTTAAATATGGCAAAAATCACAAATTGCGAACACTCTGCGCCACAACTTTGGTGGCGGAGAAAATATTCGCAAAAATGTTTCGCAAATTGCGAATTTAAGTTACTTTTAACGCTATTTTCGCGCAAAACAACCTCGCAAAGTGCCTGTACTCACGCAAAGACCCATCTTGTTTGCGAATTGTTTGCGAAAATTCATTCACAATGCGAATTCAGGCACAGTAGTGCAATATTGTAGCGTTCAGGAAAAAGCATGGGCAAAACTACTATTTGCGAACAATTATGCGATGCGCGAACTTTATAAATGACCCCCACAGTGTCTGAGGCACAGTTAGAGCAGTCTGCAGGTTTGTTCCATTTTTACATAGCGAATGCTATTCTTTTCAGTTGGCATCCAATCCCAGTATCTGGGGAAGAATTTTTGGGTAGTTGGGTGGATCGGCGAACACTCAAGCTGAATGCTACCCATGCATTTTTGTCTGTGCCTTGAACATATTAATATAAGTAGCCAATTGGTGCCAATTTTCTGCATTTAGCAGGTAACCCGCTATCTCCCTACATATCTGCGTGTTCATTTCTCTGCTTCTACCTTTGTTTTGATTTTGCATTTTTGATTCTGGGCTTAATATAGCATAATAAAAGTTAAGTTTTACTTTCTATACCAATAATGAGTAATCAGATATGATGGGTGGAGAGGTGCAGCTTTGAGGGTCATATCTGTCTCTTTCCTGTATGTCCTGTAAAAATAGGTCTCCCTTTTATACATTTTTTTTCCAGACACAATTAAAAGACTGATGTAAAATATAAAACTAATTTCTATAATATGCAGACACAATGGCAGAAAACAATCTTTAAATATAATTCTTGTATCAGGGCCAATCACAAAGATTTCAATTTATTGTTGATAAATTTCCATAAAAAATAATCCTTAATTCTTGGTCTGGCTGTGTTTATCCATAATGCAACATTACAGGTTTATCCAAGATGTGTGCCCAGCAAGAATAAGAGGGAAACATTTTCCCCTTGTTCTTCAGATAGCAACACAGTCATCAGTTTGTTTATTTATACTTCGTACTTAAAAGTTTCTTTAATATATTCCACCTGTATACTTCAAAGTTTGTTCTTACTTAAAAATAAGAGCAGCTGAAAAGTTGGAACCATCCGATTTGAAAGCACTGACATATAATTTGCACAGGGAAATGATAGAAGAAGAAAGGACAACCTTTACACAAGAAACTTTTAAAATGTAATTAATAACTAAATCCATGTACTTTGATTGATCAGCATAAATCTTATTGAAATGCTGATTAACTTCATAGCTTCAGTGAGAATCCATCAACTTAAAATGCAATACAACTATTTTAACTGAATATTTTGTTCTAACATTAACCCATATGAAAGAATTTCAAGCTTTGTACTGTGATATGGTCAGAATATGCCACTAGTATTGAAGCAGAATGTTAATGAGAACTTTGTTCATGCAAAAGTAAAAAGCTATTGCACAAGAACACAAACATACTGCTCTTATTTTAAATGTCATTTTATTGTATCAAATGATAACTGACATTTTTTTAAAAGACAGAACATTGTATGAAAATGAAAAAAAGAAAGAAAGAAAAGTAAGGAAAGAAAGGTACTATTCTCTCCCCTAGTTGATTATAAAAAGGAAACATGAGTGCATATTTAAAATTTTTTGACACCTGTTGTGGTGATATACAGTATATCTATGCTGTATACAGACTGTTATAGTATAAATGTAAAGAAAGAGGAAGAAATAAAGAAGAACTAGAAAGATAGAGGAAAGAGGAGTAAAGGAAGGTAGGGCTCTCGCATAATATTTTAAATTTTTTTAAGGATTTTAAGATGAGGGCATATTTAGTATATTCTAGGCCACCATTTCTTATTGCCTCTCTGTAACCAATACATTGAATCGCCAAAACCCACATCATCCCAGATTTTAGTGTAGTCACTGTGTAATTTGCAAATAATTTATTCTACTATTTAAAATGTAATTCTTTAACCAATGAATGTATTTTTTTAGTTGTAATGTTAGTGTGTGGGCAGATCTCTTAGGTCAGTGTGCCTGATGCTGTGCTTTCAGAAAGAGCCAGCACTGTACGATGGAACTGCTTTCAAATAACCTATTGTTTCTCCTATTCAAAGTTCTTTTCGAAGTTGCAGCTGGACTTGGGTTTTTTATATAATTTCCCCTGTTTATGTGATACTCTCATATCTACCAGTAAGGTAGAATACAGTAGGTGCATTTTTTAGTAATTCATATCTGCTTTTATTTTTATCTCTACCATGTTAAAATCTTCTATAGTCTGTGTTTTTAGGAACCATTTCATTTTACTCTATGAAATATATTAGGGACCAATGTTCTCACTGCCTCTTGCTGTATTTGATATATTTAGGTTAAAATTGTACACAAAAGTAATAGTAATGTTGAACACCAACAATTATGCAATAACCACTCCAACAATTTCCATGCTGCCCACTGTTATACTGGGATCATGGAAAAAATATTGCATTAGAAGAGAAACATGTAGAAATGCAACCAAAATTGCACTACTACCTATTTGTAAATAACCCCCTCAAGAGCTTTCTCTCACTCTTTTGTTAACTTTGCAATAAGCTCTATTGTTGTATTCTTTAAATTGTTCTAAATGTTTTTAAAATATTGTTGCAAAAGAAGATTTGATTTGATCATATTTTATAATTATTTTTAAAAGGGAACAAAACTTTTTTCAATCTTGTATTTCCTGTTCTTCTTTTGTATATTCTTATATAAATACAATACTCAATCTACAAAACTGGGTCTTTCGTGACACAAGTTCTTGATATTAGAGGACAAGTTTTAGTGGTAATTGTGTAGAGTGTTTGTCGAACTTAGCATAGGGGTTCTGCCTGAAAGAATATTGCTGTAGCTTAAATAATTTATATGTGCAAATCAAATATGTGTAGCTATTACTAACCTAGCTTGTTTCTCACATTGTAATAACCCCCCAACAAACTGTTTGTATCTCATAAAACATTTAACTCATAAGTGTATAAACAACCTACTTTGTCAGTTTTGCTCTTTAGCCCAATCCAACATGCTGCTATTCTGAAATCATACCATAAGAGCATTCAATCTAAATGATTCTCTACATGTCCTTTTCCTTCTTGGTCATGATCAGAATAATTCATTTCATGATATGTACCTGCTTTCCCCCTAGGTTACTTTGACCCTAGTGTCTAATTAACCATAGTTGACTCATTCTGTCACTGAGCCTTCTGGGTTTCCCTTTGGCTACTCTATATTATTTGGAAAAATATAGTCTGTTTACCACAAGTCTCATTTAAGTTTTAAAAATGTGTACACTAGAGAAATGAAAAGTAAAAGGAGAAATGTCCCAATGTCTAGTTGAAAACTGCTGTTCTCAACAACATAACTTATTCCTATTTTAGTTAATATGTCGGTATGAAAATCTCTAAAAGCTTTAACTTTTAAAGGAATTATTAAGTGTAAAAATAAAAACTGGGAAAATAAGCTGAGCAAAATAAAATATGTTTCTAATATATTTAGTTAACCAAAAAAGTAATCTATAAAAGCTGGAGTGATGGAATGAGTAATATAATAGCCAGAATACCACTTTTTGCTTTGCAGCTTCCTTGGTTTCCATTGATTGGTTACTAGGCAGTAATAAGTCAAACACTTGAGGGCAGGAACACATGGGTCATAACTGTTTGCATTTGAACCTGAGCTACATGCTAAGAATCAATTGAAAACTCACTGAACAGATATGTCCCATGTGGGCACATCTGCAACTGATACTGCTTAATTTTTATATAGTTCTATTGCCCCCCCACCATTCTTGGGAATAAGGAATATTGTTTAATACGTTGTGACCCGGCCTGTGACTATGCTTCTTGTTCTACGTACCTGTACAATGAGCAGTTCCCTTGCCTGCCCAGAACTCTCTCCCTGGTCCTCTCACATTAAGACCTGGCAGCACTCGAATAATGAAGGGCTCCTCTCGAGGTGAAAGGTGGTTGTTATAGGCAGACTGGCCTGTGACTGGTACCTTGGGGTTTGTTCTGGGTTTGGGAAACCAAAGATAGCATTTTTTTTTCAAAGAAGACCAGCAACACCCGGACTTTGTGAAAAAATAGGAAGATTATATTTTAATGTGAGCATATAAACAGCCAACGTGATGTTTCGGTCCACTTTGGGACCTTTCTCAAGGCAACTACACCCCACAATTCAGTCAGTTTAAATAGCCAATAATAACCAACCAATTAAGGAGTGACATTACCAAATTAAAGTGACTGATGCATCTCTCAATAAATTATAATAAAATTGTTAATCATAAAAGGTACTGGGTCATAAACTATTTCTTTAATATGGAGGGAATTATATACTGTACGTTACATAGTAACATAATAACATAGTAAGTTAGGCCGAAAAAAGACTTGCGTCCATCAAGTTCAACCAGAGGAAGGCAAAAAAAACACATCCTAAGCCTCTCCAATTTGCCTCAGAGGGGGAAAAAATTCCTTCCTGACTCCAAAAAGGCAATCGGACTAGTCCCTGGATCAACTTGCATAATGAACTATCTTCCATAACCCTGTATTCCCTCACTTGCTAAAAAGCCATCCAACCCCTTCTTAAAGCTATCTAATGTATCAGCCAGTACAACAGTTTCAGGGAGAGAATTCCACATCTTCACAGCTCTCACTGTAAAAAACCCCGTCCGAATATTTAGGCGGAACCTCTTTTCTTCTAAATGGAATGGGTGACCTCGTGTCATCTGGAAAGACCTACTTGTAAATAAAGCATTAGAGAGATTATTATATGACCCCCTTATATATTTATACATAGTTATCATATTACCCCTTAAGCGCCTCTTCTCCAGCGTGAACATCCCCAATTTGTCCAGTCTTTCCTCATAGCTAAGATTTTCCATACCTTTTACCAGCTTAGTTGCCCTTCTCTGTACCCTCTCTAATACAATAATGTCCTGTTTGAGTGAGGGAGACCAAAACTGTACGGCATATTCTAGATGTTGCCTTACAAGTGCTCTATAAAGTGGAAGAATGACCCCCACCTCCCGTGACTCTATGCCCCTTTTAATACAGCTCAAGACCTTATTGAATTTTTCGGGCGAAGCGAATCGCGGGAGATTCGCCCATCACTAATGCTGATTGCTGCTCATAATGCCATTCCCTAGGAAAAATTTTTGAATGTGATCCCTTACATAGATGATTTGTTTTTCCTGTAGTTTGGGTATGAAAAGGAGTTGTTGACCTTTGTGGATGATTTGAATAAAGTCCCCTCCACTGTACGATTCACTTTACACTGTGATGAAAACTCTATACAGTTTCTGGATGTGTTGGTGTATAAGGACTTATCATTAAAGACATTGCAGACCAAGATTTATCAAAAACCAACAGACAGAAATACCCTACTTCACTACAGTAATAGTCATCCTAAGCACCTCCAGAATTTGCTCCCTAGATCCCAAATGTTACGAGCAGTAGGGATCACAAGCGATGAACAGGAGAGAGGGATAGCCTTGGATAAAATGGCAGCACAGTTTCTGGAAAGGGGTTACCGGATGAAACTTATAAATGAAGTTAAGTACTGGGAAAAATCCTTGACTGTATTGAGATACTTTATTAAAGTGTAATGTGAATCAGAAGGAGAAGTGCAAGAGTAAAGAGGAGCTAGTGTATTTTACCACCACATACAATGTCTGTACCCCTCTGATCAAGAGATCTTTCTTACAGCATTGGCTGATTGTAAAAACGAATTGGGACTGCAATCAATAAGAGTAAAATCCGTTCTGGACACAGAAGGAATAAAAATCTCAAGGAGTTACTATCACCCACGGATCCGGTAAGTAAATATAATATCCCACAAAAGAGAACACATAAATTAGGATTGTTTAAATGTGGAAAATGTTTAATGTTTAAATGTGTAATTCACTCACAGATGCAGTCACTTGGATTTGTAAGTTAAATGCGTCGTGACTTAACTCATCTATCCCATTTATCCCACTTAGCACAGAATATTGTGTCACAGCATCCCATCCAATTAAAGAGTTCACCATTGAAAACAATGGTGCTTTGGTATGCTAATGAAAAGGATAAATGTATTAAATGAGTTAAGATAACTTTGGATAACACAGTTTCTTCAATTAGCCCTGAGTCACGACGCATTTAGCTTACAAATCCAAGTGACTGCATCTGTATCACAGGGGACAAATTCACACATTCACACACTGGAAGGAATTACTTTATTAGACATAGATAGTGATGGGCGAACAAATTCGACCTAGGCGAATTTGCGGCGAATTTCCATTTGCCGATGGCGAAAGTTTCGGCGAAACGTTTACAAAAGTTTGCCGCGTGTTTCGTTTTGCCATGCGTCTCGTTTCATCACGCATCGAGTAAATTTTTCACTATTTTAAATAATAATCACAGATGTTTTTAAGAAGCTGGCAAAATGGGAGGCCTTTTTTTCTTTTGAAAAGATAAGAGTCCACTAACAATGCAGGGCATGTGTGTATACTAAGTGAAACACGCGTGTAAATTGCTCTTCTCATTGACTCCAATGCTATTCAGCACATTCAGACACAAAGCAAAAGATGCCATTTTTTACAATTTTTTTTCACATTTCCATACCTCCCAACATTTTGGAAGTAAAAAGAGGGACAGAATTTTTTTTTTCCATATGTAACGCTGCAACATTTTGACCACACCTATTTTTGTGGTTACACCCACTAATTAACATGTTCGTTTTACCAAATTTGGCAGGTTATGAAAGCTTGGAAATATTTCTCCTTATCTAAACTGTTGCAAATACAATCAATTACTTATTTTATTATATCAAAATTGTTAAAAAGCATATTTTTTGCAGCTTTTAGCTGTTCTTCTAGGCTCTCTACCAAAAGCCAATTAAGTTAGAAACTTTGTTTTTTTCTGGATATTCCGTGCAGAGAAAAGAGGGACTTTCCATTACAAATTAAATGAGGGACTGCAGGTTGCACTGTCAAAAGAGGGAATGTTCCTCCAAAAAAAGGGACCGTTGGGGGTATGCATTTCACATGGCAGTTTTATAACATTGCACTGTTCGTCAAAACTATTCTGACGCACGTCAAAATAAGCGTGCAACAATTTTTTTCGCCGTTTCGCGAATTTCGATGAAAATTCGCAAATTTTTCGGCAAAGCGCCACAGGCCACAGATTCGCCTATCACTAGACATAGACTCTGCTGCACATCCCGTAATGTAATTTACATAATCAAGTTCCCATGTGGACTTGTTTACTGTGGCAAAATGAACAGGCAACTGAGAGAGAGAATAAGTACAGTATGCACCGCTCGACAATTAGAGCTGCATTGGACCCAAAATATCCAAGCAGCGTGTGGCACAGCATTGGCTGCAGGCTAAACATCCGGTTTCAGAATTCAAATGTATGCCGATTGATTTTATCATGGATCCACCCAGGGGGGGAAATATTGAATGTATGCTACTTAAGCGAGAGGTTTTTTGGACATTTGAATTAGATTGTGTAGCCCTTAGGGGTCTGAACAGCACTTTACAACTAAATAGTTTTTTGCCCACAGATTGAACTGTATGGTTTGCTAACATTGAGGGATGATACATATACCCTGGCTTATGAGCTTACTCTATATACGTACCTAGAATTTATATTTGTCTTAAAGATTTTGTTGATAATAATGGTGAATATGTTATTGCTGTAAATATAAAGATGTTGGACATAAAAGGTTTTTGGTTATATATATATAGTTGAAAGCTTAGATATGGTGGCCCCCAAGTCTTGAGCTAGAGAGTTAGGAGATGTTTTAATTGGTAGGACTGCTTCACATGACAGATTGATTAAAGCATTACTGTATTTAATCACTTTTATGATTAACAATTTTATTATAATTTATTGAGACGTATCAGTCACTTTAATTTGGTGATGTTACTCCTTAATCGTTTGGTTATTATTGGCTATTTAAACTACTGTCCATGAATTGTGGGGTGTGGTTGCCTTGAGAAAGCAGAGTGCCACCCTTCAGTTTGATATAGATAAAGATTTAACTTCACAAGAATGTATTAATTAGTCCTGCTTTATTTTAAATTTGCTATATTTGTGTATAGTTCTGCTTTTTTTTTTTAACTGCCTTTGTGTATATTATTGACATTATAATGAGAAAAAAGAAACAGAATGGAGATCTCTTATTATTAAAATCTTTCTGGCAGCATTTTTATGCTATGAGCAGTTTTGAACACATCTGATACAAATAAATACTGGTGAAAGGAAACGCATTTTGGCAAAAACATTTGGGACATTCATTTTATCTTGGATTTAGATGCACAATGGAATTTGCTTTTCACTAACAAGCAAATAATAAGTTTCATGCCAAATATTGAATAAAATGCTATGAGTATAACTATTTTAGCAAAGAGAAAACATGAATTAGTTTATCAGACAAATGAAATAAAATGTATTGCACTGTTGGGGGTGTGGCTTGCCTGGATGGTAGATGGCTGCATAGTGAAAGAGCTCTGTGTCACACAGACCGAAATTATAGAAAGCAGCAAAAGACGGGAAAATCAGCCAGAAGTATTGATGGGCGTATTTATTCGCCATGCGGCGAATTTGCGGCAAATTCTTGCAATTAGCTGCTTATTGCCTATGTTGAAAAATGGTTGCACAAGTCCAAAAACGGATGCCCGCATCCAAAAATTTGGCAAAGCGAAACACCGCCGATTCGCCCATCACTAGCCAGAATTAGTGATGGGAGAATCTACCCCGTTTCGCGAAACGAGTCGCGACTCGTTTTTTTAAAGCAAATTTTTTTTCGCCGAATTTTCGCGAATTTATTCGCCAGCGGGGAATCGCGGGAATTCACCGCAAATTCACCCATCACTAGCCAGAAGAGAAGAAGACATGTCAAGTGGAACGACAATATGGATTCAGTGCAGCAAGGCACATCTGACACTGAAAGCGAATGCGAGGTGGAGCAGGGACTAAACTCTTACCTGAAAAGCCTTCCATCCAAGGCAGCCATTAAAACGATGCTCCAGGAGGTAACAACCACCATTAAAGAGGACCTATAGGAAATAAAAAGAGGCATGCTGACACTCACCACAAAAATACACAGGGAAAATAACTAGTGATGGGCGAATCTCCCCCGTTTCGCTTCGCCGAAAAATTTGCGAATTTCCAGCGAAATTTGCGAATTGGCGAAAAAATTTGCGAAAGAAACGAGTCGCGTTTTTGACACGCTACTCGTTTTTTTCGGCAAATTTTTTTGCCTAATTATCGCTGGCGTTTCGAGAATTTACAACAAACAATAAAGGAAAATATTGTACCCAAGACAGATCCGGGCATTCTATGGGAAACAATTAAATGTGTAACCAGAGGCCATCTAATAGCTCTAGGAGCCAAAATGAAAACAAGGAAAAACAAGTAAAACTATCACACTAATTAAAGAAATCCAGAAACTAGAAAATGCTGATAAAGCTACATTAGCCTCAACAACGTTAGCAGAGTTGGAAAACAAATGCATACAACTCAAAAGCTTATTAGACCTTAACTTACAAAAAAAGCCTATTTGAATAGTAAGCAACGGACATATGAACCAGGGGATAAATGCAGCAAATATTTTGCCAAGCTTCTCAAAAAGACACAAAATTCAATATATAAATTCAATATATATATATATATATATATATATATATATATATATACAGAGAATGGACTACAGGACATGGATATGGAGATATAGAGACTTTCAAAGATTTGATCACTATCTCATTACATACCAAAGCAGTCTCAGGAGGCACAAATACCTATCATACTCAAACCCAATAAAGATCACCTTCAATGCAGAAACTACAGACCAATATCCTTAATAAACGTTGACTTAAAGATTTATGCAAAATTAATGACTAATAGACTAAAAGAACTGATACCCAGATTAATTCACCCTGAACAATGCAGATTCATACCAAGAAGAGAGGGAAAAGACAATACAACAAAGTAATTCCATTAATACACTATGCTAAAACAAAATGCATCCCTTCTCTCATACTAACTACAGATGCTGAGAAGGCCTTTGATCGGGTCTCCTGGGACTTTATCTAACTTATATTGTCAGGATTTGGCCTCCTAGAAACTAGAATCACACAAATTATGTTAGTGTATGATTCACCTACAGCCAGAGTAAGAACCAACAGAATATTATCTCAAAAAATACAAATTCATAATGGGACCAGACAAGGATGCCCTCTCTCCCCCATCCAATTCATACTTGTTATGGAAACTTTACTAAACACCATTAGAGCAAACCAAGATGTAACAGGACTGTAATTAATGGAACACAAAACAGTGGCATTCACTGATGACCTATTGTTATTCATTACAAAACTCAAAACCTCATTGCTCAACTTAATGAACATCTTCAACACTTTTAGATTGCACTCTAACTTCAAAATAAACTTTAGCAATTCTAAAGCACTCAACATAAATTTCCCAGAACATAAAATACATCAACTTACCAGTCGCTTTCCATTTCAGTGGTATGACAAACCAATAAAGTTCCTAGGAATCCTTCTTTCGAATGATCTAACCAAACTTATAGAGATAACATTTAACCTTTTTGGACAAGTATTCTGAAAATGCTGAACGATGCCTTTCGTAGCCTGGAAGAATTCAAGCAATCAAAATGATTGTACTCCCGAAAATACTATATACATTCCAATGCCTACAATTAAAGTACCCACAAGATTTTTTACAAAACTGAAAACTATATTCTCAAACTTTATCTGGGAAAATGAAAACCCCAGAATAGCTTACTCCTTACTCACTCAACCTAAATTAGAAGGCAGCCTCTTGGTTCCAGATACCCACCTCTATTATACAGCTATGCATATTTCCCCCATCCTGCAATGCAATCTACAAGAAAACAGAAAATTATGGTTAGAGACCAAACAGTAACAGTGAGGGGTGAATTTATTCGGCTCTGGCGAATTTGTAGCGAATTCCCATGATTCACCACAGGTGAATAAATCGCTAAATGCCAGCAAAATTGCAGATGTGGGCATCCGTTTTTGGGTCCAAAATGAGACATGGCGGCATTTCGTGAATTTCTCTAGAAATTCGCGAAAAATTCAGTGAAACGCTGCCGATTTGCCCAACACTACTGATCAACTTAATATGGGCACAAAGACTTTAACCCCAAATAATATTTTATAATACCCAACAATATCAGCTACTCTCAAGGTAAGGTAAAACAATTATAATGCCAATTTAACAACATAAGAGCACAATACACTTGGTGGGAAAATGTGATTGCCTCTAACATCAACCTAAAAAAAGAAGAAACCAGGAAACTGGAAAAGATCACAGCAATTATACACAAAAAAATACCAAATATTGGCAAGCATGGCTCCACTGGATCAAATATCTTAAACTGATTTTCTATAGTAGGAACAAAGCAAGAAATAGCATTGCTTTTCAAACCATCAAAGTATGAGACAAAATTAATGTGCTCTCTCTTTCAAATTTATATTCTATAGTACTTTAAATAAAAAAATGTTTGCTAAATATTAATACTTAAAGATTGTATTGTTGCAAAACTTGCCCATGCATTTACCCCTTCTTCATCCTCTTTTTTCCTTTCTGTATCCCTCACACCCCCGTGAAAATGAGAAATGATTGAATAAAGAATTTATTTAAAAAATGTATTGCACTGTCTTGCTTATATCAAAATAATTAAGGTTTGTTGTTGAGGCAAAGTTCATGGTGTTTATAAAATTAAAGGTACATTGTCTGTATAAGGGACAAATAAAATAATACAAAATGATAATGGCACTCCCCAAATTCCTTCCCTAAATATGCAGAGACAAAACCTAAGCCAGAGGGGTGCCGGAAATTTAAAGGACCAGTAACCTCAAAAAATTAAATTGTTTTAAAGTAATAAAAATATAATGCAGTGTTGCCCTGCACTGGTAAAACTGCAGTGTTTGCTTCAGAAGCACTACTATTGTTTATATAAATAAGCTGCTTCGCAGCCATGGGGGCAGCCATTCAAAGGAAAAAAGGCTCAAGTTACACAGCAGATAGCAGATAAGCTCTGTAGAACATAATGTTATCTGTTATCCATTACTTATCCTGTACCATGTAGCCGTTTTTCAATTTCCGCCATTGCTACTTAGCAGCTTGTTTATATGAACTATAGTAGTGTTTCTGAAGCAAACAGATCAGTTTTAACAGCGCAGGGCAACACTACATGATATTTTCTTTACTTTCAAACACTTACATTTTTTGGTGTTACTGTTCCTTTAATTGTGGCCCTATAATGTCATATCAAACTGTGTTCACATAATTCCAAGGCCTTGCTGCCAGAGGATAAAGGGTTAATATCAATTAGGAACACAAGATAGAATTGAAGCCAACAGAACTGCAAGTACACACCCTGGCTATATTATAGTAGCGTTAGACCACAAGACTTGCAAACAGTTGGGCACAGGAAACCATTACTTGTGCAACTTGTTTTCCAGTGATGCTTGTGCCTTCTGCAATGGAAGTAGTTAGTGATGGGTGAATCTATCCCGTTTCGCTTCACGGAAAAATTTGTGAATTTCCAGAGAAATTTCGTGAATTGGCGAAAAATTTGCGAAACGAGTCGTAGCACGGTTTTGACATGTCACGTTTTTTTTTTCCTGGCTTTTCACTAATTTATTCATTAGCGGCGAATCATGGGAATTCTCTGCGATTTTGCGCCTGGCGAATAAATTCGCCCATCACTAGAAGTAGTGTCTTGAACATATATGGCAATTAGATGTACTATTTCCTTATAGTAAATGCTCTGTAAAATGTAGATAAAGTCAAGACATTTGAAGCTATCCATGCCATACTTAGGGGAAAATTTACAAAATTCACATGAATGGATCATAGTTCGATCGAATATGATCAAATTACGATTTTACGATTTAATCGGATATTCGTTTACACAAATATGGCCTCTTCGATCATCAAATACCGAATTATCGAATAGATCGAATGATCGAATATTCGATATTTCGATCATTCGATGATTGAAGGATTTAAAATTTTAAAATCCTTCGAATGCCTACTTCGCCAGATTGAACCTTCAGAATACCAATAGAAGCCCATAGGCTTCTTTTGTTAAGTCCTGCTCGAATACCATTCGTACGATCGACCGCTTCGATCGTTCGAATCGTACTAATTTTTCGGAGGCTCGAAGGAAAAAGTACGTGAAATCAAACGATCAGTATCCGATCGTACAAATTCATCGAGAAATCAAATATCGAGCAAAATTATAGCCTAAAACTATTGAATTTCAAATAGATTTGTAGGATTTTTGGTGAATAATAGTAAATTTGCCCCTTAGTGTGACATTGTGTCAGGTACTCACTTTTACTGGAACCTTTGTGATGAGAGAAGCCTCTCCTACACCTCCCACAGTGAGACAGAACCCGCGGTTGGTAACAGGACTGGGCACGTGGAGGAGTGGTAGAAGTGCTATGCACAGGAACACTTCCGGAAGTCGTGGTACCAACAACGTCAGGCAAATGCAGAATCAGAAACAGGCCGAAGTCAGGAGGCAGGCAGCGGAGAATCGAAGAACCAGAAACCAGGTAGAGGTCAGATGAGGAGAGAATAATCAGGAGATCCGTAAAACAGGCAGGGTCACAACAGGTAATCAGGCAAGGTACGGCTTAGAGTCACACAGGAAAGTAATGATCACTTCGCAAGGAAGTGCAGGCCTCAGCGTCTTTTAACACACAATGCGCTGGCGCCAAAACGTCCGCACGACGAACGCGCGACCGCGCCGCGATGGACGTGCGCACGCGTCGCGACGAACGCGCGCATGCGCCGAAGCGGATGCGCTCGCTAACGAATGCCTCTAATGCGAACAGGTTTACCAGTGTCAACCTCACATTGCCCCCCCCGTAGGCGCGCACTCCGGGCGCACTGGGAGCCAGGTTTGCCAGGATGTGAATCGTGAAAAAGCTTCAGTAGTCTAGGGGCATGAATATTCCCAGCTGGCTCCCACGAATTCTCCTCAGGAGGGTAACCCTTCCAACTGACCAGATATTGTAATTGTTTCTGCCAGATCCTGGAATCCAGGATCTCCTGGACCTCAAACTCCTCCGTCTCCTGCACCTGTATTGGCGGTGGCGGTGGAAGATAACGACCGTGAAAGGTATTGGGTACCACTGGCTTCAACAGTGCAGAATGAAAAACAGGATGAATCTGTAAGGAGTCCGGCAATCTGAGCTTGAAGGTGACAGAATTCACCTGCTGGACAATCGGAAAAGGACCCAAAAACCGTGGTGCCAACTTCTTAGATGGAGTAGAAAGCTTGATGAATTGAGTGGAAAGCCATACTAGATCACAGACTTTAAACTCTGGGTCAGCACCTCTCTTGCGGTCGGCAAAGGTTTTAAAATTCTGCTGAGCACGTAATACAGATTGGCGAAGAGTTTTGAAATTACTAGCCAGAAAAGAGATACGGTCCTGGACTGCAGGAACAGTGACATCCTTCGGAAAATCAGGTAACATGTTAGGATGAAAACCATAATTCGAGAAGAAAGGCGTTTGACACGTGGAAGTATGCAACAAATTATTGTATGAGAATTCAGCCAATGGTAATAGAGAAACCCAATTATCCTGTAGATGAGTCGCAAAACAGCGTATATACTGTTCAAGAGTTTGGTTCGTTCTTTCCGTCTGTCCATTGGTTTGTGGATGATAAGCGGTGGACATAGACAGCTGAATATTCAAAGCGTGACAGAGAGCCTTCCAAAATTTGCTGGTAAACTGAGTTCCCCTATCGGAAATGATTTCACGAGGAAGTTCATGTAAACGAAAGAAATCTTTGATGAAAACTTCAGCTGTAGTCACAGCAGAAGGGAGTTTGGGCAGCGGGGAAAAATGTGCCATCTTAGTGAATCTGTCCACCACCACAAAAATAGTATTCATGCCCAAGAACTTAGGTAATTCCACGATGAAGTCCATTGAAATAGAATCCCAAGGGCACTCCGGAATCGGCAGGGGTTTCAGCAATCCCACAGGACGTACATGAGAATCCTTACACCTAGAGCAGACCGAACAAGATCTTACATATGCAATACAGTCTTTATTCATGTTAGGCCAAAAAAAGAACCGTCTCGCTAGGTCTAAGGTTTTACGAATCCCAAGGTGACCTGCCATAGAGTTATCATGTACAAATTTAAGCACCTCCAGTTGTGCTGCTTGTGGAACGAATATTTTATTTTTATGAAATAGAAACCCTTCACTGGCCTGAAAATTTGTTTTCTCCAGGGAAGCCTCCTGTGAGGCTTGTTTGATTTTACTCAGGAGCTCAGTTTGCAGAAGCAGAAAGTTGGAGGATTTGAGAATAAACTCTTCAGGATTATTTTCAGCCAAATCCTCGGAAAACATGCGTGAAAGTGCTCTGCCTTGCCATTCCTCCGACCAGGTCTGAATGTAATGTGAAAATGAAAACGACAGAAA
>CM044436.1:59092406-59141304 GCA_024363595.1 Xenopus borealis | reverse complement strand
TTTTTTTTTTTTTTTTCACAGTGCACAGGATACTGTACATCCTATTTAACATGATCACAAAAATATGCCTGGACAAGTATAACTATCACTGTATACTAGTTTTATATACATGGCACGTAATACTTATCCTGGACATTGGCCGGCAGGCCCAGGTTAACCGAACTGCAATTGGAAAACTCTCAGCTGTCAAGTACAGCATTTGAACGGTTTAACTATGTTTCATTAAGAATGTGTTTTGTTAGTTGGTTTAGGGAACAAATTCTGCCATGGTTGGGATTTGGCAGAAAGGGAGGGACTCCCTACACATATGTGCAAGGGACGGGTACAGTTAAGTTACTTAAGTTAAACGTTAAACGGGTAGCTCTACAAAGTTTACATGTTAATATTCCTTGTAGATCCAAGTGGCCTATATACCTTCTCTTTAAGGTCAAGTCAGAAATGTTTCAAGCTAAGCAAGCAAAGTGGAATTATCTGCATACTTATACACAGCACTACTCATGGCATCTAACTTAAAATTTTCCTTAATATCCTGGAATGTAAGGGGCCTAAATGACCAGATCAAGAGGAAATTGGTACTAGATCAGGTCAAAACACTTGATGCAGAAATAATATTACTGCAAGAAACTCATCTTACTGGGAGCAAGATTCTCTCTCTTAAACGTCCCTGGGTGAGATGGGCTTTTCATGCTACATATTCCCCCTACACTGCTGGGGTATCAATCCTAATTAAAAAATCGGTAAACTTTCATCTACTATCCCTGAGATCAGACCCTAAGGGTAGATTTATTTTTTTGAACTGTAAAATTAATTCAGTAGAAACTATACTAGCCAATCTATACATCCCACCACCATACTCAGATGAATGTGTTGTCCAGTTTGTAAAATATGCTGCAGACTTCCCACACGCTCAAATCATATGCGGTGGAGACTTTAACACAGTTTTAAATGAGCATCTGGACAGGGTAAGAGGCTCAGGGAATGCTCCTACAGCTAAGGCATCTAATTTAGCAGCTTTAATGGCGGATATCTCTCTGGTAGAGGTATGGCGCCACTGCCACCCCTCACAAGCTGGATTCTCCTGCTTTTCTACTACTCATATGTCTCTATCAAGGTTAGATATGGTATTTCTCTCTAGACGCCTTCTTTCAAGCATACAGGGTGCCCACTATCAGACAAGAGGGATCTCTGACCATGCCCCGCTTAAAATAACCTGGTGTACCGGTCCCACAAATAAAACTAATAGACAATGGTCTTTCAACCCAGTATGGCTCGATATCATAAATAATGACATAGCAATTGCCAACTCCATCAATGAATACTTCTCCTTAGATCACACCCCAGTCAATACCCCAACTGTGTGGGAAGCCTTTAAGGCCACACTTAGGTCCACACTACATACAGAGATTACAGCTGTTAAAAAAGCCTCACACCAACTCGAAATGCAATTAAGTCAGGAGGTTGATACCCTCGCTGCTCGCGCACATTCTAACCCCTCTTCATCTACACTAATTGAACTGCGCCAAGCGGAGCAGGCCTATGCAGCACATCTGCATGAGAAAACCAAGAGGAAGCTGCTTTTCTCTAAGGCTAACTTTTATGAACAAGGGGAGCGGGCGGGAAAATTATTAGCATACATGGCTAGGGCACAAAACACTCCCCCAGTAATCAACGAACTGTACAACTCACAGGGAGTACTACATAATCAACCTGGAGAGGTACTAAAGATTTTACAAGATTTTTACACCCATCTATATGCATCAAAAGCAACGGTCTCATTAGGAGAGATAGCAACATATGTCAATAATATGCACCTACCCACTCTAACAATTGAACAGGCCAACCTTTTAGATACAGATATTTCTGTACAAGAAATATCCGAAGCTATTGACGCCTTCCCGACTGGGAAGGTCCCAGGACCAGACAGCCTACCAATAGAAATATATAAGCGATTCAAAAAAGAAATTACCCCAAAACTTTGTAAGATTTTCAAAGATGCGGTACAACGCCAATCTTTACCACCATCCATGTACAATGCCACAATTGTGCTACTCAATAAACCTGGCAAGGACCCTAAATATTGTGATGCATACCGCCCAATCTCACTTCTTACATCTGATGTTAAAATTTTAGCAAAAGTCTTAGCCATGAGACTAAGTGGAGTAATACAACACCTAGTCCATGAAGACCAAACTGGGTTCATGCCAGGCAAATCCACAGCTCTAAATATCCGTAGACTGTACACCAATCTTTCCTTGTCTCATGAAAACCAAGGTCAGAGAACTGTAATAGCCCTGGACATTGCCAAGGCTTTTGACACAGTCGAGTGGGCATACCTCTGGCAACTGTTAGAGAAATTCGGATTTGGCCAAAACTATATAAATATGGTAAAACTATTATATAAGGCACCTACCGCATCCATAAAAACAAGCAATATGACAACCCCCTCCTTCTGCCTTCATAGAGGTACTAGACAGGGGTGCCCACTCTCCCCTCTACTATTCGCATTAGCCATCGAACCTCTGGCCTATCTCATCAGATCTCATAACAACATAACAGGGTTTATTCTGTAAGATAGACAGGAACGAATTCAATTATATGCAGACGACACCCTCCTATACTTAGGGGATAGAGGTGTCTCGCTAGCTAATGCTTTAAATGTCCTGGCGGAATTTGGTGCTATGTCTGGGCTGGTAATAAATAAATCCAAATTCACTGCTCTTATGTTAGACCCATTAACAGAAGATGAAAGTAGAACCAACTTTCCTCTTAAAATAGTCTCTGAATTCACCTACCTAGGAGTTAGAGTCACAACACTCCCACAACACTACCTAACCCTCAACTTTGATCCGTTGAACGACTGGTTGTCCCAAAAACTTAAAGCATGGGCTAACCTACCGATTGGCCCTACAGGTCGGGTTCATCTCATAAAAATGATTATCCTACCAAAATTTTATTTTGCCAAAATAAATGATATATTTAGGCAATTAATATGGGCACACTCCAGACCATGTTTAAAGCTACAGACATTAATGCGTGCAAAAAATAAAGCTGGTTTGGCTCTCCCAGACATTTATTTATACTATCTGGCAGCACAGTTGTGCCACCTAAACACATGGGTGGAAGGATCGCACCACAGAGTATTACACTCGCTTTGGGCTCAGTTAACAGGCTTCACAGACAATCCAGTAAGCTGGTTCCTAGGTAAACCTACGAATAGTTCTTAAGCATTACTCTCCTCTCCCATCAATTCCCTGCATAAAGTGTGGAAAATGGCAAACATGCTTATTAAACCCCCCGTCACGGATCCTCTTAAACCAATATGGAATAACCATGACTATCCCCAATTGAAAAAGCTAGGCCAAATGAGGCTATGGTCAAGTCGAGGGGTAACAAACTTAGGCGATGTTTGGAAAGATGGTAAACCAATTCCATTTGTACAGCTAAGAGACCAATTCCAAATTCCTCATAACCAATGGCTAACCTTTCACAAAATTAGCCGTGCTCTAATTATTTCGCACAGGCACCAAAATATATCACTATCCACTCACCCCCTCGTGACATACATTAAAAGAGGGCACACAAAAGGCTTGGTCACAATGTTATATGCAAGGTTGCTTCAAGGTGTACATGGAAATGATTTAGAAGGGCTCCGAAGTAAATGGGAGGTAGATGTGGGTCCAATATTAGATGAGGAATGGCAAGAAGTGCAAGAAACCCCTCAACTAGTATCCCCCAATTATAGGTTGAGATTAATTCAGCTGTACATTCTTCACAGAGCCTACTACACTCCTGTTAGACTCCACTACATAAATGCTAACACTCCAGATGTTTGCACCAGGTGTGCTCTGGATAAAGGAACTTTGATACATATGATGTGGAGCTGCACTAACCTCACTGTGTATTGGAAGGAAATATTAGATACATTAGAAGGTGTGTTACAGGTAACAATTCCCAGAATGCCTAAAACCTGTGTCCTGGCCATAATTCAAGACCTTAAGTTAGATCAATATCAATCACTATTTCTCCAGGAGGGATTATTATTAGCTAAAAGGCAAATTACTCAAAATTGGAGAGCAGATACCCCTCCTACATTTGCTGCCTGGAAAGCAATAATGCGAGATACCTGCAATACTGAATACCTAATATACCTTAAAAGGGGAGTCCCCAATAAGTTTAACAGAATATGGGGACCATGGACTGACATTTATCCCCGACATTTAGAGCAACACACTGCAGTCTAAGTCAAGGACACTGGAATCTTTATCAAGGATAAATACTTTGGTTTTCAGTCTGTAATATACAGTATATCGCATGAAGTGTCACCTGTTATAAGATATATATTGACATGTAATATAATGCTTCTACTTGTTTACATATATGCTGTTGTAAAATATATGCTCATATTCATTCAATAAACTACCCGAATTAAAAAAAAAAAAGATACAGTACTTTGAGCAAGGCTGCTGTTTACTGTGCCCCAACATGTTATTGGATCCATGACATTGATACAATAAATTATTTAAAATGCATGTAGTGAAACCAAACACAATAAAACAATTACAGCTCAAATAATTATTATTGCCAAAAAGACTACAACCAAAGCAGCCCTGCTCTTTGTGCTCAGACAGATAAGCACGTGTTTCTGTGTTCTCACTACCTCTAACATTAATCTTATACTATATTGCTTTACAGCCCCAGTTTCATTTCTTCCCTACTACCTTCCAAAGCTCTTGTAATCTGCTCCAACTGATCAAATTTGACCTTTTTTAGCCCACTTTATTCCAAGCATAGCTCTCAGTAAAATCTCACTTTATTAACACCGTCCTCCTTGGCTTTCCTTTGGTACAAACACAGATCAAGCTTGAAGCCTCCAGTCTTTTCCAGCAATCATTTACAGATTACTGCTAGCTGAATGTTTCTCCTTTTGGGTTTATCTTATGCCTCTGAGTTTTACTTTTGTATTTTCTTTTCAGACAGTATTTTAAGATTTGTTTGTCATGGTGCAGTTAAAACTGAACTACTGAAATAAAGAAGTTTTTTAGTGACTTTACTTCTTTATTAACATGTATTTCTATAGCGCCAACTTGTACAGTTATAGTTATAGCTCTATAGTCAGAACAAACAATGGTAATTGGTAATTTGGCAAAAAAAGTGTTTTTTGATTTGTGAATATACATTTTACAAATATGAAAAAATGTATATTTAAGCAAAGTCTACAACATTCCCAAAAGTGTTGTTCTAACTTTACCCTACCTATCTATTTATATATATATATATATACATATATATATAAATATGTTGTTTGTAATTGCATGCATTTATCCTTGAAAAAGGCCCCAAGGGGGGCCGAAATGTTGGACACATAAATTCATGCCAATAAAAGTGATTTGATTCACAGAAGGTGTACAGTTCTATATGATTCTCTACATTACCAATATTTTGAACTAGCACCCAACACAAAGCATAAGAAATCCGGATTGGAGTGCGTTTGCTCAGAAGAATATATATATAATATTAGACAGAGTTATTCATTTTCAAAAATATAGCAATTTATTATTGTAAAAAAGTTGTAACAAAACTTAATCAGCTTAGCACACTGTTGACATGTTTCAGACCATCTCCAGAAACAATGTCAGCACAAGAACTATTTATCAGGAGAGAGGGTTTCTTTATGTGCAACACCAAGCTTTCAATGTAGTGGTGTTATAGTCACTATCATGGGTGGATTCTGGAGTGAATGCCTCATTTGAAGTTTCAACAGCATATCACCATCTGGTAGTTGTCAGAAAAGTATAGACTTGGTAAATGTCAGAAGAACATTAGTTGAGGAGTAATAATGGTCTGTGGTTGTGCCCATTGTTTGTGTATGGGCCCTCTTTCTGAAATAATCAAGGTACAGTACTCTTTGCTGTCCTTCTCTCAACAATTAGCCTCTCTACATGTTTTTTTTTTTTTACAGGCAGTTAGTTATAATGCTCCATTTGCTCTAGATAATGTATTTGAGCTGTCAAAAAACTCCACAAACAATCAGCAAAAGGGCAGAACAATTGTGAAACACATAGGCATCAATAGGCATCAAACATTTTTTACACTCAACAGTTTTGAGGTGTAACAATTTTTCCCACTCCAAATGCATTTGCAAGTCAATGGGCATTTTTCTTGTGGCAACTTTTTTCTCTATGACTTTTTTGTCTCATCAACTTTTTTGTTGCAGAATTTTTTTTTGCCCAAATGCATTCAAGTCAATGGGCTTTTTTTATTGGTATTTTTTGTCTCAGCTTCAATTTTTCACAACAGAATTTCTCCACAAATCCATCCATGGAGAAAAAAATTCTCTCATCACTATTCACTCATCACTATTCCTGGATTTTACAGCATAGTCAGTAATATTTTCCTTTCTAATTCAAGCCCACCTGTAACTTTTTGAAGCTGTATTATTGGGTGATAACATAATTAATAGAAACCATCAATACTTCACTATTTTACAAAAAGCATCTTGAGTTTCTCAACACAGGAAAAATATTTTTAAAATACCTTTTTTTATCCCCATTATTCCGCAGCTATTGACTAATAGTCCACTTAGTAATGATATGCTAAAGTAAAGTATTAGAAGGTTACTTTTATCATTCCCATCCTAACAATATTGAAACTTAAAATTCAGACCTCAGTTTTAATTTGCCTCAAATATATTCCTGATCCAGTTCCAGTTCATGAGAGTTAATACAATATATTTTAAAATTTGAACCGCCATATTAAAATGATGCAAACTCAATAAAAACCTATATTGCCAATGATTAATATTATTTTTAATTATTATTTTTGAGAAATTAACTGGTACTAAAATTAAAGGGGGTTGCTTACCTTTGAGTTAACTTTTAGTATAATCTAGAGAGTGATATTCTGAGACAATTTGCAATTGGTTTTCATTTTTTATTGTTTGTGGGTTTTATAGTTATTTAGCTTTTTATTCAGCAGCTCGCTAGTTTGTAGTGTCAGCAATTTGGTTTCTAGGGTAAAAATTACCCTAGCAACTCTGCATTGATTTGAATAAGAGACTGCAATATGAACAGGAGATTGACTGAATAGAATGATAAATTATAAAATGTGGCAATAACAATACATGTGTAGCCTTACAGAACATTTGTTTTAGATGGTGTCAGTGACCCCCATCTGAAAGCTACAAAGAAACAGAAGAAAATTGCAAATCATTAAAAATCTATGAAAAATAATAATAATAATTAGAAATGGTCCATTTACAATATTCTAAAAGTTAACTGGAAGGTGAACCACCCCTTTAACACTTTTTTTGTCTATTTAAACCTATTTTAACTTCAACATGGCAATAAAATTTCTTTCATTTTATCACATACAAAGCCTATCTTTCTTTAGAATATAGGACAGTTAGGAATTTTAAGAGAAGATACAATGCACAGTGGAGGATGTTTTTTCCTCCCACTTCAGAGTTTTAAGCATAGGTATTCAACTACATGTATGTGCTAAATAAATTACCATATTTAGGTGTTTCAAAAGTATTTATGCATATGGTGGTTTCTGTACAGCTATTTTAATATTTTGATGGTCTTCATGTTTTCATGTGCTTTAATGTAGCCTTGGAATGATCTCAAGAAAAGTAAAACACAGGTGTTGAGCTATCGGATACAGTTGAAGAAATTTAACACAGGTAAATACTGCCTTCCTCATAGACAGATATTAATGCAAACTCTGGGAGGCCCATTTTTTAAAGATTGAATTTTAGTTGAATTAGTTGAATTTTGAATTCAATTTTTTTTAGCACAATTCGAATCGAATATTCAAACAATTTTTAAGCGATCGATTGAATTTTTCTTACTCAATCTTAGGGAGTGGATCCCTTTTCGGTAGGTTTAATCTGGCAAAGTAGGTGATCGAATTTAAATTTAAAGGGGAAGTATTCGACTATCGAATTTGGTCGAATTTGTCTAATTTGCATATTTGATTGAATATTCGAATCCCTCATGTGAATTTATGGGAATTTAGTAAATCTCAAATCTTTAAAGTTAAAAATTTGTGAATTTAAAATTTAAAAAAAAAATTGAATACACTTCAATAGATATTGAATACATTGTGAAAAACAATTTTAATGTAGTGCATTTGTTTTCTTCTCATTCTATTGAATTAGTCTAGCAACTCTCAAATTCAAAATAAATTGAAATTTTTGCAGAAATCAGATTTAAAAAATCACTTAAATTTTGCCTAGGACATCTCACATTGCCTTCTAAAAATACATATAGAATTTTTACCTTCAATTTTTTCCTCCAGATAATCTCTAAAATTAAATTAAAACTCCAATGTCAATGTTAGCACAAAAACACTGTTGCAAAAATGTAATGTCAAACGTTGATAAACTATCCCCACTGTGGCACTTCAGTTACCAAGTCTGCTAAAGGGTAGATGTACAAAATGTGAACATAGAGCTGACCACAGTAAAAGTACACCATTCTGTATTCATTTCTATGGGATTTTATTAAATGGTAAACTCTTACATTCACCTATTGATAAATAGTAATCTAAAAATCTCATAGAAATTAAAAGAGAGTGGTGGAGTTTATGCTCTTAAGCGTTTGAGTGTTAAAGGAAAATTCAACCCCATAGGTGCAAAAATGCCCCTAACTTGTTACTTACCCCTCCTTCCAGGTCCTCTCCAGTAGAGTTCACAGCAGCCATCTTCTCCAGAGCGCTCTTCTTCCTAGATTTATGTACAGTAGGAGGCATTTGCTGGTGCGGATCTACTGCGCATGTGCAGAAAGTCATGAAATTTGCAAAAAAAGAAATAGGAAAGTTTGTGACTTTTGGGCGCATGCACAGTAGCTCTGTATCGGCAAATGACTCCAACTACTATGTCCCCCGAAAGACATGAACTTTCCGGAAAAAAAAATTGGATAGTTTGTGACTTTCAGACACATGCATTTGGAGGCATTTGCCGGTACGGAGCTACTGCGCATGCGCCTGAAAGTCACAAACTTTCGCATTTCTTTTTTCAGAATCTTAGTGACTTTTGGCAGTAATTTGATGTTTCACTTTATTACAACCATGCTTGTAGTTTTGGCAATCTTCATTTAATCCATGTTTGAGTTTACAAATCGTGGGGTTTCATACTAAAAAATCTTGCCAATCTTCATAATTATTTCCTCAGACAAGATTTGGTAACAAGGAAAAAAATGGTGGCTTTTAGCTGCACAAGCAATCTTAATATTAGTAATGCATTGAAGCTAATGCAATCAAATATATTATTCATGCCTCTAATTCTCTGGATTGTAAGGTTTCATGAATTCTCTATTAATAGAGAACTGCTCCAACCCTGTTCCAACCTTGTTGCTGAACTGCTCCAACTCTGTTCCCCCACCATATTTTGCAGCTTTTTAGAAAATAGTGCTTTATCACTGAATTAGAGCATTATTGATAGTTTTAATGGCAGCTTTATCCGACTTTACTTAATGCAAGTAATGTATTGAAGCACGTGCAATCAAGGTTATTATTTTGTTTAGCTGTCTTGTAGGGGAATGTAATATAAGTCGGTAAGGCAAAAACTATTCGCAATGCGAAAAGTTATGCCTCTGTGCGAACAATTTTTGCTTTGCGCGAATTTAATATAGCTTTTGCGAAACCGGAAACTGTTTTACCGACCACTTCCGACAGTGGAAGAGAGTTTGCGAATTTTACAGCTTGCGCCAATGCGCAGTCAATGTAATAAAACTTCTTACTGAAAAAGTCGTTATGTTTGCTCCTAAAGATTACGACACCTTCAAGCACTTCTTAAGAGTGCTCAATTAAAATTCGCAATGCGCAATTAAAAGTCGCAATGCGCAATTAAAATTCGCAATGCAATAACAGTTTAGGGAACAATATTACATTACTAGATGTGGATTTTTAATCTTATTGATGCGCATTCTTTTGCTCTTTGCGAATTTAATTACATTCCCCCCTTGATGTTTAACATAGACTATTTTATTCATTCTGTTCATTTATTTAATTTTTTTAATTCATTTAATTCACTTTTTTATAGAATCAAAAAGAGAAACTGAATATATATGTGTATATTTTTATTTGTATAGGGCTCCTTGAGGGTAAAGCACTGTAAAGCAGAACAATAAATTAGTAGAACAAACAGGAGGCCATTACAATAATGAGTGCAAATAAGTATAAAAATACAATACATATAAATATAAAGTATAGTTACAATACATATTAGGTATTTATTATCTTTGTGTATGTAGAAAATACTAAAATTTTTATTAATTTATGTTAATTATTTCAGATAATTTACAACATATTAATTAATAAATGGTTTACAAACTCAATTTCTTTCGAAAAATGTGCTGAGCTGCTATACATTTTTGGAATTTAGAGCAGTACTGAATTCTCTATTTATATCATGAAAGACAGCTCCTTAAAATGTGGACTATTTTTTTTTTTTTTTTAAGTATTTGCATTCACAAAATAACAACCCTGTCCTAGTTTTCTTAAGTATATATGCTGCCTTTAAGCTGCAATACCATATTCAACTAATACTCATCGAATGTATCATTTGGATAATCACACCATGATACAGATATATATTCTTAAACCCCAGTATTTAAAATGTATAATTGAATAAAGTTCAAGTGTCTCTGCGTCCAGTCCCTGTGTCCGTGGAATTGCGCTACTGCGCATGTGCCCCACGGACCGTCTCTGGCGAATGGAATTTTAGTCACACAGATACTAGCATGGTTTTGCTGTAGCACCCAGTATCGTTTAATATCTTGCTGGCTTTATTGTATCGTAACCGCAGAATCATACAGTTCCTGAGTTTTTCTCTCACAGGAAAAGCAAATCTAAACAGGCTCCCAAGCTTCATTAGTTTCCCTAGAGATGAGCCGGGGAACTGAGGCTTTTGACATATACACACATCATAAGTGGGTGACGCCACTATACGGGAGAGGCGCGAGTTAGACCTAACTTTGCAGTCATTGATTGGTTGAGAGGTTGGGCTCATCCATTCGGCTATTGACGTCACGCCACATCTGTGTTTCTGCCTGAGCAGTGTGAGGCGCCGGGGCCTAATTGCAGGAAGAGGCGTGAGCAGCACCGGCATCTGATCTCTCTCTCCTAGGTAAGCACTTCGCTGTTTCAATTCAAGCTATTTAGTTATAATCCGTTATAGTCTGCTGTAGCGAAGCTGTGAGAGAGGAGGGCAGTCACCCAATATCATTCAACACAGTGGACATTACAGGCTTTATGAGCTGAAACTCTTCTTTCTGTGGAGGGTTACTCAATACACGGTGTAGGCTGGACGGTAATTCTTTCTCTTTCCAACCCAAGTACTGAGTTGTATTCGTGTCACACGAGTACAGCAAGTTACCCCATGTATGTGATGTATCCCTATGTCTATTCATTGGCTGAGCACTCAGTTACTGAGGCGTCAAGTCGGCCTCCTATCCTATATAATAAAGTTCAAGTGTCTCTGCATCCAGTCCCTGTGTCCGTGGAATTGCGCTACTGCGCATGTGCCCCACGGACCGTCTCTGGCGAATTTACGCTAGCGAAGTAGATAGACGCACAACTTCGCACCCTTACGCTGTGGCGTGTTTTACCATTGTGGGTGATAGTCTGAAAAATGTAAATACGTTACCATTCGCCGAGCAGAGCGTAAATTCGCACGTTAGAGAATTTGCGTAGCGCAGGCAAAAATTCGCCTACAACAATTCTGTTTTTATAAATGTTTGACTAGATATGTTCTAGCGCCCGTTAATTTAGTGGGCTTAATGTCTAGTTGAATAATAATTTCCATAACACATCAATAATAATGTGGTTACTTTTATTACTGAAGATTTTATGCCATGCTATGAAACTTTTTACTTCTTAAGACTATGGGGCAGATTTACTAATGGTGAAAAAAACTTCGAAATATGACCATCAAATAATTTTGGGGGGTAATTTTTAAATGAAAATAAAAAAAAAAATATTTAAATAAAAAGGCTGTTTTCTTTCTAAAACGGGTGTATTAGATCAAATGAAAAATCATTCGAATTGTTCAATTCGATCGAACAATTTCACTAAAATCCTTTGATTTCTCAGAACTAAGAAAAAATTTCAGTACAAGATCTGTGAGGTCCCCATAGGCTAAAATGGCAATTCAGCAGCTTTAAGTGAATAGTTTTAAAGGGCCAGTACTTTGGAATTTGAAAATTCGACTATTCAAAAAAATTTTCAATTTGAATACAATTTTTGGGCTATACAATAGTCGAAGTAGCCCAAAATTACTTAGAAATTCGAAGTTTAAAACTTAGAATTTTATGCGAATTTTCACTTTGACCCTTAGTAAATCAGTCCCTTATATCCAAACACATTATGATTTATCAAGAGTATTGATAAACCTTTTGTAAAATATTCTTGCCAGAACACCGCTACTGTAAATTTTTGTGAATCCATTTTGATTACTTAATTTGTTTGATTATTGCTGTGTAAAAAAAATCTTCAGATTCTCATTTTCAGTATTGCAAATTAAAAACAAGCAATACAAAACATGATGAGGAATTTGGAATATTTACCTTTTATTGTACCAAGGCATTTTCATGGATTTTAAAGACCTCTCAAAAAATGCAAAGCTAAAAAAATAAAGATGTTTTTTATGTGTTCACCTTTGCTACTCCACCTATCATGTTTTAAACTTTACAAAGAGATTGTGTCCCTTATCTTCATACAAGCTCTATTTTGCTAAACTGGAGCAGCTGCTGTAGATTATATAGGTTATAAAGGTGTTGTTGTGTTTGGTAGTCGAAGATGAGGAGAGTATAACAATGCTTTATTAGCAGGTTCATGCAGCCATTACATAACAGCAGTAAGTCTTACTTTCACTTTCAAGCTGTACAGAAAGTCCTGTGTATGCACAGTGCCACCTGCAGGCCATTTGTATAAACACATATTCCCCCTATAGTAGGAAAGCATTTGGACAAATATATAAACAGTAACAATTAAACTGTATGTATCTTAAAGCAATATATATAGTCTTCACATGACATAGTCCTTGGTCCATGCAGGTAGTTTCCTGATTCTCTCAGTATGCCTTATTGGTTCACTTTCTTCTGCCCTATTGCGATTAGCATTAGGAGTAGGAAAATTTCCTTCATCAAATGGAACATCTCCAAAGTCATATCTAGCAGGAGCAAGATGACTTGCATTCCATATGCGTCCAGACAGTTCATATGTGTATGGTCCTCGCTGGCGTCTCACTTCAAGTGGTGTAGTAAATTTAGATTGTCCTTGTTTCAGTATTCCTGGTTTCTTAATTCTGACTAAAGAATGAGGCTGAAAGTGCACTTCTCTTGCATCACGTTTTCTATCAATATAAGCCTTGCATTTGGCTTGGTGATGTTTCACAATGTCAGCAGTAGATGACATTACATGTTTGACGTCTGCAACATGTTACTTAGTGCGCATCTGTCTACCATGTAATAATTCAGCTGGAGATGCTTGGGTTGTTGCATGGCATGTTGCTCTGTAGTTATGTAAGAACTCTGTTGTAAATACTTTCCAAGATTTCCCAGTAAGATTTGCTGTCTATAGTGCTTCTTTCAGACTTCTGTTGAATCGCTCGATTTCTCCATTTGGTTGTGGGTAATACACTGAAGATTTCCTATGCACAATATTCCTCTCTCTCAGAAAGGATTCAAACTCATATGAGACAAACTGCGGTCCGTTGTCTCATATTAACTCCTTTGGATTTCCTTCTCTGCTGAAGACTGTAGACAGAAATGTTATTACTGTAGCTGATGTTACATGAGAAACAAATGCAATTTCTGGCCATTTACTGTAATAGTCTGTCAGAGTTATAGCAAATCTGTAGTCTATAGGAGCATATGCAAAAGGACCCACAATATCACAAGCAAGTTTTCCATGCTGTATCAGGAAATGGTACTGGCTGAAGTGGTGGTGTATGTGTGATAGCTGTTTTGTCATGATTATGACAAGTAACACAAGAATGAATCGCAGTTATCACATCAGCATCCATTGCTGGCCACCAGTACAGTTCTTGCAGTCTTTGTTTTGTACGTACAATTCCTTGATGACTCTCATGTGCAAGTTGTATGAGCTTTTCTTGCAAGGTCTCTGGTACCAATAAACGGTGAGCTCAATGGACAACATAGCCATCTACTAAGGACAGTTTGTGTCTAATACTGAAGTAAGGTTGAAGATCAGGACTGAGATTCTTCTCAGCATTTGGCCATTTGTTTTGTAAGATATCCCGTAGTTTTACTTGAATTGGACCTGTGAGGCAAGCTTGCTTAAAATCAGCAGCTGTAACTGTAGATGATAATATATCAGTCAGTGCTACAATTTCAATGTCCTCATCCGGCGTATAAGAAGGTGCAGGTAAAGGTAAATGTGACAAACAATCGGCAGTAACATTTTTCAAACCTGGTTTGTATTGCATTTTGGTGTTGAAATTCAATAGCCTTGCTGATCATCTAGCTATACACATTCCAGCTCTTTGTCCCTTTGTTGTAAGTAGTGTAGTTAAAGGGCCATGATCAGTGCATAAGGTAAATTCTCTACCCCATAGGTAGGTTCTCCATTTTTCTATTGCCCAAACACACGCTAGAGCTTCTTTTTCAACAGTTGAATACTTACGCTCTGTCTTTGTAAGTGTTCTGGATGCAAATGCAACAGTTTTCTCTGAATGATCAGCATGGATCTGTGTGAGAACTGCACCAATGCCATAGTCTGAAGCATCAGTAGTAACCATTGTGGGTAGTGCAGGATCAAATAAAGCTAGTGCTGGACTGTTCACAATTAACTGCTTCACTATGTCAAAGCTATGTTGAGCAGTCTCTGACCAAACCAGACTTGAAGTTCCACGTATACAAACAAAGAGGGGGTGTGGGAGCACTCAAAGGCTAAGTCAAAATATATTTAAATATAATGGGTGTTCCACGTAGTAATGCTCGAAGTGGCTCCACAACTGAAGCATAGTTGGGAATAAACTTAGAATACCATGACGTAAAACCTAAGAAAGCTTGTACGGTCTGGAAATCAGTTGGAGTAGGTGCTTGTGTAACTGCGTTGACATGGTCAGTGTCAGGCAGTAATCCATCTTGTGAAATTATGTGACCCAGAAATGACAGCTGAGTTTGTCTGAAGTGGCATTTCGAAAGGTTCAGTTTGAGTCCTGCAGAATCAATGCATTTCAGAACCCTTTCCAGGTACTTGTCATGGAGATCCATAATTGGAGGGTAGACAATTATATCATCCAAGTAGAATTGTACACCAGGTATGTCATGGAGTATAGAAGACATCAGTCTTTGAAAACAACTTGGTGCTGAAGCCAGTCCATAAGGTACACGCTTGAACCAAAACAAACCATCATGAGTGATAAATGCAGTGAGGTCTCGGCTTTCTTCATGCAGTAATACTTGATGATAAGCACTCTGAAGATCCATGGTTGAAAAGAATTTTGCTCCTCGGAGTTCTGAAAATATTTCCTCTATGTGTGGCAAGGGATGATTATCAATAACAACTGCTTTAGGTTCATGGAGATCAACACACAATTGAATACCTCCAGTTTTCTTTTTTGTTACAACAATTGGTAAAACCCATTCAGAGGATTCTGATTTTTCAATCACATCTTGCTCTACCAATTTCTTTAGTTCCTGTGAGACAGTCTCCCTTATAGAGTAGTGCAAGCTCCTCAATTTCTGGCGTACTGGTTTTACATCTGGTCTCAACTTAACTTTGAGTATAAAGTTCTTTGCACAGCCCAGTGATGTGTTGCTTTGAGGTGAAATTTTAGACACAGGCTGTGTGGCAGGTACTGTTGCTGTAGTAATTGTAGGTTTAATGCAGCAAAGAGATCCCTTCCAAGTATAGCAGTACCTTTATTCACAATGTAAAAGTCACATTTTGCAGTATTTTATTTAAATTGTACAGTCACTGGCAAGCAACCAAGCACAGGGATTGGATCCTTTAAGTAACTGACCAGTCTCAGGGCAAGTGCAACAAGCGTATCTTTTGTAAAGTATTTCAAGAAAATATCCTTTGGTAGTATAGAAACAGCTGAACCTGTATCAAGCATCAGGTTAATGGAGTGTCCCTTGTCAGAAGAAGCAGTACTGACATTGACAGTGTATATTAACTTGTCTGGAAGAAATGTACCAGCTTTATCTACACTTAATACTGTAGCATTTGTAGTAGTGAGTTCATGAACATTTTTAACAGAACTACAGCAGACCCCAGAAAAGTGACATTGTTTCAAACATTTGTGGCACTGTATAGCTTTGGAAGGACATTTAGTATAGTTTGCAAGGTGTTGTGTTAAACCACAGTAAAAGCAGTATTTTGTATTTGTATTTGCTGCACGGTTTTTTCAGTGAATCCCTTTCCTTAGCACTGTATTTTTTCTGTGACTGTGCATTATTAGGCCACAGTTTTGAATTCACAATCTGTACATTCCCAGCAGCTCTCTCAAAGCTGCTACAAAATGTTCTGTGGATTCGCCATTACGTTGTCCGTGTTGACAGAATTTTTATCTTTCAGCAACCACATTTACTTTTGGCACAAAAAAGTAAGAGCAGTTTCAAAAGTCTCATCAGATGATGGTAATTTATACAATATACGCTGTCACTCTGCTCCCAGGCAGTGAAAAAGTAAAGCACACTTTCTAGCTGCAGAAATCTCCCCTTGGTCAGCAGCAATAATGTAATTATCAAACATACGGATCCAAGCAGTAAAAGGTATGGTAGGCTCACCAGGATTTGGTAGAAAAGGTGCAGGCTGCTGCAGAGGTAGAAAAGACATCCTTGTTGTGTTTGGTAGCCGAGGATGAGGAGAGTATAACAATGCTTTATTAGCAGGTTCATGCAGCCATTACATAACAGCAGTAAGTCTTACTTTCACTTTCAAGCTGTACAGAAAGTCCTGTGTATGCACAGTGCCACCTGCAGGTCATTTGTATAAACACCACGGTGTCTTTCATCTCTTAAATCAAGAAATTAAAGTGTTTTAAAGTAATTAATATATATTGTACTGTTGCCCTGTACAACCAAACTGGTTTGTTTGATTCAGAAACTCTACTATGATGTATATAAATAAACTGTAGGGGCAGCTATTCAAAGATGAAAGAGGAGAAAAGGCACAGGCTACACCATAGATAACAGATAAGTCTTGTATTTGGAATTGTACATAACATATCTGTTATCTACTGTCAGGGGAGGCCTATCACACCCTAGGGAAGTAGTCGGGACCAAGGAGGAAGCTTAGGGGTTAAAGTCCAAAAGCAGAGGTACAGGCAAGGATCAGGCAGAATCGGGGTCAAAGTCCAGGCAAAAGGTTTAAAGGCAGGCAGCAAATTACAATAACAAAGTCCAGGCAGGGTCAAAAAACTGTAACTAGTGAAAAACAACACCCAGGAACATGAACTAAGCAAGTCCTATAATTTGGCGACATAATGGCGTCCAATGCTCCTTTAAATATTTAAATTTGGTGCCAAAACCTGGCGCCGTGACATCATTGCGTCAGTCGCGACACAATTACATCATTGTCCGGCACCACTACCCAAGTGGCGGCTATGGGTGCCGCCATTGTGGGAGCGATGCTGGAAGAAGGAGGACGCGCCAGGCAGCACGATCCTGACATCTGCTATGTGTCTTGTGCTTTAATGGTTGCCCCTTTGTTCATATAAACTATAGTAGTCTTTCCAAAACAAACAGTATATACAGATGCAATCACTTTGGATGGTGAGTTAAATGCGTCGCGACTTAACTCATTTATCTCATTTATCCCACTTATCACAGAATATTGTGTCACAGCATCCCATCCAATTAAATAGTTCACCATTGAAAACAATGGAGCTTTGGTATGCTAATGAAAAGGTTAAATGCATTAAATGAGTTAAGATAACTTTAGATAACACAGTTTCTTCAATTAATGCTGAGTCACGACGCATTTAACTTACAAATCCAAGTGACTCTATCTGTATATATATATATATATATATTTTTTTTTTTTATAAATACAGAATATATATATATATACAATCCGAACAGATCCGCACTCCTTAGCATTTAACTCTTTATTCACTGGCCCGGGTGCTGCTTCTTGGGGATGCATACACAAACAGTAATGTAGTAGCGCACTCCAGGGACTTCTTCTTAAAAATTCTTTATTAAGTCATATAGCACAAAATCAACGTTTCGGCTCCCTTCTAGAGCCTTTGTCAAGATTAAAAAGCCATTCAAATCAACCTCATTAAATAGCCAACGTGAAAACACACCCCCATCCACTCCTCCTCCAAGTCACCTTCCCCCACAGTATCTCCTCATATCAAACCATTAAAAAATCTACATTGTGATACTACCACACTGTGATACAGAATAAATAGTATAAAAATTACAGCAGAAAAAATCTTCAAAGTGATCATTCAGGAAAAAACGTGGAGAATATCAGATTATAATGCTTATAGTAACTATTGTAACAACCTTGTAGCATATCTATCCTTCTTACAATGTACTGTATCTATCGCGAGTTCAGGAAGCAATTAAAGTAGCACTGTTCATTCAACCCTTTAGGCGCTACAGTGTCTAATTTCCTTATCCAATATGTTTCACGTTGCAGTAATGCTTGTGACCTGTCACCACCTCTCCTCAACTCTGGCACATGGTCAATGCCCATGTATTTAAACACCGGTAATCTGTGACCCATTTCAAGGAAATGTTTCGCCACTGGTTTTGTGGTTTTGCCATCTCTAAAGGCTGTACTGATGGCCGATCTATGTCCATCCATACGGATTCTAAGGGTCAAATCAGTCTTCCCTACATATGCTAGGCCACACGGACAAACAATCAAGTAAATCACATGTGTGGTGGTACATGTTATTTGATGTCTGATGTTAATTTTTTGGTCAGTGTGTGGATGGTGGAAATACTCACCAGGGGACATGTATCTGCATGAGGTGCAATTAGGGCATCTCTTACATCCCGGTTTCCCTACTGACAACCAAGTCTGTTGTTTCTGATAACATTTCACCGGGTCCGTCCTCACCAGCATATCACGCAAATTTTGTCCTCGTGTGTATGCCATCATTGGTGGTTCTGGACAAACTTTAGTCAAATCTTTATCAGCCCTAATGATCGACCATCTGTCCCTTATCATTTTAGTAATCTGTCCTGAAGCTGTACTGTATCTTGAGACAAAAGTCATCCTCTCCTTTCTTCCTCTATCGCTCTTCAATTGCTTGTATATATATATATATATATATATATATATATATATATATATATATCTTTGAAACATATTTTATTATAAAGCTACAGACTAACCTATAAGTACAGAAATCTAGAGCATAATAATTAGTCTGTGGCAGTGACATTTAAATATAATAATTTGGGAATATTTATATAAACCACCTGCTTACTGTCTCTATGCTGAACACATAATGTAAGATGCTTTTACTTAATTGCATAGCTGCACAATGGTTTTAAAATAACTTTTTGAAATAATAGTTATTGTGTAAATCTGTACATCTAACTTAATTAGCATATGCAACTACAGACAGAGAAACAAAGATACTGAGATAAAAATAATGCAATTAAGTTTAATGAGTGGAAGAGAAGTATCAGTAGCTGTACCACATGTTACTTCTAAGATCTTGTTTATGGTGAAAGGGAAGTGTGCTTTTATGCAAAAGATTTTATAGGTATTTGGGTTGGATCCAGTTCAGGAAATAAACAGCTACAGGGGCGACTATGAAGATATAGAAAGCCACAGGGTACCAGAGATGGGAACAGGAGAACCATGAATAAGTGAATAAACGAGTGACAGAGAGGACAAAGAATGCATAGGAAAGTTGAATCTGATGAAGCAAAAAAAAAACATAGAAAAGGACAAGCCAGAAGGAGGAATGTTCAAACATCAGGACATATAATATGTGATTAATACTAAAGACCTAGAGATTTATGCAATTATCTGGAGCAAACAGTAATATTCATGATAATAATATAAAACAAGAAACACACAGTCTACATAAATTAAAGGCTAAACCTTTAGCCTTGACTTCAAGAAATGAATGAAGAATTTTGTTTTTAAATGTTTTTTTACAGTGAGGGTGGTCCAGTAAAATCTTACATGATAGACACAGGATTCAGACAATTAGATACAGTATACTGTAAGAATCAGTTAGCAGCAGAGATGACCTTGCAGATATGCAATGTAGAAAGCCACAGGAAATCTTGAGAATCCAACAGGAGAACAATCAATGACAAGTCCCAAACTGGGTAGGACACCAAGACAAGCAAATGCAAAGTAAAGCTTGAAAAAATATGTAGTATAACATATGTATTTTGACTTTAAAAATATGTCAGGTGGACTTCAGGGGGGTGGACCCAAAGATGGCAGTGTTTTAGAACAGCTCCTGAGGCAGAAAGGCAATCAAGTGCCATCACAACACAAGGCACAGCGAAAATAGCTAAAATCAGCTCCACTGCAACAGGAATATGAGGGGAAGCGATACATACCAGCACCGAGCCAAACCCTCACCTGCAACCCCGGAAGACAGTGCGAGTACACTCCCCGCAAACCCAGACCAGATAGACAGCACACTAGCCTGACGGCGGGGTCCCAGCCAGCAATTTAAAAACCTACCTGGCAATCTGGGAAGACGAATACCCCCGATCTGGTCTCAGGAAGGACAGCGGGAGACAGACAACCCACCACACTCTGCGCATAGGGAAGTGCCGGCCATAACTTCGGAGCCAAATGCGCCATCTTTGCGGACCCGGACTGAGATGCCACACGAAAAGCGCCATTCTGCAACACAGGCAGACCCGAATGGAACACTGCTCACTCAACGCAGTTGTATAGTATTAGGGGCAATAACAGTCACGGGAGGGCAACCCCATAACAACATTAGCGCCCTATTTTGACTCCATATTTATGAACTCCTAGGCCCTACAAAACAGAAGGCATAATAACCAGAGCACCCCTCTACATTAGGGCCAACAAGCTGCAAACCTGGCACTTCCACAGCGCCACTATATAAAACGAGCTGCATCTGCATAATATACAGAAAGAGACAAAACTAGGCTCAATTAACAGACACAGAACAGGGCAGGACCATTAACATTAAGATCACACCACTAAAGGCCAATACCTTCCTGAATCTGCAGAACAACTCAGACTCATAACCACTCTATGGTAAAACATAACAAAAAGTCACAAAACCACTGACTCTTGGCCCTAGCCAATTTCACCAACTACTAGACCATACTGTCAAAATCTATTTCACTTGCTATGTAAAAGCTAAGAAATATTTCCACCCAACCATCTTACAGAGGCCAATGGACTAACCAGCACTATAATATGAGATAACTCTCTTCAATAAACAAAAGGGACATCACCAATCAGGAATCTTGAATATCAGCCGGCATTATTTAAAATCCATATTTCCAAAAAACATGGAGAAATATCTAGGACAAAACCCTTCAGCACCACAAAGAGTAGTAAGAAACAAACTTAAAGGGACCAAACAACAGGACTCTCTTACAACCACCACAGAACTGGATTCCCCAAATTCCCCACCGGCTTCGCAAAACCAAACACAAGAAATACTCCAAGCCTTGGGCCCACAGTTGGATCAAAAACTAGCCGGAATAAAAGAATCAATCACAGAAATACTACAAGAACTCACAACCCAATCTCAAAGGATGTCTGAAGCTGAACAAAGAATCTCTGACTTAGAAGATAATTTGGACAAAGCATAAAGGACGATAGAGACACAACAACATGAGATCACAATACTGGCAGAAAAAATTGACGATCTGGAAAACAGGAGTAGGAGAAACAATCTAAGATTAGTAGGAGTCACAGAGACCATAAAAGGAGCAGATCTGGAACAACTGTTGCTGACAACACTCCCAAACCTGCTAAAAATGGAAAACTCCACTCTACCATATCAAATAGAAACATTCCACCGTATCGGGCCTCCTCCTGCAAAAGACTCCACCAGACCACGACAAGTAATATTCAAATCGCTCAACTATACAGACAAAATGAACATTCTCACAGCCTACAGAAAAGTTAAAAAACCTACAATTTGAAAACCACAAACTACTCCTTTTCCAAGACTTTTCAGCCTCGGTAGCAGCCAAACGAAAAGAATTTGGTCCCATATGTAGATCACTCTTTTCTTCTGGCCACAAATTCGCTCTCCTATTTCCAGCCAAATTGAAAATAATAAATAAAGACAACTGCAAGACCCTTTTCTTTGAAGACCCCAAAACAGCAATGGACTATTGCAAAAACTCACAACCCACAAATGGATCTCCAGAACACAACACTTGAAATTTGACAAATTGTTTAGGACACTGAAGGACCATGCCTAAGATCACTCATCCGTTGCGGAAAATCCTGAGCTGCTTAACCACCAACACATACAAAAACTTTATACTTCATCTACCTGACAGCACTCAACACTATTCAATAATGGTTATTGAATGCTGAAAATGCAAAATTGGTAAAGGAAAAATTTTATGATGTCACTGTTGACAAAAATGTTTATTACATGTATAATACAGTTACTGTTCATGTTTAAGGTAAATACTCCGAGATTAGACAAAGGTTCCAAAACTACTAGACATATAAAACCATACAGACAACAAAATCCAGGATATAGGACTGCTAGCTGGGACAGCCCTAACCCTAGTAACCAACCCCTCACAAACCACCCAAAAGAGGGTATAGGTTGACACCCCATGGCAGATATCGACCAAACAATACAAAAGCCAGATACATTAACCACACACCTTAAGATAGTTTCTTGGAATGTAGGAGGGCTTAACACCCCAATAAAGAGAAAGAAAATAACAGATCGTTTACAAAGAGAAAATTCCCATATAGTGTTATTGCAAGAAACCTATTGGAGATCAAAAGATAACCAAACGCTTAAAGCAAAATGGATTCAAACAGACTTACCAGATTCTTACAAAACTAAGACTAGAGGTGTAGCAATCTTAATTAACAAATCCATACAATGTACTATTCTGAAAACACTCCCAGATAAGAAAGGGCGATATATCATAGTAGATATAGAGATCCAGGGTATAATATATCATATATATATATATGCTCCCAATGATGATAACAAATGTTTCTTTACAGATATTTTGCAAAGGCTTGACTCCTGGGGGGGCGACAAATATCATACTTCGAGGAGACACAAATGCAGTGTGGAACAGCTATATGGACAAATCAGGTAAACCCACCGCACATTCAAATTCCAGAGCCAAACCCTTACACATGCTTAGCGCATCCTAAACATACAAGACACATACAGATTCCTCCACCCGACCACAAAAGACGACACCTTCTACTCAGGGGTCCATGGGACTCACTCTTGAATAGACTACATATTTGTCTCACGAACATTGCTCCCCAACCTGGCTACAGCAACAATTAATCCCATAGATATCTCGGACCATGCTACAGTACCAATGCAACTAGTACTATTAAAACCTCAATCACGTTCACCCAATTGGAGATTCCCAACGTACCTTACTACTCGCCCTATTTTGGAAAACAAACTGGGCTTATTATATAGATGATAATATTGCACACTGGGAAGACCCTCACCTACTTTGGGCTGCATCAAAACCAGTTCTGTGGGGACACATTATTTCCTACATAATAAAAGGAAAAAAAGCCTATCTTGGAAAATACACTTATTTGCAAAAAGAATTACTGTAACTAAACACTATACCACTTTTAAAACCACCAATTCGCTAGAAGACAAAAATAAATACAATGAAACAAAACAGATTTTAGATACTTTATTAACAGACAAAGCACAAAATTCACTGAGTCATACAGCAAATAAATTCTATAGATGGAGAAATAATTCAGGTAAACTTCTAGCCAAAATAGCTGCCAAGAAGACAACCAATTCATACATACAAAAATTAAAAACGATACAAGGGTGGACAAAAGACCCTATATCAATTAGGGATGCCATGATGACACATTTTCAGACACTATACAGCACACCCCAAGATGATCCAAGAGATGGGCTCAAATTTCTGCAAGAAGCAGGGCTCCAAAAACGGTCAGTCCATGATAGAGAAATCCTAGACACACCGGTAACAAAAGAAGAAATCTTAAAAGCAATCAACTAAAAAACAACAAAACACCCGGGCAGATAGTCTTTCGGCAGAATATTACAAACTTTTAGCTTCTGAAATCTCTCCTATGCTAGCTAATCTTTACAACAAAGTCTTGCAAGGATTGCCACTATGGCAAGAAGCAAATATGGCAAGAATAATACTAATTCCCAAAGAATGCAGAGACCCAACTAACTGCATGTCATACCGACCCATATCATTACTCAATCAAGATATAAAAAATCTCACTTAAATAATGGCAGACAGATTACAACTAATACTTCCCAAGTTACTCACAGAACATCAAGTAGGCTTTCTAAAAAAGAGACAGCCAGTCCTAGCCCTTTCGGAAAATCTTCACAGCCAAATACCACTGCAACCTAGAAAAAAAGAAATACGGTACACTGTTAAATCTAGATGCAGACAAAGCCTTTGATAGGATCTCACATGCACACATCAAACGACTACTAGTGATGGGCGAATCTCACCGGTTTCGCTTCGCCGAAAAATTCACGAATTTCCAGCGAAATGCGCGAATTGGCGAAAAAATTAACGAAACGAGTCGCGCGTCGTTGCCGACGCGCGTCGCGTCAATCGCGGCGTGTTGCGTAGTTTCCGACGCGCGTCATTTTCGACTTTTGGCGATTTTGGTGAATTTTTGCTGGCAAATTTTTGCTGGCGTTTCGCGACTACTCAAATACCAACATTTCGGAATCCAGATGCTCAACCTATTTAAAAATCTGTACTCTTGTCACAGTTGTCACAGTAAATGGCCTAAACACTAAAACATTTATAATAAATAGAGGTACAAGACAAGGCTGTCCTCTCTCCCCCCTGCTATTCAATTTAGCTATAGACCCATTATTAAGACATGTCCTACAACATCAAAACATTTCAGGCATACCGATTAATCAAACAAGACTAAAAGTCACAGCTTTCACAGACGACATTCTACTCTTCATACAAAAACACAAAACAGAAATCCCAGCCATATTATCAATAATACAAAGATTTGGACAAATAGCCGGCTTCAAAATCAATGTAGAAAAATCAGAAGCGCTCCAACTTTACAACACTGCTCCACAAAGCTGACCCACAGAATGCCCCTTTAAAAAAGCTAACCACCACATAAAATACCTTGGCATAAAAATACCAAAACATCATAAAGACATATACAAACTAAACATTAGATCAATCATTGAGAAAACCCAATAAAATTCACAACAATGGAAACACATTAACTTTCTTCGGCAGAATACATTTCATCAAAATGATCCTATTTCCAAAAATGCTATACCCTATACAAATGCTCCCATACCGCATAAAACCAACTGATTTAAAACAAATAAATAATGTTTTTCTTAACTTTATTTGGCAAAACAAACGCCCCAGAATAAGCCTATACAAGTTGCAACAGCCAAAATCATTAGGAGGCGTTAATATCCCAAACATTAAGGAATATAATGAAGCAGCGCTATTGAGATATGCAGAAGACAGGCTATTAAACAGGAATTGGGTCACTAACATAGATCTAGATCAATGCCAATCAAAAGGTCTTACCCTAAATTATATCCTACACTCGCCACCTTCGGTTGTCCCACAATCACTTAAAGATAACCCATTATTCTTTGACACTTACAAAACTTGGCAAACATTGAGACTAAAACACAGGTTACCGTTAACACATTCATCTTACTTAACATGGCTAGGAAACAAATACCAAGAAAAGGGAAACCTCCCCTCAGATGGGTGCACCAGATGCTCTACCCCCAAAGCAGACATATTACATATGCTTTGGACATGCCATAAAATACAAACATTTTGGTTCGAAGTAAACTCCTATTGGACACAAATAACAAACAAACCAACCAATTCAACCAAAACTGGAATGGGCTCTGTTCAGCATAGTACAATATTTCCCCAATTTAAGCAAAGAGGAAAAACACTCGCTAGCCAGGTTCTCGGCGGCATCCAAAAACAATACTTCACCAATGGCTTTCATCAGAACTTATGATGTTATGGTAGCATAAATAAAAGGGGCACATTCCCCGTAATTGTGTGTGCGGACCATTTCTACATTTGTTTAATCAGAAGCCCAATCCATCACACTCACCAAACAAAAACTTAACCACATATTCCATATGGATTGGCTTGAAGTCATGACACAAAAGGAAAAACAAGAAAAAAAATTTTCTCCACCTGGGCAACATACATAGATAGTCTCTCCACACAACTTAGATACTTGACAACTCACACCTTTCCCAACACAACTTGGTATGACACAGAAACTTATAACCCTCTGCTGCAAGAAACAAACCAAAACATCCAAAATGCACTGCAAAAGACTGGGACCACAGAAAATCACCCCCCAGGAGTCACCGCACTAATAGGCTTTTACAGAAGGGCATGAGACAACTGTGTGCATCTCTATAAGTCCTCTTTAAACCATGGAAGGAAGAAACAACCAAACTGATATTTAAGCCCCCTTAAATGTCCCCTAACCCCTTTGTAGAAAAATATATACCTTCCATAATTTCAGGCACCCATGACAAAAGGTATCAAGATATTGCAAGTGACTTCCTGGAAAGTGAGTCTTACACCTATTTGTAGACAAAGATTGAGTTACATGTATCTAATAATTTTGTACTTTTGTACATTTTCTTATAAATCAATCCACTGAATTATGAGTATGATCATAATATAAAAGAAACACCAGGGGAGTGACTGGATTCCTGTCTAGGCATGCTTTTCTGTCCTTCAGCTGCTCGCTACTCAGGTTACCTCCAGGACGGGAATACAGAAACTCCTAATGCAAACTTAAAATTGAATTGCTTCCTGAGACGATCAGCCCTAATATCACAAATGGGAACCCAAGAGTTTTCCTCAGGACCTTAGCCCTTCCACTTGACATGGTTTTATAACTTGCCCGCACTAGGTAACAGGAGCTCTTGGACAATGAATTCAGGCTGTGTGGTGGGTTTCAGGAGGGAAACATGAAAAGAATTAGAAATTTTGAAATTATCAGGAAGTTTGAGACGAACAGAAGAAGGGTTAATTAATTCATTGATGGAATATGAACCAATAAACCTGGGCCTCAACTGGAGAGAAGGAACCTTTAACTTAATGTTCTTTGTGGACAACCATACAGAGTCTCCTACCTGATATTTAAGTGCCTCTCTACGAGACCGGCTGCTTTTTTCTGAGCTGTAGCTGCAGAAAGATAGTCGTGCACCCCAGACCAAATTTTTGCAAACTGTTTGACAGAAGAATTTACAGAGGGTACAGGGGATATTGAAACAGAAAAAGCTTTGGGAAGTAAACCATTAACAATAAATAATGGATATTCACCAGTTAAAGAATGAGTTGCATTATTGTAAGCAAATTCTGCCCATGGTAATAGTTCAGCCCATGAGGATTGGTTGTCAGACACATAACACCTCAGGGATTGTTCAACATATTGATTAAACCTTTCAGTTTGACCATTTATTTGAGGGTGATATGCGGTAGAAAATTACAACTCAATCCCAACCAAAGAGCAGAACATAGGAACAAACTGTACCCCTCTATCAGAGACAGTTTTAACCAGAAAAAACATGTAATTTGAAAATGCTAAAAATTAATAATTCAGCCAAAGTTTTAGCAGATAGCAGGTGTGGATGAGAAAATTTTGCTGAACCTATCCACCACCACCCAAATCATTGTTTTCCCATGAGAAGAAGGGAGGTCAATAGTGATGGGCGAATTTATTCGCCAGAGGCGAATTCGCTGCAAATTCCCGCGATTCGCGAAACGCCAGCGAAAATTCGCCAAAAAAACGAGTCGCGCGCCGTTTTTGACTCGACAAAAACGACGCGATGCGCGTTAAAAACTGAATTTTTCCGGCGAAGCGAAACGGTGGAGATTCGCCCATCACTAGAGGTCAACAATAAAATCCATAGACAGATTTTTAGGAAGGACAGAGGGATTAGAAGGGGGGAGGAGTGTGCTTGTATACAGTATAAAGCCTGAATTAAAGCCATGCACTAAAGAAATAACCATTACGGGCACTGGTGAGGGTTTGGAATCCCTCTGGGTAGAGATTTCGACTGGGCATAAGGTTAAAAAGAAAATTTTCATTGGTGTATCTATAAACCACCTTGTATAAGTGAAAAGTATGAAGCCCAGCTACAAATAGAAGCGGCTTCACAACTAGGTCAAGTTATTATTATGGGTGACTTCAATTTTCCAGACATTGACTGGGGTAATGGGGTTGCCAAGACAGATAAAGCTAGTAACTTTGTAAATATGCTAAATGACAACTTTTTATCCCAGCTCTTTCAATAACCTACTAGGAATAACTCTCTTTTGGATCTTTTAATAACTAATAATACTGAACTCATCTATAAATGTGTGGGTGAGCATTTAGGAAATAGAGATCATAACATGGTCTCCTTTGAGATTCTGTTGCAGAGGCAACACTATAAGGGAGTAACTAAAACACTGAATTTCAGGCGTGCAAACTTTGACAGTATAAGTGCATCTCTGCAACATATTAAGTGGAAAATGCTTTTCACAGTGTTAAACACTGAACAAAAATGGGAAGTCTTTAAAATGCTGCTTAATAAATATACGTCAGTATATTCCGCTTGTAAGCAGGGAACGTTGTTGCAAAGCAAAACCTTTTTGGTTCAATAGAAGTGTTGGTGTTGAGGTGGGTAAGAAAAGATGTGCTTTTAGGGATTTCAAGTTAGCTGGGAGAGCCAAATAATTTATAAGGTACAAGGAGGCCAATAAATCATGCAAAAAAGCTATCAGGCAAGCTAAAATCGATATGGAAAAGGATATAGCAGTAAGCAGTAAAAAGAATCAAAAATATTTTTTTAAATATATTAATAGTAAAAAAAAGTGAAACAGGAAGGGGTAGGACCTTTATTATCAGAGGGGTGTCAGCTGGTTGATGAGAACAAGCAAAAAGCTCTCAGATTCTGAATGCATACTTTTCATCTGTCTACACAGGAACCAGCTAATGAAAGTTTCCTTATTAATAGTCCCAATTCTAATAATGCATGCATGGTTCACACATGCTGAAATTAAAAAGAGACTAGAATGTGTTAAGATAAACAAAGTTCCAGGGCCAGATTGGATTCATCCCAGGGTAATTAACGAGCTTAGCTCTGTGATTGCCTAACCTCTCTACTTAATTTTTCAGGATTCTTTGAGGTCTGGCATGGTGCCTAGAGAATGGTGAATTGCTAATGTGGTGCCGCTATTCAAAAATGGATCCCATTCTCTTCCTCAAAACTATAGGCCAGTTAGTCTGACGTCGGTGGTAGGAAAGCTTTTCGAAGGATTAATAAAGGATAGGATACTGGACTTCAAAGCAAATAACAATACTATGAGTTTTTTCCAGCATGATTTTATGAGTAATAGATCTTGCCAGACTAACTTAATTTCTTTTTAAGAGACGGTAAGCAGGACCCTCGATTCTGGGATGGCAGTGGATGTGATTTACTTAGACTTTGCTAAAGCATGTGATACAGTGCCAAACAGAAGATTACAGGTTAAATTGAGGAATGCTGACTTGTAACATAGTATTTGTACCTGGATAGAGAACTGGCTAAAAGATAGACTACAACGAGTGGTGGTAAATGGAACATTTTATAATTGGACCAGTGTTGTTAGTGGGGTGCCACAGGGCTCTGTACTGGGTCCCTTTCTTTTCAACTTGTTTATTAATGACCTGAGGGTGGACATTGAAAGTACTGTTTTTATTTTTGCAGATGATACTAAATTGTGCAAAATTATAGGTTTTTGGGGATTTTATATATAACAAGTTGTCTAATTCTGGGCAGTGTCATTCTGTAGCTACTAAAGAAAATAAAGTTCTGTCTTGTATAAAAAAGAGCACAAACTCAAGGGATAAAAACATAATTATTCCTATTTATAGGTCCCTGTGAAGGCCTCATCTGGAGTATGCAGTGCAGTATTGGACACCAGTCCTTAGGAGGGATATAAATGAGCTGGAGAGAGTGCAGAGACGTGCAACTAGCTGGTTAGAGGGACCAAATTATGAGAGTAGACTGTCAAGGTGGGCGTTGTTATCTCTGGAAAAAAGGTGATTGCGAGGGGACATGATAACACTTTACAAGTACATTATTGACAAATAGCAACTGACCTTTTTGCCCATAAAGAGGATCACCGTGCCAGAGGCCACCCCTTCAGTGGAAAAGAACTTTAATTTGAAGCAACATAGGCAGTTCTTCACAGTGATGACAGTGAGGTTGTGGAATGCACTGCCAGGTGATGTTGTTATGACTGATTCTGTTAATGCTTTTAAGAGGGGCTTGGATTATTTCTTGAACAGACATAATATAAAAGGCTATTGTTAATATAGATATGGGCATATATAATTTATGTGAAATTATGGAGGAGTGAATGAGTGCTGGGTTTTCATTTGGAGGGGTTGAACATGATGGCCTTTAGCTTGTTTCAACCCAATTTAACTATGTAACTATGTAATTATTTATAGAAGTATTCAGCTTTTTTCCCAATATAGAGTTAAGTATTTTTAATGCTTTGTAAGCTTTATATTTTATGTAGCAATTTTTGAGTTTATTTTCTAATGTTTAGTCAAATAGTAAGCATTTTTAAATAGAAAAGTAAATTTTCCATAAATGATGATGGTATTGTTACTATAAATACCATTATATTGCAACTAGTCTTATTACACATACCTTTAGAAATTGATCTTTAAAATAGTTTTAGGTGTGGGAGCTGAAAAAAACAGTCTCTTCATTTCTGTGCTGAAATTCATGCAGGTGAGTTGTTGTAGAAAGACAAAACAATCAAGGGGAGTAGATGTATTTACTGAAGTAGGCAAATAAAAAAATGTGTATTATTAACAAGCAAGCAGAACAGCAAGTGATCACAATCTACTATATATTCAGTTTCCAATTTGCAGGAAAGAGTTTTTTTAGACAGCCGACATTAAATAATCTCTTTACTTCCTCTGCACAAACCATTTTCCCAAGCGTGGTTTAATGTCCTGCAGAGTATTTACTTCATTTACTTACGCATTTTCAGGGATGTCAGATGTGATTTTCTGAAAATTTCTTTCATTATAGTAAATGGATGTTTATTACAAAATATGGTCCCATAAATTCTATAAAATATTCTACCTGTTGTGAATTTTCCAGGTTTTGCTCATCTATGTCCAAAAATCAAGATTTGAAATATAACATTACATTTAAATATAATATAATCTAAAAAAAGCAATTTTCCCATTATGTGTTTAATTTAAAATTTAAAGAATATAATTTTACTGTTGTTTATTGTGTGTGTTTTTTTTTGTTTGTTTGAGGTTGTGTGCATGTTTGTATGTGAGAAAGGATTAAGTCTGTGCTCTTGTTAGAATAGGTGTAATTCTGGATAATCAGTTAAAAGGCCACAAGAGACAAAATTAATTTTATTTTACTCAGAAGAACTTTAATTTATTTGCTCTTCATTTAAACATTGACCACATTATATTATCACCTGACCCATGCTGATGCAATGAGAATTAAAATATTTTATACCAAAAAGAGATTTACAGTGTATATCATCCTTTTCCAGTCTAAACTCTTCTGGATACTATAGAAGAGGAGATTCTATAATTTAGAGCTTTCTGGATATCCGTTTTCCAGATAAGATGCCACATCTGCAATTTATTTTTATTGTTACTATATTTTTTTAACTTTTTTTATGTCAGTCCTACTACCAGAAAAGCATTTTACCAAGCAGAGATTTCTGCCATATGTATTTTTGTGGGGAATGTGAAAGTGTTAAATAGAACATAGTGAAAAATCAATCCAAGTATATAGATCACCTGTTGAATTAGAATAAAAGGCATTAACACACCTTGGGGGATTTGTGATAAAATGCACTAAATTTGCCCAGGGACAGTAAACCCATAGCAAACCGTTTAGTGGTTGTAATGGTGATGTTAACATGTTCAAAAGGGTAGGATATCTTGATAATTGATGATTTTAATAAAGTAAAAAAAAGAAGCACTTAGGTGGGGTCAGTTCTGCAGTCAGAGAAGACTGAGCTTTTGTTAGTTTATACAGTCAATCTGGTAACTAAACATTATTATATCTGTCACATGTCTCATTACTCTTATATGGGGCAAGAATAATCCTCATGTTTTCAAAATCATTTGTGTTGGAATAGTAAAAGGAAGGTTATCTGATTCCAGTCTTATAAAGATACAAGGAGAGAGTCTGACTACCGTCAGTATAGAAAAATCGATCGATTGTATAGATAAAAAAGGAAACCCCCCTTATATCAATAAAGCCAATCTATATGATAAACTGGATTACCAAGGCCTCAAAACCACTAATTGAATTTTAAATATAAAGTGCTAGTGCATATCAAGTTTATCAAAAACTAATTCCATATTAAATGTAAGAAAATTGATAAGTACTGAGAGTTATTTCATTATTTTATATATACTATATATCAATTAATTGTGATAATAAAGAAATTACTAATGAAATATTAATACATGATTAGACAAAAATTAATTAAATAGTGAATTAAATCGATAGTTCCTTGTGATTCTCGTGACATTATAATCTAAATTAACTATTAAAATTATACGTTAAACCTGGATTGCAGTATAGATGAAAAGGAAATTGATAGAAGGGTGGAGCAGTCCCGTGAGAACTAACTGTTGTTTGGCTATCTTCGGGACCCCACAAAATTGAGATGGCTGCTACACAAGGACTGTGGTCTCGTTTTTTAACTACCACTTAATCCATCAAGAACTATGCTAAAAAACCACAAATCCCTGTGTGCATGGAAGAGGAAACAGATTCAAAGATAAAAGCGTTAAGAACCAGGTAGATCTTGGTTTAACCACAGCGATTGTATTAAAAAAGTTCCCCCAATTATGATACTAAAAGTAAGATCAGTTAAAAAGAGCTCTCAGTGCCGACGCACGTTTCGCTATCTGCTTTGTCAAAGGCATGTGTGCGCTGAATCGGACGCCATCTATAAATAGGCTCTTACTGTGACGTCATCCGAGCCGCGTGGTCCTCCATTCAGCGTGTTAATACAATCGTTACACGTGCTGACATAATTCGCTACATCTCGCACCTATTCCTTTCAAGTTATGCGTGAACATGTACTTCTATTGTAGCGATGTTAGTCTCTGTGTAGTTTAAGTAGCAGTTTAACCCTTTAAATGAATTTATGTTCTTTATTGTCATTTCATTGATTTTAATAATCTAAATATAATCATTGGATTATGAAGGTTTCTCAAACATAGCCAGTACAATATTTTATTGATTTAAAAGGAACACACTATCTGAAGTTATACATTAATTTTGGATAGTGTATTTAAACGAGCCCTAATTCATTCGTCACTTGGAGTATCCTAATATTTGAGTTTACCTAATTATATCTTTACATGTATAGATTCTGTGACTATTTAAGATGAGTTATGTGTCGTGCTTCATCGCAAATTTTATAAATTTTTAAAAATATAACTTTTAATAATCAATTTTAAAAAAAGAATAATTGACTGGTGTATATAAATTCATGATGAAGTTATATTTATTCATAAAAAATGTGTAAATAAATTATTTTCATTTATTCCGTTGGGGGAAACTGTATTCATTTTATATATCCAATAGCTTTCCCTTTTTAACAGAGCTGTTTCCAAGTCACCCTTCCTAATTCCCAAATTAATTTTTTCTAATGCCCACACTTTCACTTTGGACGGATCCATTGTGTGGCATTTTTTGAAATGTTGTGCCACTGTGGATAGTGAGTGTTCTAGTTTTTTAGGGTTATTGGCTGTTCTAATGGAGCTGCAATGTTGTTGTATTCTTATTTTTAATTTCTGTGTGGTCATTCCAATGTAACGTTTTGGACAGGGACATTCAATGCAATAAATGACTCCGTGACTTTTGCAGTTTATATAATCATTGACTTTGTGTTCTTTTCCAAATCTGTCTATGAAAGAGTTGACGTTCATTATCTTTTCACACACATTACATTCCCCACATTGGAAGCAACCTATATTCCTAATTGGCTTGCTCTGTGGTTGGAAGTGACTTCTAGATAGAAGATCCTTGAGATTTGGACTCCTTCTATAGCACATAGAGACCTTATCTTCTAGGGCTACTCTCAAATTATTGTCTTCTAGAAGAACTGGCCAATGTTTATTCATTATGCTCTGTAATATTTGGCTATTCTTGCTATATGTAGTAATGAATCTTACTGTACTGTCTTCCATCTTCTTGATCTTTTTTGTAAGTAATGTTGATCTCTCTGTATGTATGGCTCTATTATAAGCTCTTTTAATGGATTTCCTTGAGTATCCTCTATTAATTAATCTGTTTTTTAGTTCTTTTGATTGTTCTTTGAATTTTTCAAAGGAGGAACAGTTTCTTCGCAACCTCAGGAATTCTCCTGTTGGTAGGGACCGTTTCACTGATTGTGGATGGAAGCTATTGTGTGATAGCAGGGAATTGGTAGCCATAGCTTTTCTATAGTTTGTGGTAGTCAAAGTACCTTGATTGTTGATGATACATAGATCTAGATAGTAAATCGACTCCCGAGACATCTCCATGGTCAGCTTGATATTTAAGCTATTGTCATTAAGCTGACTAATAAACTCTAGGGCCTCTTCCCCAGTCCCATTCCAAATGATTAAGATATCATCGATGTATCTAATCCATCTTGTTATCTTATCATACCAAAGTATACATTGTTCACCCATTACTATTGTTTCTTCACAGTGTCCCAAAAATAAATTGGCATATGACGGTGCGCAGGATGTTCCCATCACCGTACCTTGGGTTTGTAGGAAAAATCTGCCATTAAAAGTAAAATAATTTGAACAGAGTACAAATTTCATCAATTTGCAGAGAAAATGTATTGTGTCATCAGTTTCGTCTGTATATGTATGAAGAAAACACTGTAAGGCAGAGAGTCCTTGTTCATGTTTGATGGATGTGTAGAGAGATTCTACATCAAGTGTTATTAGAATAGTATCATCTGTTGTTGTGATATTATTTAATTGTGCTAATACATCCATTGTATCTCTAGCATAGGACTGTAATCCTTCTACTAGGGGTCTGCCTTTTCTGTGAGGTTCCCATTCCCAGAAACTATTGGTCTGCCTGGTGGATGGGATAAATTTTTGTGAAATTTTCGCCAGCGCTCGTCTAATTCACTAAAATGCAAAGTAGCAATTTTTGGATTGTCTACTGTTAAAAAAATTTTTTCTTTAGAGTTGATTATTGTATCCTTATATGCTTCGTGTATTATTCTGTCATCATTTTCACACAGGTTAGTTGTAGGGTCCCCTAGTAATTCTTTATAACTCCCAGATTTTAATTGTCTATTCCCTTCCTCAATATACATATCATTTGGCCAGATTACAATATTGCCTCCCTTGTCCGAATTCTTAATTTGGACATCTTGCCATTTTTTCATCTCTCTAATGGCTTGTATTTGGTCCTTAGTTAAGTTGTTTTCATAAATAGGTGGTGCTGATTTGTGTAGTTCTTCAATGACTAGGTTCAGAAATATCCCTACATTGGGGCATATATTGGTTGGAGGTGTAAATTGTGATTTGACTTTAAGTTTATTTACCCATTCAGTAGATGAAATTAAAGATCCTGAACTACAAATATCTGTTGTTCCATTCTCATCTAGGAGATCTTCCTAGAAACCGCACAATAAATGCATTCAATCATACTCAATTTACACTGTGAAAAAGTAAATCCTGTATGTTTTGGGAAACCCAATAAAAATGTTGAAAAAGAAAGAGACTGAGCTGTACAGTCAAAGAGCCCTACTTCTTTCATGCACAGTATTTTAATAAATAGATTGCTATTGTAAAATCCACAAACTCTTTATTAAGGAGTACAACACATGGTACAGAAGTATATCCACTCAGCAGACACTGCCTAAACAATGTCAGAACCTGCAAGAGGTACAGAGGATGCAGCAGCCCCATCTAAGCCTGTGACAGTAGCAGTCCCTCCACAGATATGGATAGACAGTCTACATCCACCTGATCCAGTTAAGTGTGTGGGAAATATTGGGGAAGCATGGAAATTCCTTAAGCAGAGACTGTTACTATACATTAAAGCTACTAACACTATAACACTGCCCAGTTAACAGAAACTGGCACTTTTGCTGAAAATAGCAGGGGAAGAAGCTTTGCAAATATTTAATTCAATTCAACTTAATGAACATGAGAGTGATCATTTTGAAGTGGGTATGGGAACATTTGAGCATTACTGCACCCCTAAGATGAATGTGACATAAGAGAGATTTATCTTTAACTCCAGAGTGCAGTCTCCAATTGAAAGCATAGAGAAATACATAACAGACCTCAAGCTGAAAAGAAGAACATGTAGCTTTGTTCAGCTAAGAGATTAATTAATCAGAGACAGAGTTGAAATTGGATGTAATGATCAAAAAGTGCAGGAAAGATTGTTAAGAAAACGGGATTTTACATTAGAAAAAGCTATAAGAATTTACCAAGCAGCTAAACTCATAAAACAGCAGCTCAAAGTGCTTATAGGAATAAGAAGTGAAGTGAAGGTTTCCCAGGTGAGCAGAGTGGCTATATCCTCAATCATGCCCAAACAAGTAAAGCTGATTTTAGGAAAATCGATGCAAGATTTGCCAATTACAAAGTCTGTAATAATTGTGGCAATACCCATTCATTTAAAAACTGTCCAGCTTTTGGTAAACCATTCAAGGTGTGTGACAAATATAATCACTTTGCCAAGCAGTGTTATAATAAAAGCAAACTAAAGGCAGTGATGGACAGCAACAGTGAGGAGAGTCAGGCAGAGATCTGCTGAGTGATGTCAGTAAAAGGAATGTAAGTGAAAAAAAGATGGACTATAGACATTGATAAAAATGGTTACCTGATTAAGTTTAAAGTGGACACAGGGGGCAGAAACAAACATTATCACAGAAAAATATGGAGAAATCTAGATCTAGATGCTAAGTGAATTTAAGAATGTTTACACACTTGGGAATAGCCAGTTACATATGTCATTTCATTAAAAGCTGATGCAAAACCATCATGAAAAGGTTAAATGCATTAAATGAGTTAAGATGACTTTAGATAACACAGATTCTTCAATTAGTCCCGAGTCATGAAGCATTTAACACACAAATCCAAGTGGCTTCATCTGTAGTTGATATTTTAATTTGGGGCAACACAGAAGCAGAGCATGGCAAAATATTAAAGCAAGTCTTACAGATAGCAAATTAAAATGGACATAAACTGAATTGTGCTAAATGTCTAGTGTTTTGTATCTTGGTGAAATAATTTCTCACAGTGGAGTGAAACCAGATCCCGGTTCTAGCAAAGTTCTAGCAATTAAAAGAATGGCCAGTCCCAGTAATAAAAAAGAACTGCAGAGATTCATGGGTATGCTAAACTACCTTGGCAAGAACATTCCTGTCTGGCAGACAAGAAAGCATGCTGAGTTGAACTGGACAGAGAATCAGGAAAATGAGTTCAAATCAATAAAAGACATGGAAAACTATTGAAATTGCAGAAACATGACTACAAAGTAAAATAAACAACAGACAAGTTCCTTCTAGTTGCAGATGCATTATCAAGGAATGAGTACACTGTTGCATCAGCTAGTGAAAAGGAATCAAGTGTGGAAATACATTTAAAGGGGCAAATTTATCACATTCACATGAAGGATTCGAAATTCGATCGAATTTTCAAAAATATTCAATTTGAATTTTTTAATGATTTTGAAGACCACTTCGACCAGTGAATTATGAACATTTGATCGAATCAAATGATTAGAATAATTCAAATAAAAATCTATTTGAATATTCGAATATTCGACAGTCAATTAACTTCCTCTTTAAATTTTTATTCAACTGCCTAGTTCGCCAGTTTCAACCTACTGAATTGGTTTTCATTATTTTAGGTCAAATAAAAAAATTCGAACGAATGGATAAAATCATTCAAATCGTTCAATTCGAATTCGACCCTTAGTAAATCTGCCCCTAATAGTGTTATGGGTAAGAAAGTAGTTTCAAAAGAAATGTGGAAGAAATGGTACAGACAACAGAAATAAAACTTGTGTGAGAGACAAAAGAAAAATGATGACAAAAGTACAAAAACACTTGAACATTACACATTGTAGATGAGGTCAGAATTTGGAATGGATCTACCTGGTATGAAAAAGCACAAGTGCTACGCCTAGTCTCACTTTGTTCTGAGGTTTAAAGAAGTGATGGAAAAAATTAAAGCAAAATAGAAGGCATTTATATAAAATCCCAAAAATACTCATTCTGATGGCCAGCATTTTAATCAGTCAGAGCAGCCACAGGGCCAAGATTTGATTCACTTGGAGCAGCATCTACCAGTGGATGGCCAGAGGACAATCAAGGAAAATATTCCACTGGAAATAGGCAGTTGTCAGTAGATAACGGTACAACCAGATGGGCACTTCAGAATCTTTTCTGAGTAATACTCACCCATCCAAGAAACTGAAATCATGCCACAGTTCATACATAAAATACAACTGACAATAACCAGGCCCAAACACTTACTTATGGTGTGCAAACACATTATGGCCATGTTATCAAAATACCATCAAGACTAGTTGAAAAGTGTTAAAGTGACACAGTCAACATTTTAATAAATAAGTTGCTGTTGCAAAAACCACAATCTCATTATTAAGGCATACAACACACTTCGGGGCAAATTTACAGATGCAGCCACTGGGATTTGTGAGTTAAATGTGTCATGACTCAGGGTTAATTGAAGAAACCGTGTTATCTAAAGTCATCTTAACTCATTTAATGCATTTAACCTTTTCATTAGCATACCAAAGCACCATTGTTTTCAATGGTGAACTCTTTATTTGGATGGGATGCTGTGACACAATATTCTGTGCTAAGTGGGATAAATGGGATAGATGAGTTAAGTTTTTCTGTGTCAAATGCACAATCCAAAGTGGCTTCATCTGTATCAAGGGTCAAATTTTGAGGCACAAAAACGTCAAAATTAGAAATAAAAAAGATCAACAGAAATTGTCAAAGTTTTTTCCATTCAAATAGGTCAATTTTCTATCGTATAAGTCTATATTCAATCCAATTTGAATTCTATGTGATTCACCACCTAAAACCTGCTGAATTGCTTCTTTAGCCTATGGGGGACCTGCTAGAACCTATTGGTGAATGGTCAAAGTTGACATTTTAAAGAGACAGTACATGAAAAATTTTGAAATTCATATTGTTTGCAAATTTGAATCAAATTTGTACAATTACCTAGTTGAAGTACACAAAAATAAATAAAAATTTGAATTTTTGCACCTTGATAAATCTGCCCCTTACTGTCAGCTTCCACCCCTTTTTTCTGAGTGCCAGAGGCTCCAGATGCAAAAGGACTGAAGATTAATCAAAATGTGCAGCACTCATTGCCTTTATAAAATTGCCTTTACTCTCAATTTATTGAGAATATTTATTATTAACATGTATTTCTATAGCGCCAACATATTTTGTAGCGCTGTGTAGGACTGGTGAGCTAGTAAGACCAACGTTATGCTCCACTGAGGAGATTTTAAAGTGGAATAGTTACCCAGCTGATACCTGGCAGACTGAAGTGGGGTGGAATGTAAATAACACTCATATAAACTTTGTGTGTAGAAATAAAGTACAATTTCTTTGTCTTCCTTTTAAAGAACCGCTGCCACCAAGGATTATTTTCAAAAATATAAGTTTGAGAACTATAATTTAACTGCAAGGCAGTCCCTGGTGTTCATAGCAACTGCTTTTTTTTATCAAAAATGACCTTTTTTGTTCGAATAGGTCCATTTTCGAATAAAAATCGCTTGAATTGTTCGAATACATTGTTCAATTCAAAAGATTTTGGCCAAAAAAAATTTTAATTTAAAAAAATTCCAGGAGGTCACCCACCTCAACATCAACACTTCTAATGAACCAAAAAGTTTTGCTTTGCAACAATGTTTCTTACTTACAAGCAGAATATACTGACATGTATATTTATTAAGCAGCATTTTAGACTTCCCATTTTTGTTCAGTGTTTAACCCTGTGAAAAGCATTAATATGTTGCAGAGATGCTCTTATACTGTCAAAGTTTGCATGCCTGAAATTTATTGTTTTAGTCACTCCCTTATAGAATTGCCTCTGCAACAGAATCTCAAAGGAGACCATGTTATGATCACTATTTCCTAAATGCTCACCCACACAAATGCTAGAGATGAGTTTAGTATTATTAGTTATTAAAAGATCCAAAAGAGAGTTATTACTAGTATGTTCTTGAACAAGCTGGAATAAAAAGTTGACATCACCATGTTGTCTATGTGGGCAAAATGGTGAAAAAGCATCAGAAATCACCAATACACTATAAGCAAAGCCCCCAAAGAGGGCAAAGCAGACAGCTAGACACTTCTTGAGGATGGTTAACTAGGAAATTTGCCTAGATTCTAGATAGATATACAGTATAACGTGGCTCTTAGGGGTTATAATGAAACATTGCCATTAGGATGTATGATGGATTGAATCATGCCTAGTGGATGGTTTGCCTACCTTGCAGCAGTGTTCTATGTACTTTTGTTTTGAAAAATGGATCATTTACATGTCATTATATTTTATACTCCTGCACTGAACCCAAAAGCTCTTGTACACTAAATTAGGCTACTGGCGACCACATCTACAATGCCGTCACAAGAAGATGCTGCAAAATGCATGAATTGAAATACCTCTGAGCCCCTAGCAGGGGATGAGGACTGTATGCCCAATAACTAGTGGGGTGCATATGTCTGGGAGTGACCAAACGACCTAAAGTCACTCATTTTCAAATTTGGGAATTGGAAGAGGGTTTGCCATGCGGCCTTATAGAAGCCCATGTTACATGCTCAATATATTTGAAATTTAATAATTATTTTTTAAATTTACTCTGTTTTACTGTATGCATTTTGAACAATGTTTGATTGCTTATCGATGATATTTAACAAAAGTCCGATACATTGGATAAATAAACCCCACTTTGCTTATTTAAAGGGATACTGTCATGGGAAAACCTGTTTTTCAAGTGTTAATACTGCTGCTCCAGTAGACTTATACACTGAAATCCATTTCTCAAAAGAGCAAACAGATTTTTTTATATTCAGTTTTGAAAACTTACATGGGGCTAGACATTTTGTCAATTTTCCAGCTGCCCCATGTCATGTGACTTGTGCCAGCACTTTAGGAGGGAAGTGCTTTCTTGCAGGCTGTTGTTTTTCCTTCTCAATGTATCTGAATAGTACACAGCGGTACATGCATTTTTACTATTGAGTGCTGTTCTTAGATCTACCAGGAAGCTGTTATCTTGTGTTAGGGAGCTGTTATCTGGTTACCTTCCCATTGTTCTGTTATTAGGCTGCTGAGGGGAAAAGGGGAGGGGGTGATATCACTCCAACTTGCAGTGCAGCAGTAAAGAGTGATTGAAGTTTATCAGAGCACAAGTCACATGACTTGGGGTAGCTGGGAAATTTACAATATGTCTAACCCCATGTCAGATTTCAAAATGAGATATTAAAAAATCAGTTTGCTCTTTTGAGAAATTGATTTCAATGCAGAATTCTGCTGGAGCAGCACTATTAACTGATGCATTTTGAAAAAAAATGTTTTCCCATGACAGTATCCCTTTAATTATGTTTGTTTAATTTGGCCTATATATGCTCATACAACTGGATGACTTTGACAAGAGCTATATTTCAAATAATTGAAGACCTTATGTATAATGCTACTCACAAGAACCAAAGAGGCTAATACTGTGTCTATAGATGCAGAAGATCTAGTAATGAACTACACCAGTTTAAAGGCTCTGCTATAATATCAAGGAGATAGTAAAAGAAATATAACACAGTTATAGGCTCATTATACTGCATTGTTCCCAATGGCTCATATTAAAAAGGCTAGAACAAATTGTGATAGACTGTCAGGTATATGGATCTGTCATGGAGTGTTTTTAATCTGTTTTACGCTCTGTAGTAGAAGGAAGGATCTTGTCATATTTTTATCCATCATGTAGCTATTGTGTCTGTAAAAATAGATTCAAATCAATTTAATGGGTAAAATTTGGTGGCAGCCAGTTTATCATAATCATTTTGTGAATAAATGCTGTGCTGAGAAAAAGAGGAAAAGTTACAGTCCTTTTATTTTCATTTTCAATTCCAAGTGCAGAGCACAGATATGAACTAGAAGCTAGAACATAATGATGCCTAATTTTAGCTGTCAATTTAAACATCAAGTTCAATAACCTTGTAGGCAATTACAATTTTTTGCACTTTCCTTCCAGCTGAGTGAGTAATTTCCAGCATAGCCAATATGGTTCTGAAGTAAACCAGCATGAGATTCTGAACTAGGAAGCCACAGTGATCTTGGTTGGCATCCTAGCAAAATAACGTTAAAATAAGAGTTCAGCAAGTGTTTAAACAATCATCTGCCTAAGATGCACTATCCTGATTTATATATTGCCTGGGGGAAAACATATAAAAATCATAGACAGAACTAGTGTATTTACATATAGTATATGTTTTATATTAGCCATATACAAAGGGTTAATTCCACCACTGAAAATTGAAAATTCCCTGCCGACAGTTTTCTTCTTCGCAGAAATCGTTATCACAAAGATGCCTCCCACATGCACAAATTGTCATAATTTAATTGGTGTAGAAATGTGTAGGTGTGCAGAGCATTAGCAATCTTTCTAAAGACATTGCAGAGAGACATGTGATGGTATTGAAAAATGAAGCTGGTTTTAGCTACTCATTTAACCTACTAGCTGCTATCATTTACTGATTTATATGTCATACTTGCCATTATATTTTTTAAAGAAAGGGTGACTTAAAGAATCCTCCAATAATGATAAACATTTAGCTCTAGTGACAGCAGTAGAAATCATTACTTTAAATCAAAGTAGTGTATAAATCAAAATATGAAACAATACTGTTACAGCTTTATAAAGAACACTATTGACCACATTCTGCTAAATATTTTACATAGTACCATTAATCAATTATGATATTGATAATAGTATCATTATATTTCTACATGATAATACCATGTGTCTTGATCATGTCACTACATGCCCTTTGCCAGGACTTAGTTACCATTTGTGGGCATATGGTACCACTTAGTATTTGAACAAGGAGATAACATAGTACTGAAAGCAGTTGTCCTGACCAAGTCTCACATTATTGCTTACTGCTTTTTTTTTTTTTTTACAAGAAATGGACAGTTGTAGCTGTAATAATAATAATAATAATAATAATAATAATAATAATACAATTATTGTTATTTTTAACCTAACCAGCATTACCATGTACAGCAAAAATATTGCTGCCATGTTTTGCTGTAGAACAACTTGTTTCCATACAGTTGGTGCATGAAAACTCAACTTTGTGCCACATGTTGCATAGCAAAGCAAATAATATGGTATATCATGTTGTAAGGCATTGTCTATAATAAATTAACCTTAAAATCATCTCCACATCTGAATGCTGTTTATCATATTATCTAAATAATTTTACACTTCTATCACAATACCTGCAAACATCCCATTAATAGATAGAGTCTTGGTAGTTATACCAAGAGCTGTAATGTATACTGTTATATCACACATGGCATAAACCAAGTCAATGGGAATATTCAGGTAACAAGAATATAACAGCATCTGAAGTTGTGGGGAAAATGTGACCATTGACCATTTTATGCTGGGCTTTTACAATGGGTAAAGCAGTAGCACAAACAGGCTGAAACAGTCCATTATGCAGTACACAAATGGGGGAATGTAATATTTTTTTAGCACAAAAACCTTTGCAAACTCCTTTACAAACATTAGTGACCAAGATTTTAACTGTTTGTGCCCCTTATTACCAATCAGAGACCTCAATGACTTCATTGCAAAGTTTGCGAACAAATGGCTTTTGTGAACATGTGCAGTGTATGTCATAAAATTTCACAATCACTAAGAGTTTGTGTGACAAAATATTTAACAAAACTCCAGAGCAGGTGTCAAAATTAACCTTTGCTTAGAGATAATGAGCAATGTAATATTTACATTGCGAGCAGCACTTAACATTTACAAAAACACAATTAAATAATGCTTGGGATTGTCATTACATTTCTCCTAAAGGGTTAAACATCTCAAAGTCAAAATCTGGGCAGTCAGGGCAAGCCACATCAAGCAAGTGATCAGGAACCAGGAATCAGTCTGAAAAGTAATTTAAATGCAAGCAGGAACTCACTGCAATAAAACAATTATTAGGGCATTGAACCTGGGCCTTTTGCACACTTTTATGTAGAATTTTTGGGCCAAACCACGACATGATGACATCATGAGGTCCTAGAGGTCGAAATTAAAATTTTAAACATTCAAATTTCATTTGGTAATGCAACAAGTAGGATGCAGCATGGCTCAAATATAGATGACCAGAAAGAATAGTAGTCAGATACACAAAAAGTTGGGGCTACATATATGACAAGCTTGGGCACATGTACCATACACAGGATGGAGAAATAATGAATAACAGCTGAACTGTTGCTATTGTTGCCCTTTCTTTCAGCACTTTTATCACAAATTACATTACTCTAGTTCTGCAATAAGTTGACTTGAATGTGATTTGTTTTTATGAATATACTACTATAATAATAATATAGCTTCTTGTAGAATTAGGGTTTCCAGCAATTAGGGTACTTTTTGTAATAATAAAAAGAGCACTATGTTCCAATCACTGTTTATCATTCTACTACGTTTAGGGGAAAAACTAAATTGATCCATATTATTCTATAAACACATGTAGAAAAAAGACTTGTTCTGAAACAGGCAATGTTTTCTTTAGTAGCTTATAAATCATTTAAATTCTGCTTTGCGTCAAGCAGCAGTTAGTGCTAATGTTATTACTTTTCTTAAAGTTGCACGATTAATTAATCACCAATTGAATTTGTAATTGCCTACATCTTATAGCTCAGACTCAAACTTGTCCAGGGAAAACATGTCAACAGGTGAAAAAATAATTACAGTGTAGCAATTTAAACCATATGCTTTCTTCATTTTAAAAATGAATTATGTAAGTCACATCTGTATTAATTTATTTGCATTTGCATGTGTAAATCAATGTTCAAGGTTTGAATGTTCACCCTGTGCTTGTGGGTATCCTTCTGGCACACCAGTTTCCCCCTGACACTTCAAAGACATTCAGGCAGCTTAACTAGCTCCTGAGTAACCCTTCAGGGCACATTTACTAATAGTCAAATTTTGAAGGGAAAAAAAACAAACATTTTTTGGAGGTCATTCTTGATCAAAAATGACCGTTTTCGATTGAATTAAAATCGTTTGAAAAACGATCACATTGTTTGATTTGAATGATTCAAACGATATCCTATTAAATAAATCTGAATTTGCAGGTCCCCCATAGACTATAATTTGAGTCAAATTGAATTGAAATTTTGGGATATTCGATAGTTGAAGTAGCCCAAAATTACTCTGAAATTATCATCTCTATAATGTAATGCAGAATATGTCAACATTGTATAATTAAAGAATAATACTAAAGGAACAGTTCAGGGTAAAAATAAAAACTGGGTAAATAGATAGGCTGTGCAAAATAAAAAATGTTTGTAATATAGTTAGTTAGCCAAAAATGTAATAAAGACTGGAGTGACTGGATGTCTAACATAACAGAATACAACACAACATTCTGCTTTTCAGCTCTAATTAGTTAATCAGTGACTTGAAGGGGGGGCCACATGGGACATAACTGTTCAGTGAGTTTGCAATTCATCCCCAGCATTCAGCTCAGATTCAAAAGCAATAGTTATGACCCATGTGGCTCTCCCTCAAGTCACTGATTGGTTGCTGCCTGGTAACCAGGGTAACTAGTCAGTGTAAACAAAAGAGAGCTGAAAAGCAAGAAGTAGTGTTCTGTTCTGTTCTGTGTCACTCCAGCCTTTATACATTACATTTTTGCATAACTAACTATATTGAAAACATGTTTTATTTTGCACAGCCTATCTATTAACCCAGTTTTTACTTTTATACTGAACAATTCCTTTAATGTTTCCCTGAGTGGCATGCTGACCTATTGAAGGTGTTAGGGTCAGTGTGTTTGGGTAATTTTTCCATAGTCTATTAGACTAATAAACAGTGCTATTTAAAGGCAACTGTCTGCCAATCCTTTCCACACTGATGATGATGACGTTACAATAAAACAAAATCACATAAACAAAATAAAACCTTTGTACTTACTAAACATCTGGAGCGTAACTGTAGTTTGTCCTTCTTACAAATGAGCACGTCACAGACTTCTTAAATGCAGACTACTATCCAATGAAGCTTTTTGTTCACATACAACATGTTGTATGTATATGTAACCACAAGTAATCATAGGTATAAAATAGAATTAGCAGCATACTGTACCTTTAAAAAACTATCAAAACTGACATCATTAGTTACATTATTCCCTCTAACTGTTAACCCTTCATAAAACACTCTTTTATTTCATATTCCAATATTTACTTTTTGCAGTCTCACTTTTGATCCTATTTTCATTTTTTATTGATTTTACATTTTAATATTTTTAAAAAGAAAAACTGAAGACAAATTTATTTCATTTATTTATGGATTAATCTATCATTACTTATTTTGTTTCTTGTTTTACATGTATTATTATTCTTATTAATACTAATAAGAGATCAGAGAGATCTATCCCTCTGTGTAAAGCACATTCGGTTCACGTGTATTTAGATGAAAAAAAACATCTCACCTCCATTTTTAGTATTTTTCTCAGTTTAGCACCTCCTCTGTTTAATCTTTCAATGTTCTCTATGCCCTTTATAAAAACTTAGTCAACTTAGTCTGAGCGAATTATTGCCTGGCGAAGTGTAGCGATGACTGCTGTCACTGGCAAATTTTCTACGCTTAGTAAATTTATCCCTATATATGTGAACCATCATGAACCATCAAGTAACAGATAAATTTTGTAGCAGCTAGGAATCATCTGGATCCAAAAACAGTATTGAACATGCAAAACTCTCATGGCTTTATGCACCTCTTTGTCAACCTCTAATTACACCTTTTGAAGAGCAAGATTGTTACATTCTACAAAAGGCCGCCCTCTATTAACCCCACTGAAAATCTGTTTTAAGATTGTCAGATCACTGTGACATTTTGACATCATGATATTAAAAAGATATTAAAAAGACTAAATAATTGTTAATTATGGCTTCCATGCTCCTCTTTCTGCATTTACATTCTAGAAAATCCCTGCAGAACAGAAGCAGCTGCAGAAAGAGCTGTAAAATAACTGACGCTCACAGATATTTGCCTGTCATGTTCAGCCAACTGCACCAAGAGATTTATAATAATGTGGGATAATGTTAAATAACCCTTTCATCCACATGGTTCATATCAAGAAATGTGGGTACATTGTATGTACAATTATTGGTCTTCATATAAACTAAGCAAGGAATGCTTATATTTCAAGATAGCTTATAAAAATAATTGAAAGAAAAAATTGACAAATGTCTAGTACAAATATGATTTGTGGCCTCCAAAATCAATCTGGCAGCTCAAACTCTGATGTATTTGCACCAACGCAGACTGATCTGACCAATTAACCTGATCACTGTTCTCTTTTTTTTACAATTTTATGGTCAATTAAGGGGGGTTATAAAAGCATTTACTTGTGCTGCTTGAACTAATCTAATTTGCTCCTCAGAATTACTAAACCTGGTGCAAACTGTGTGACGTGTATTATATGCCATTATAAATCACCTCGGCTCATTAAACATGAAGTGACCTGACATGTGTGTATCTAGTCTCAGGTCCTATCAGGACTGGACTGAGAATTAAAATAGGCCCTGGCATTTCAGGTACGCAGAGGCCCATCAGCCCACATAGAGGCCCAAACAGCCCCCACCAGCCCACTAAACACTGACTTTCTATGGGACCTTATAGCAGCCCCTCTGGCATTTGCCCTAACCCACAAATGGCCAGTCCGGGCCTGGGTCCTATAGATATGATGTTGAAGGTTGTCCAGTAGCTGTAGGTATACAGATGCAGTCACTTGGATTTGTAAGTTAAATGCGTCGTGACTCAGGGCTAATTGAAGAAACTGTGTTATCTAAAGTTATCTTAACTCGTTTAATTAATTTAACCTTTTCATTAGCATACCAAAGCACCATTGTTTTCAATGGTGATTGGTGAACTCTTTAATTGGATGGGATGCTGTGACACAATATTCTGTGCTAAGTGGGATAAATGGGATAAATGAGTTAAGTCACGACGCATTTAACACACAAATCCAAGTGACTGCATCTGTAACTCTTGGGCAACTTTCAATGTCATATCTCTAGGATCTGATACATTTTCAATTCATATATTTGCATATCAAGTTGAAAAAATAGCTGAGAAAAGAATAATTTAGAAAATTTTTACTATTCGCTTAAAATGCACACCAGAGCTTTCTGGATAATGGGTTTTTGTATAAGGGGTACTAGACTTGCACAATTCTTTTTACTTGAGGTGAGGATTGGTGTGAGTATTTGACTTTCATTAGTTACTTTTCAGTGTGTTTTTCATTTAGATAGGGTCATTTTTATTTACAGTAGATTTAACTGTGGTATGTTTCTGTTGTTTGCTTTTGAGTTAACTTTAAGATTGACTTAGAGAGTAATATTCAGAGACAATCTGCAATTGTTTTTT
>CM044436.1:59062280-59072533 GCA_024363595.1 Xenopus borealis | reverse complement strand
TTTCCCTGGTTACATATTCTTTTCCGAGCTTTCATTAGCGCTGACCCTGTGGATTTGGATCCATATGTTTAAAGCACAAGTCCATATTGTAAAAGTAAGTCTTTTAAAGAAACCACTCCCTCTTAAACAAAGAAAATTCCTTATTAGAAGATTTATTACATTAATTTATCACATATGCATGGAATAGCGATTACAAGAGAATGGCTGACCCTGAATACAATTTTAAGATATATTTATTACATTTCCACAGGGTACATTGGTTTTACAAAAGACATTGATTGGTACACTTGTAGACGCTTAGGGGCACATTTACTAAGGGTTGAAGGGAAAATTCAAAATAAAAAGATAGAATTTTGAAGTAATTTTTGGCTACTTCGACTATCGAATAGCCCAAAAGTAAATTAGCATTGAAAAAATCTGAAAATTAGAAATTTCTAATTTTGATGTACTGTCTCTTTAAAATAATTTGAATTCGACACTTCACCACCTTAAAGCTGCCGAATTGCTATTTTAGCCTATGGGGGACCTCCTGGAATCTTTAAGGAACCTTGAAGGATTTTTCCCAAAATCGTTCGAATCATTCAAAGTAATTTTTATTCTATTGAATATCCATTTTTGACCGAAAGTGCCCTTAAAATTTTGAATTTTTTTAAATTCGAAATTCGACCCTTAGTAAATCTGCCCCTTAAACTACTGAATAAACATACCCTAGAAATGTACCTAGGTCAGAGGTTAAACATATGTGAAAGCCTACGCATATTTTCTGTTAAAAACATGGAGAGTTTCTCATAACTTTTCTCATAAATTTCATTAATCCTTACAATATCATACAAATTATCAGTGGTAAACTGTAAAAGTATCTATTTTCATGGTGCTAGACAATTAAAAATCAAACTCCCATCTGCTAAAAAAGCCAAAAAGTTTTCCCAGGTACTGTACCTATTGAAGCCAATAAGATGGTTGTGTTTTAACAGGTGACCTGTAAATGTTTCTTGCCAATTGGTTACTTAAGTGATTAGACCAGTAGCAAACTTTGCAAATTTTATTACAATTACCCATACAGATGAAGCCACTTTGGATTGTGCATTTGACTCAGAAAAACTTAACTCAGAAATCCAATTTATCCCACTTACCACAGAATATTGTGTCACAGCATCCCTTCCAATTAAAGAGTTCACCCTTGAAAACAATGGTGCTTTGGTATGCTAATGAAAAGGTTAAATGCATTAAATGAGTTAAGATGACTTTAGATAACACAGTTTCTTCAATTAACCCTGAGTCATGACGCATTTAACTCACAAATCCCAGTGGCTGCATCAGTATATTTCCCCAAGAAGTCATGGCTGAAGTCATCACCTTTCTTCACTGTATGCCTGTTCAATGAAGAAAATAGAGATGGAAAATGGTGCCTCTTGTTGAAATCATCTACCGTTGCTTCCTTCAGTGCAGATTACCACCTAAAATAATACTATCCTATATGGAGTCAAGGTCTGTTAAATTAAAAAAGGTTTAAAATAAAAATTAATATGTCGCTTGTTGATAAGCACACACAATAACATACCAAATTCCTTAAGCTTTTTTGCTTGTGCTCTGATTACCAACAAATTGCAGGCTCACTATGCAAGTAGATCTACAAGCTAGTAAAAAGGAACATGGGAAATAGCATTCTTATTCACTGAGAGTGGTCACATTGCTAGTACAGAAAGTGCAAATGTACTGCCTGCACTAGAAGAGACACATTTCCATATTAACAAATGGAATTTTTGATTTATGCTGCACCACATAGCTTGCTGCACACAATACAGGAACATTCATAAATATCAGCAACACAAAAAAGGATGGCGCAAGCAATAGTAATTTAAAAGATGGTGCAATGTTTCGTTCTTCTTGTGAAAAAAGTCACTTATCTTATACAACTATGTATACTCTAATACCATAAACACTCCCTAAAGGGGGGTGAAGACAAAGACCAAAAAGGCCAATGTGATTATGAAGTCACATAGATTTGGTAGGGTCTATTAAATCCAAGATCTTCTAGAATCTTTACTATTATTTTAAAAAATGAAATCCTGAACATTTTACATTATTCAAAAACAATATTCAATACAATGAACTAAGATTTATATTACTTTATTTTGCAGCAGTAGACAGATGTCATATAAACCCTTAAGTAATCCTGACTGTCTGCAAAACTCTCTTATAGTTTATGCAAACCTGAATGTAAAGGAGAGCATTAGTCACAGAGGCAACAAGCAAGATACAGGATTTAGTACTAGTAATTCATCTATTTTTGACCTTGTAATAACTAATAATACAGAACTCATCTCTAGCATTTGTGTGGGTGACAATAATACATTCTACTTTGAGATGATTCTACAGAGGCAACTTTATAAGGGAGCAACAAAAACACAAAATTTTCGGCATTCAAACTTTGTCAGTATAAGGGCATCTCCGAGCAATATTAAAGGACCAGTAACATCAAAAAATTAAATGGTTTTAAAGTAATAAAAATATAATGCAGTGTTGCCCTGCACTGGTAAAACTGCAGTGTTTGCTTTAGAAGCACTACTATTGTTTATATAAATAAGCTGTTGTGTAGCAATGGGGGCAACTAGTCAAAGGAGAAAATTCTCAAGTTGCACAGCAGATAGCAGATAAGCTCTGTAGAACGTAATGTGATCTGTTAACCATTACTTATCTTGTACCATATAGCCTTTTTCAATTTCCAGCATTGCTACTTAGCAGCTTGTTTATATGAACTATAGTAGTGTTTCTGAAGCAAACAGAAGAGTTTTAACAGTGCAGGGCAACATTTCATGATATTTTCTTTACTTTAAAACACTTTAATTTTTTGGTGTTACTGTTTCTTTAACTGGGAAAGGATTTTCACAGGGTTAAACACAGAAGAAAAATGGGATGACGTTAATATGCTGATTAATATATACTCAACAGTACATTCTTGTAACCAAGGAACGTTGTCAGCCAAAAGCAGAAGCAAAAGCTTTTTAGCTAGACAGAATAAGAAAAGATGTGCTGCTAAGGCTATAAGTTATCTGGGACAGCTAAAATATTTACTAGGTACAAGGAGGTCAATAAATCATGCAAAAAAGCTAAGACACGCTAAAATTGGGATGGAAAAGGGTATTGCTGTGAGACGTAAAAAGTATCCAAAATAATTTTTTAAATATGTAGACATGTAAATGTCAGAGGAGGCAGTTGGTTGACAAGACCAGAGAAAAAGCAGAGATTCTGAACTTTTTTTGTGTGCATACATAACTGAGGAACCTACAGATGCAGCCACTTGGATTTGTATGTTAAATGCGTCGTGACTCAGGGTTAATTGAAGAAACGGTGTTATCTTAAGTCATCTTAACTCATTTAATGCATTTAACCTTTTCATTAGTATACCAAAGCACCATTGTTTTCAATGGTGAACTCTTTAATTGGATGGGATACTGTGACACAATATTCTGTGTTAAGTGGGAAAAATTGGATTTCTGAGTTAAGTTATTCTGTGTCAAACACACAATCCAAAGTGGCTTAATCTGTACTAATGATGGTTTTCTTCTAAACACTTCCAATTTGAGCAACTACTGATCCATGGTTCACATACAAGAAAATTCAAAAGAGACTAGAACATATAAACATAAACAAAGGTCTGGGACCAGATGGTTTTCATCCAAGTTTACTAAATGATCTTAGTACTGTGATTGCCAAACCTCTTTACTTAATTTTTCACAATTCATTGAGGTCTGGCATGGTGCCCAAGAGACAAGAGGCAATTACTAATGTGGTACCGCTATTCAAAAAGGGATCCCATTCTCAGCCTCAAAACTATAGGCCAATTAGTTTGATGTCAATGGTAGGATGTTTTTGGAAGGGGTATTAAAGGTGAACTATACCCTAAAATGAATATGGTTAAAAATGCCATATTTTATAAACTGAACTTGTAAATGCCTCAAGTTTCAGCTTCTTAATAGCAGCAATCATCCAGGACTTCAAAATTGTCACAGGGGGTTACTATCTTGGAAAGTGTCTGTGACTCTCATATGCTCAGTGTTCTCCAAGCAGCTTTCGAGAAGCTAAGCTTTGGTGGTCCTAGCAAATTTACCGGCAGAAAATGAGATAAGCCTGTAATATGATGCTACAGGGCTGAATATTAAATGTTAATTGCACTGGTTTCTGTGCTTCTGTGTAATAATTATCTGTATTAATTTTTGCATTTAATTTTTTTATTCTGTACAATTTAAATTCTATGTGTACTGTATATTTTAGTTGGTCCCTAAGTTCAGGTAAGTGACAGCAGCTTAGAGCATATGTAGTGAATCAGCAGAAAGATGGGGAGATACTGGGGCATCATTGGAGGCACAGATCTTCCCTACTAAATGGCTGTGGTTATCTTGGGCTGGTACAGCAGCCCAAAACATAATGTACAACATTTCTAGCCTACTTCTTTAGTAAACCTTAAATACTCTTTTAAGAGATAAGTTTTTTGGCTTCATTGCATGAAGTTTGTGCTTGCATGGTTTTATGTGCAACAGATGGTTTTATGTGCACCAGACTAAATTAATTTCCATTTATGAGGAGGTGAGCAGTTTTTGATAACATAATCCACAGAAGGTTAATGGTTAAATTAAGGTTTATTGGCCTGGACCATAGTTTTTGTACTTGAATGGAGAATTGGCTGAAGTATAGGTTACAAAGAGTGGTGGTAAATTTCCCATTGATGCGTTGATCCATTTTAAGGATGGCATTGATTCATTGTAGTGGCGTACCATGGGGCTCTGTGCTTGGACCTTTGCTTTTTTTTTACTTTTTATTAATGGCCTGGAGGTGGGCATTGAAAGTAATGTTTTTATTATTGCTTATGACACAAAATTGAGCAGAGCTATAAATTCCATGCAGGATGTTGACATTTTGCAGAGGTCTGACTTACTTGGAAAACTGGGAGTGCAAACTAGAAAATTAGATTCAATGTTGAGAAATGCAATGTTATGCTTCTGGCAGTAATAATTTAAATGTAAATTATGTACTAAATTGCAGTGTGTTTGAGTTTCCCTAATGTAGAAGGATCTAGGTGTTTTTGTAGATAACAAGTTGTCTAATTTCAGACAGTGTCATTCAGTGGCTACTAATGCAAATACAGTGCTGCCTTAAAAGGGCATTAACTCAAGGGATGAAAACATAATTCTGTTTCTTTATAGGTCCCTGGTAAGGCCTCGCCTGGATTATACAGTGCAGTTTTGGGCTCCAGTCCTTAATAAGGATATTATTAAGCTGGAGAGAGTGCAGAGACATGCAACTAAACTGGTGAAGGGGATGGAAAATTCAAATTATTAGGGTACGCTGTCAAGGTTGGGGTTGTTCTGGAAAAAAAGAATTGTGAAGGTACATGCTTATTCTTTATAAGTACATTGAAGGACATTATAGACAGTTAGCAGGAATTATTTATTCCCTTAAAATGGATACACGTATCAGAGGCCACCCCTTTAGACTAAAGGAATAGAACTCTCAATTGAAGCAGCATATGTGGTTCTTCACAGTGAGGACAGTGAGGTTGTGAAATTTCTTGACGGATGATGTTATTATGTTTTGAAACAAAAAAAGTCACCATAAAAAAGAATAGCCATTGACTTTAATGCATTTGGAGTGAGAAAATATTTTTGCATGTGTAAAAAAAATGTCACTTAAATAATTTAGCAAAATTTTTCACAGTCTTGCTAATTTTTCAATGGAAAAAAATGGGACAAATTTGCTCATCGCTATTTCTATACCTTCTTTGTGCAGTATTGAATTATATAAATCTTTAACACCAATTGAACTTTTAGAAGATTTTACTAAATAACCCCCATGGAGTTAGCAACTCTAGTCATGCTTTCAAAATCTCTAAAACCACTAAAATACAACCTTTGATAAATCAGCCCCATAGTTTTAATCTCATGCTTAGCAACTGTTCCCATGTTTACTGCTTACATTACCGGGGTTATTTACTAAAATCCGAAAATTTCTCACTATTTCCTTAAAAACAGTTCGACCAAACTTCCATACACATTTTACAGTATTTATCAGTAGAAAATTGTGTGATTTTCTTGGATTATTGCCCATATACCACACATTTTTACTATTATCGGTTTAATTAATATTTTTTTCCAATGATAAAGTTATTTTCCCCTTTAAAATCCCAACTAGAAAAAATTGGAGTCATTATTACACAAGATGAATTCATTACTGAACACCAGTAATTTACCCTCTAACTTCTTAGAGGAAAGTCGACGTCAGCGGACAATCCACTGCACTGCTACGCCCCTTGTTTTTCTAATTCAGTTGGATTTTAGTGCAAAATTTCACATTTCTGTGTCAAATTCTGCTGCGTCTGTCTGCACCTGAGCACAAATAATGCTTTCGGGAAGGTACAGAAGAGTACCTGGGCAGTGGATTCTTCTTCTGAGAAGAAATGCAGGCCAAGCCAACATTGGCTGGCCCTAGAATTAACATACCCATATTTTTAAAAGACTTTTAAAATAATTTTTTGTTATCATAAGACAAAGCATATCTTGAAACAATTGTTTAACTGTATGATTTGTCCATCAACTAAAAAGACTATTCCAAGCGATATAGTCTAGTTGAAGCCAGGAAAACTGTGGGTAGCCACCTGCTTGGCCCAGCAAACTATTGGACAATGGATACATTTTACTGCAGCCTTAAGGTTTGGAACTCTAAATTATGGGAAATACCCCTTATATGGGAAAACCCCCAGTCCAATGCCTGTAATATTACAGAGAAGGGGAATAGAATGCCATATGAACGGCATAACTGAATATTATAGATATTAACACCTTTAAACTTTTGTATGTTACTATTAATGTTGAAAATATTGTGCATTAAAATTAATATTGTTGTACCTGTTCTTCAACCAAACATAATTGGACTCAAAATCTTCAGTGTGTTTGTCATCATTTATGGTGCTCAGCAACAAAATTACATCTGTATCTAAACTTACTACATCAATAGATGCAGGCCACTATGGGCACCCTGGAGCTACCACCACCTTCAAGTATGGTGGCAATGCCAGGGTTTCCCTGCATCAATGGGTGCATCAATGAATTTGTAAATGGTGCTCTATTTGGTGCCCATAAACCATAATCCAAACAGTACTCACATGCACAGCAGACAGCAATGTTTCAGGGGCAAACTCCCTTCTTCCAGTGATCTTAATGAAGGGAGATTGCCCCAAAACATTTGCTGACATCTAAATAAAAAGCATCAAAACTACTGCATGTTGCTGTTCATGTGTGTGCCACAAGTCTATTAGGAACATCTTCAGTCTGCTCGATTTAGAAGGCAAGGAGAGCATTATAATAATGTTATTTTTCGGCAAAAGCCTGGACAAATTCTAGCAATGATTCTCAAAAATGTTCACAAAGGCTTACTTTGCCTTTAAATATATGTAATGTCATGTTTTTTTCTCCTCCCCCCCCTCCCCATTTGTGATTGGTGGTTCAGTCTTAAAAAACTGATCCATGGTTTGTATACTCAAGCCTATGATTAAGTGTCCTATTGACATGAAACTTGTTGGGCAAGAGATGAATATATAACAAAGTTTTAATTTTTATCTACTACACTTCTTTAGGTCTGATCCATGCATGGGTTTCCAGTGTGCCTTGCACCAACTAGTTGTGCTACAAATACTGATTGTCCGCTCCCTTGAGCTGAGGGCCCGGGGCAAGAGCACCTGGGTCATGTCTCTATTGTGGTAAGATATTCCACAAATTTATACTTTTTATGCTTTGCATTTTTCTTGTTCTAGCTGCAACAAAGCCCTGGGGGGAATAGTGTGTTCTCATAGCTCCAGGGGTATTGTTCCTCTCCAAAGGGTAGTGAGTACATGAGTATGCCATTTTGGAGTCCACTTCAGGATGGTCAATGTGCAGGGGAACCTGAACATAAGTCTACAGTAAGAAGCTCTGTAGTCTAAAGAAATGAACCCCATGAAACAAAATGTAGAAAGTAGATAGACAGGGTTGTTATGAAGAGCAGTCTTGTGCTCCACCAAGGAGATTTATTGTAAGTTAGTTACCCAGGTGGTATTCACCAATTGTAGGGAGTCATGTTGGTAAGTACAAAGGGACTTATATGTGTCGTTTCTTGAAACACATTTGAGTCAGCCTGAAACATTGGGAGATGTTATCTGCAGTGTGTTTGAGTAAACCTCAAGACAGCTTGATGTGAGTGGAATTTCTAAGCAATCTTTAAACAGAGTAACCACTCATTCAAGCAGTTTCCTTAAATTCAACTGTTGGGATTTCTCCAGCATTTTGAACCCCTTAACTTAGTACCAAGGTGATTGGATCAGTATGCATTTCCAAACAGATTATGGCCTCATAAGTAATAAAGCACTCAAATGAGCATGATACATTTCTTGTAGGAAATGTATATATATATATATATACCATATGTTAGTGTTGAATAATGGTGTAAGAGAACAAAACAAACAAGCTATAAACAAAATTAGCTAGAGCAAATTTTAACTTTTGAAACACAGTGCTGTGTGAACCCAGAGATACCATGACCTCCTGACCAGGCAGTAGCTTTAGAGTTCCCTCAGCTACCTGTGCCAATTGCTGCAGCATAGTTGAGCCTAATTAGGCATAGATGTTAGTCGTATGCTGACCACCAGAAATGACGTCAGGCAGAGTTCATAATAACAGACTTCATAAATATTTGGTGCAACTGCATCTGATTTATGTTGATGAACACACACTATTGTGTCTATTTTGATGAAGTGTCACATTTAGTGCCCAGATTTCATAACAATGATAAATTCTGGTAAAAAATGATGCATTGCATGGAAAAAATATGTTAATTGCAATCGAAAGCTGTGCTTTGCTTACTGCTTCATGGTATTTGAATGAGCCCTATTGTCTTAATCCAATGCAATAATTGATAACTGTTATTGCCTCCATTTTCTTATCCCTTTAATAAAAAAGCTTATTTTGCACCTTATGAGTAAATTTGTTTCTGGCCATTAAACTTAAATGATGACAAAGTAACATGACCAAACAGCATGCACAAAATGTAAATATGTGTGTTTTTTCTTTCTACTGTTATTTTCATTTTTAGGATTTCATGAGGTTAGCAACTACTGTACTACGATGCCACAATGTGTGAACTAATGTTCCATTACTGCAGAGTCATGCTTTTATTGACTGGTATAAAAAAACCCATTTGTATCTTTTTTATCCTGCTGTGTTTCTATTTTATTGGAAATGTTCTGTAACAGGTATAACATAAGCTCAGATTACTAAGAAATCTATAAAATAGCTTCCTGCTATTACCTTTGGAGCAGATTGAAAGAATACATTATGATCCCACTGAGTCTGATAAAAAAAACTGTTATTCACACAGGCAAAACTTATTTATACTTCCTTGCAAGATGTTCCAGATTCAGTCAGACTTTTATTCAATTACACATGTAGTTTCTTTCAGATGATCTACATCTGAAAACACAATACCTGGCAACAATTCAAATAAGGCCACCTGTTGCATGAAAATAGTTTTATAAATTAACTATTAAAAGGAATTCTCAGTAAATCAGTTCTTTGATGTTTTCAGTGAAATGAGACGAGTAACAAGAAAATGTTTATAACCATTATTCTTACAAATTATATAATTTTGTTCATCGTAATGGACAAGGTTCAGGAATTAAGCGTTCATCCAAAACATACTTTTAAAAGGTTTTTTATTTTAAAAAGAGGCTTAGATCAGCTTTATTAACTGTGAAGTCCTTTTTTATTTTTATGAAACATTTCAATATTTTTGGTTAAAAAAATATTTCACAGTAAAACATGTGAATGCTGTAGATTTGTAACTACAAATACTGTAAATGAAAGGAAATATATGCTTAAGTGCTGAGTCAAATTATAAAGGCTTCCAAAATCTTTCAAATGTTACCATAACAACAGAATTTCAAGACAAAATATAATTGCCATGCACCAAGCAGTCCCACCAATTGTAAAAAAAATGTTTAACATACAGTACATCATATGTCCAGTGTAATTATAGAAACAAAAATATAATCATAAACAAATAAGCGCATCATTAAAACATTTCTTCTCTAAAGGGGACCTGTCACCCTAAGAAATAATTTCAAATTCTTTTCTAATGGGGTTTTTAAGCAAAATAAATTTTAATTTTACCATATAAATTATTTAAAATCATTGTTGCCTTAATTCTTGGAATTCACAATACCAACA
>CM044436.1:59029221-59060144 GCA_024363595.1 Xenopus borealis | reverse complement strand
TCGCGCCATCACTAAACAAGAAGGCAGCAGCTACGGTAATTTATGGACACTGTTGATAAGGCAAGCTTTGTGTCATCCCAAAATCTTATTTATGCACCAGAACCTGATGACTACACAAATAAAGACAGTGAGCAGGGTTTTGAACATCAAGTAGGGCAGAGACATCAAGGCAATGTGGAATATAAAGTGAAAAATAATTGCTCTATGCCTCAGGAATATAGGCAGGAAATGCAATATATGATTGAGAGATGGAATTTGGACAATATAATAAAAAAATTATTTTCATTTTTAATTTGAAATGGGCTTTTACTATACAGCTGTTTACTTCTGGGTGACAGGTCCACTTTAACATATAATAATCTCATGTTTCAGAAAAGTCATAATATAGTTATGGTGTGGTAGAGTACTTTTATAAAGGAGTCAGGACAGAGGCAAGACACTTGCTTGCACATTATTCAAAATGGGCAATCCAGAAGCATTGGAGGAAACAAGGAACTACTGACCATTGCATTGAATGCATTTAGCAGACCACATTGCACAAGTACACCCAAACATAAAAGTGGCTATTTTTGTTTTATTATTTATTTCAATGTAATTTAATTTGCCTTTATTTTATTCTCTGTTTTTATTCAATTAATTTATAAATGCTGGATATACTCGAAGACTGCTTTTAAGGGCTGTTTTATACAGAATCAAAGGAAAAAATGCAATCTATACATAAAAAAACATTACAGTGAGAAAGAACAAGACTATGTTTCTTAGCATTAATATATCCATCCCCTTTAGTCTTGTCTCTAAACATCTCTGGGTAGCCAGAAGCCATTTTTATCACTTCCCTCCTGAATGTGTTATGATGGCCTGATTTGTTAGAAGTCCTAGTCATACAGGAGGAATAGTTTGAGTGCAGACTGTGCATGGAGGGGCAGATTTATTAAGGGACAAATTGAAAATTCTAATTCAAATGTTATTTTGTTTTATGGTCAAAACTCTCAAATTCGATTCAACTCGATTCAAGTTTTAATTTAAATTGTAATTTCAAAATTTATCACACAATTGCCTTTTAAGAACTCAAATTATACTATTCTCCACCTAAAACCTGCAGAGTTTATGTACAAGGTCCAGGGACCATTTGGACATGGTACCTGTCCTGACATTCACGTTTTTTTCTTGAAACAAGTTTAGTCAAATTTGATTCAAATTTGATTAGAGTTTCCGGGGTCTGAATATTTGTCTTCAGATATCTGATTTGTTTTATAAATAACCCCACACTGGAATTATAAGCATATTCTAATTCTAATTTTATAGAGTTTAAAGAAACTGACATGAATTCTACCTTTAATAAGGGGGCGATTTACGAAATTAACGTGAAATGATTGAAGTGTGATCGAATTCGATCGAATACGATCATACAAATTTGGCCTCTTCGATCATCGAATATCAAATAGATCGAATTATCAGATATTCGATAATTTGATCATTCGATTGACTGCCTACTTCACTTGATTGAATCTACCGAATTGTAATAGAAGCCTATGTGAAGCTCCCCAAAGGCTTCTGAGGCTAAGTCCTGCTCGAATACCATTCATATGATCGGAGCGTTCGATCGTACACATTTTTCAGACTCTCAAATGAAATTTCACGATTTTTTTGTGAAATCGAACGATCGGTATCCGATCATACGAATTCATCGAGAAATCGTATTGTGAGCAAAATGATAGCCTAAAACAATTAAATAAGAATTCGATTGTCGAATGCTTATCAAATTGCGAATTTGGTCAAGCTAATTATGGGGAATAATAGTAAATTTGCCCCTAGGTCTCAGAAGCTTATGGGGGGTTTCCCATAGGCTTCTATTACAATTCGTAGGTTCAATCTGGCGAAGTAGGCAGTCGAACAATTTAAACATTTTGATTCCTTCGATCACCGAATGATCGAATGGTCGAATATCCGATCATTCGATCTACAGTATTCGATAATTCGGTATTCAATGATCGAAGAGGCCAAATTAGAATATACGAAAAATTTGTACGATTCGTATTCAATAGAACTTCGATCATTTCACATGAATTTCGTAAATCTGCCCCTATTTCTGCATTCTGCTGTTTGTCTTGTTTACATCAACTTGTCACATTGACCCAAAAATGTAACCTGCAAAAACTCCAAACAATTTATAGTTATAAAAGAACCCCCTAATCTATGCTCCACACTAGTGATGGGCGAATCTATCCTGTTTCGCTTCGCTGAAAAATGTGCAAATTTCGCCAAAAAATTTGTGAAACGAGGCGTCACGTTTTTGACGCGCGTTGCGTCGTTTTCAGCACACATCAAGTTTTTTTACGCGCATCTCCTTTATTTTACGCCAGCGAATTTTCAGCAGGCGAATTTTCTCTGCCGTTGACAAATCGCGTGAATTCACCGCTAATTTGTTCCTGGCAAATAAATTCGCCCATCACTACTCCGCACCTTTTATCAACTTTGAAACTGTATGGACAGCTATCTACTAAAGTATATATAAAAATAATAGGGTTCATCTACAAATGCAATGTTCAGTGTAAAGTACAAAACATGGGTAAAAATGTTCAGGCTTTTCACAAAGGTATTTGCGTCAACACATGCTCCTCTAAACTTGAGCTGTACACTAAACTATCTGACATTATCTACCAACTGCAAAGCTATTTCTTGAGGGGGTGTTAATTCCAGGTATCCATTATGTAACTTTTACATATGCAACTAACTTGCCCTGATGTAGCACATCTTAATGAAATTCTGATGCTACAAACATGATCACACTGGAAATGACAAAATGAAGCACAATGAAATGTACCCACAATGTGCATTTCACTTGAAATTAACAGTTTACGCAATTATACTAGCATTCTGGAAAATGTTGCTGCCTTGTAGCCATTTTTCACTTGTTTCAAAACGAGCCCTATTATGTGGCCACTATCAGATTCTCATCACATTATTACTCCTAAGAATAATGATAACAAGCAATGGGTGGGCCAATTCACTATTATGAAAATGACTTTCATCTTATGCTTTAAGCAAGGTTCTGGACTAGCAGGAATAGTGAAACAAACAACATTTCTTTTCTGCTGTATGGGTTGTTAACTGTCCAAAACTGCTAGGCACAACTCATAGGAAGTAAGAGGCAAGTGATAATGTTAAAAAGAAATACTTTACTACCACAGAATTAATGCATAATTAATACTCAGAAGAACTTTGTTATAAATACTAAGACTACAAAATAATATAGATTGCACAATATGCTCAGTCTTGGGCATTCTAAGGACAAAATGTATTTTAAAATAGCTTTGGAACATGTCATATTTTCTTGTGCCCCTACAGAATAAAAAAAATATTTTTGGCTTTAATTTTTGAAACATATTGGATGCAAAATAGAATGGAATAATTCAATAGAAAATGACAGATTCCCTGTCATACTTCAATCAAACTGACATGTCTTTGTTTTGTTACATCGTTAAGCTTCCAACACATCAGATGGTGGGAAATGCAGTCATATGGTGTGTAGTCAGTATGAACACATTTAACAGAATTCTGAATTGTCAGTACTGTAGTCAGAATCTGCACAGCTAATCATTCCTCAAATCTATTTAAATTAGGTATTTCAAAATATAAAGTTATTAGGAAATAAAAAATAGTACTTTAGAATATATAGTATATATTTTAGTTTCAAAGCTATAGATAAAATATTAAAGGGATTCTGTCATGATTGTTATGGTATAGTTTTTATTTCTAAATTACACTGTTTACACTGCAAATAATTCACTCTACCATATACAATTTCATTCCTGAATCTGAATTGCAGTGGGACTTGGGTTTTTTACTAGTGATGGGCGTATCTATCCCATTTCGCTTAACCGAAAAATTTGCAAACTTCCTGCGAAATTCGCATTTCGTGAATATTTATTCGCCACAAATTCGCGCATGGCGAATAAATTCGCCCATCACAATTTTTTACTATTGTGCGCTGTTCTTTTAGCTACCATTTTTCTGTTATTAGGCTGCTGGGCAGTAAAGCAAGTTTATGAGAGCACAAGTTACATGACTGAGGGCAGCTGGGAAATTGACAATATGTCTAGCCCCATTTCAAATGTCAAAATTAAATATTTAAAAATCTGTTTGCGCTTTTGAAAAACTGATTTCAGTGCAGAAGTCTACTAGAACAACAGTATTAAATGATGCGTTTTGAAAAAACATGTTTTCCTGTGATGCAGCCATTACACAACAATAACATAAAGTCTAGTACCTTAAAGGACATGTCAACCCCCACAACACTAATTTAATCATAAACATGTCTCACTACATTCTTCACATACCTATTACTGCTGTCCATGAAAAGCAAAGAGGTAAGCTGCTAGGTTGATTGCACATTCAGCCTCCCTCCCCCTTCCATTCAGAAAGAGCCTTGGCGCTTGGCGATATACACATGCGCACTTCCTAGCTGATAATCTTGTACTCTCTAAACATGCCTTCCCAGGCGATCCGCCAATCGGCAGATGGCATTTCCGGTTGCTATAGAAACATTTTGATCCTAAACACTAACTCTCTGCTTCCCCCAACCCTCCTAGCACTTATTCTTTCTACTGACTGCTGCGAGCGAAGAAGAGAGATGGAGACTTTAACTATTCAACTGCATTATCAAACCAGGATTTTTTCTATGCGGGAGGGACTATCGACACATGTCCTTGGTCCATGAATGTAGTTTTCTGATTCTCTCAGTAGGCCTGATAGGTTCACTTTCTTCAGGCCTATTGCAGTTGACATTAGGAGTAGGAAAATGCCCTTCATCAAATAGAGCTTCTCCAAAGTCATATCTAGCAGGCGCAAGACAACTTGCATTACATATGCATCCATCAGACAGTTCATATGTGTATGGTCCGCACTTGCGTCTCACTTCCAGTGGTATAGTAAATTTAGATTGTCTTTGTTTCAGTAGTCCTGTCCTGGTTTCTTAATTCTGATTATAGATCCAGGCTGAAAGTGCACTTCTCTTGCACCACATTTTCTGTCAGTATAAGCCTTGCATTTGGCTTGGTGACTTTTGACAATGTCAGCATTAGACGATTTTTTAGGCACAGTATTTTGTGGAAGTTTGATGTCTGCAACATGTAACTTAGTGCGCATCTGTCTGCCATGTAATAATTCATCTGGAGATGCTTGGGTTGTTGCATGGCACATTGCTCTGTAGTTATGTAGGAACTCTGTTGTAAATACTTTCTAAGATTTCCAAGTAAGGTTTGTTGTCTGTAGTGCTTCTTTCACACTTCTGTTGAGTCGCTCGATTTCTCCATTTGCTTGTTGGTAATACACTGAAGATTTCCTATGCACAATATTCCTCTCTCTCAGAAAGAATTCAAACTCAGATGAGACAAAACTGTGTGTCCTTCTCTGCTGAAGACTGTAGACAGAAATGTTATTACTGTAGCTGATGTAATATGAGAAAAAAATGCAATTTCAGGCCATTTACTGTAATAGTCTATCAAGGTTATAACAAATCTGCAGTCTATAGGAGCACCCACAACATCAATAGCAACTTTTGCCCTTGCTGAATCAGGAAATGGTACTGCCTGAAGTGGTGGTGTATGTGTGAAAGCCGTTTTGTCATGATTATGACAAGTAATACAAGAATGAATGGCAGTTACCACATCGGCATCCATTGCTGACCACCAGTATAGTTCTTGTAGTCTTTGTTTTGTACTGTACATACAATTCCTTGATGACACTCATGTGCAAGTTGTATGAGCTTTTCAAACAAGGTCTCTGGTAACAGTAAGTGGTGAGCTCCATGGACAACATAGCCATCTACTAAGGACAGTTTGTATCTAATCCTGTAGTAAGGTTGAAGATCACCACTGAGTTTCTTCTCAGCATTTGACTATTTACTTTGTAAGATGTTCTGCAGTTTTACTTGAATTGGACATGTGAGGCAAACTTGCTTAAAATCAGCAGTTGTAACTGTAGATTATAGTAAATCAGTCAGTGCTACAAGGTAAATTCTCTACCCCATAGATAGGTTTTTCTCTATTTTTCTGTTGCCCAAACATGCTAGAGCAGGGGTGTTCAACCTTTTGGCTTCCCTGGGCCACAATGGAAAAAGAAAATTTGTCTGGGGCCACACATGAGACACACAAACCCTGATTTGTAAAAGTAAAGAAAATGCACCTAAAATAACTACAATACCAGTTGGATAACCAGATGGCGCTATACACTGGAATATTGGACACTTGGATATTAAAGTAAATGGACATATTACTATATTATTTGGACCTTTCCTCGGGAACCAAGAGTTTCAAGCTAGGCCACATTAATATCCATCCAGGGCCACATGTGGCCCTCGGGCCGCAGGTTGGACTGCCCTGTGCTAAAGCTTCTTTTTCAACAGTTGAATACAGTACTTAAGCTCTTTCTCTGTAAGTGTTCTGGATGCAAATGCAACAGTTTTTTTCTGTATGATCGGCATGTAATGTGTGAGAACTGCACCAATGCCATAGTCTGAAGAGTCTGTAGTAACCATAGTGGGTAGGGCAGGATCAAATATCAAATTCCTTATTAATAGTCCCAATTCTAATAATACATCTAATGATATGCCCATTGCTATGCTAACTGTAGAGTTTAGTATCAAAATACCCTTTGATATTATGTCTTTCCAAAAAATCATCCAAGCCCCTTTTAAAAGCATCAACAGAATCAGTTTAGGAACATATGTGTGTGTTTTAAATGATGCTGAGCTGTTAGCATATAATCATAGGAAGTCTTTGTTTATGTTGTCTGTCTGAAGGGCCTTATCTCGGTAATTCAAGCCTAAAATTATCATTCAGAATTTGCCATTTTCAAAATATGTGCTTGGGCTTTTGGCCCAAAGTAATGTAAGAAATTGAAAAATGGTTGCAGTGCGTATGGCTACCTCAAATCCATTAATTTGGGCTATGGGTCAGTTGGTTAGATATTGCTTGGGTAAGCCCATGTGTGGCATCCTAAGGGATTCACTTTATTTTGCTTTAGTTCATCAAATTTGGAAAAGGACTTTTTGTTGGACAAACAGTTTCCCTTTAGTGACAAAATCTATTCATAAAGAGGTAGGATTCCTTGGTAGCTAGGCCTGTCTACTTGCCTGTTTTGAGTACAGAAGCCATTGAAAGGAGCAATTGAGATTGGAAGTTTAGGAACATATTTTTGTTTTTAAATGATGTTTTGAGTACAGAAGCCATTGAAAGGAACTAGTACTGCAATTCTCCACTTCAAAAGACAAGCAAATTTGATAATGTCAAACAATTTTAAATATCAATGCATCAAAGTTTTTAAAAAGTCAAACAGTAAGTAAGCCTTTTTTTTAATAAAAGTATATCCCCCAGAATGTTCTCCCTGCATTTTGTTTTTTATTCTATAGCACCAGCAGCTGATGTGCAGCTCTTTTAGCTGCTTCCTTGTCTGTCACAAAACACCACCCCTTTTCCATTTGGGCCTTCCTATTCTCTCTGACACACTTTAATGCTTTCCATTTGAGCAGAGACAGCATAAACCTCTTTGCTGTCTTCACAATAGACAGGACTTGGCAATGTGTAAAGTTCATAGGTGGACACATTTTTGTTTACCAGGCCAAGCTTTTTGTCAGAGTAAACAATGAGCGGTTTTGGCAAAATGCAGTTTTTAAATTAGAATAGTAACTGGCTTGAGAACTTACCATTGATAAATATGAAGAGTGTTTGATGTGTTGCATTTTAAGACAAATTTATTTTGTACTGATTTTAGAGGACACTGCAGAAGGTTGTCTTGAAGGACACATTTGTTTCCAACTGTCAGTCCTACAGATGTTTTCTTGGATAAAGTAAGTCACGGTGTTTGTTCAATGCCAGACAAAGCTGCAGTGATAACCAGTTGTGTAAGAAGTTATTTGGCTGTATCATTCTTGTATAAATCATGAAAAGTTGGACATTTTTAGAAAGTCAATCTGTCTTTCAGAAGTTTATTCTAAGAAAAACTGCTATTTTTGCTATCTCTACAGCTGTACTGGCAAGATTGTAAATTAAGTTTTGAAACAATAAAACGATTGCCTGGTAAACTGCTTGACAAAGCAAAATAATTTTAAAGGTAAATTATTAGTTATAAGAACTAAAATGAATCACAAAACATCTAGTAGGAAGCATTCATGGTCATATGATAGTGAAGAATATGTCTTTGTTGAATGTAAATAGCAATGAGCAAATCTGTCCAATTTTGCTTCAATGGAACATTTGCGAAACTATGAGAAAATTCTCAAAGCATTTTTGTTGCATGAGAAACTTACCACATGGAGAATTTTTGACTGTGAAAAATGGCTCATCGCTAAAAGAAAGCATTTCAAGATTTACAATAGTAAATCACAAGAATGCTTGTTGTTTTATAATTTGCGTTTACATTATTATGGTGAAAGAGTCAATGGAATAATTAATAAGCAGCCTTCTCTTGTGGTTAATTAGGTGTAGGGAGTCATTTGAAAGGGAGAAACAATAGAGCAACCACTGAGGAATGTCCTTAATGATGTTGATTTTGTGAGGATAAATTAAATTAATAAGCATAATAAGAAAAATCAAGATTTAATGGAAAGGTTTAATTTTTTCTAATCAAGAGCATTTTCTACTTTTTCTTTATGCTATAAATTATTTCCATGTTTGCTGTTTCTGTTTACATGATTTGCACAATTTGATTAGTATCCTAATTTTAAATATTATTATACATACCACCACCCTATGTACTTATGTAGGAATAGTATGTTGTGTGGTCAGCCCTTTTTCTAAAAAGTAACAATATTTTGATGTTATAATGTGAGTCCATACAGTTACCTTTAATTCCTTTACAAAAAAATAAAAGTTTTAATCCTGTGGGTGCCAACAACCATTTGCAGTTTCCATTTTTTTGCTCTTACCTTCTATAGGCATTTCCTGATGGTGAAGAAAACACATTTAGTCTAAGTTATCTTAGTTTCCTAAATCTGACTAAATCTGTAATTTTGTGTGCAATTGCCCATTTGTAAAAAGATATATGAATCAAATATCTAAACAATGAAAAGAATAACAAAACTCCAAATTAATAGATTTCTACTTCAAACTAGCGAGCTGAAAATCTGAAAAATTTACAGTTTATAAGACATTTCCAAAACATCTTAGCATTATACATCATCTTACCACATACATACATCATACCACATATACTAGAGTATAAAGATACAACATCATAATAAACCTTAGATTGCATTGTTTATTGAATGTAAGTGTCCTTTCCAGAATTATTATTCAAATTACAATGTGTTTCTAAATAACAGTCTTCTAGTGATGGGCGAATCTCCCGAGAAAATTTGCGAAACGAGTCGCGGGACGCTTTTGACGCGCGTCGCGTCAACTTTGACGCATCGCGTCATTGCCGATGCGTCAAAAACAACGCGCGACTCGTTTTTCGGGCGAATTTTCGCCAAGCGAAATTTCGCTGGCGATTCGCGAATTTATTCGCCAGCGGCGAATTGTGGTAATTCGCCCCTGGCGAATAAATTCGCCCATCACTACAGTCTTCATTTATCAGTGTGACTTTTGTGGTGTTTTGATTCAATTCTGTGTTCCATATACTGTATATACCCAAGTTCCTTTTCCAGAAAACATTCTAATCCCCACAAATCATTTAAATTATCCCTTTAATTGCATGGGTGTTTCTGGGGCCCTGGCCTCCATGAGTTGGCTCTCTGCACTAGAAGAGCTAAAATTCTGATTTAAAAATTTCACCTCTTGAAGTTACAAGTAGCAGCCTTTTCCACTCATGGCAACTTGTGGGCTGCTGCCACCTGAGGTATGTTTCTGAGGAACGTCAGACCTCAGACCCGGTGTTACTGGTGTAGCAGATGTGTTAATAAAAATTGTTATTTTTACCTATAATATGGGAATAAGCGATTCTTCAAAAAGATTCCAGTGTGTGCTGCTACAATGATCAATGTGTGATGAATACGCTCTTCTTAGTGACGGACTCAGGGTGGTGGCACACGTGTCACACCGCTGACCGGGTAAGATTTTTTACTATTCGGTATACACTCTGCATGTGTGGGGAGGTCAAACTACTCCAGAGCTGAAGGGCTAGGTCTGAGGTGCAATGCTCCTGGGCCACAGGATTTGAACAGTGAGCAGGTTTAAGGATATGAATAAGGTACCTAGAGTTGGCCCACAGGATGCAAGATTAATAAGGGGACCTCACTTTTGTCTCTTTGCTGCTGTCACCTGAGGCAGACCCTGCTTGCTTGAATTTGAAATGACCATTTGCTGAATAAGATAAGAAGATCAAGATGATTTGTATTTACTGTTGGTAGTTTGCGAGAACGTAAAATCAAAATGTTTAACAGGAAGTTACATTTGTACTGTAAGTATTTTTGCATTTCCGAATTTAAATAATTCCAATGCATGCATCTCAATAGCCTTTCTTGTCAAAGAACAACACAAACATTCCAAAAACAACTTTGATTGGAATTACATTTTTAAACAATAACTACTTTTATTTAGGTATTCAGCGAAAATTATAATTTTTAATTGACTAACTACAGCTAATGTTTTTAGCAAATGATCTGTGAGTGGTACTTTAATCACTACTGGTGGTCTAGGCAATTTCTCTCTAGAGATTTTTCTCCCTTGACTAATTAGTTGCTATAATAACCAATAATATCTTTGTTTTTCATAACCATTACAGAATATGCAATTGTACTTATTCATCCTTTGTTGATAGATAGTGATGGGCGAATATATCCCATTTCGCTTTGCCGAAAAATTCACGCAAAGAGTTGCGTCACGTTTTTGACGTGCGTCACATCGACTTCGGCGCACGTCTCGGTTTTTTTGATGCCAGCAAATTTTCTCAAATTCGCTGGCATTTCTTGAATTTATTCACCAGCAGTGAATCGTGGGAATTTGCCGTGAATTTGCGCCTGCAGAATAAATTCGCCCATCACTATTGATAGATGGTTTCCTCTGAAAACCAATTTGATTCATCAACAGCTCATTTATATCCCTCTTAAGGACTAGAGTCCAAAGCTGCACTGCATACTCCAGGTGTGGCCTTACCAGGGACGTATAAAGAGGCATAATTTTGTTTTCATCCCTTGAGTTAATGCCCTTTTTTTGAGCAAGACAGCCCAGAATTAGACAAGTTGTTATCCTAAAAAAACAAAAAACCCTAGATTCTTCTTAGTTAAGGAAAGTCCCAACACACTGCCCTTTAGTGTGCATTTATATTATTTTTGGCAAAGTGTATAACTTTTCATTTATAAACATTGAACCTAATTTTCTAGTTTGTTGCCCAGTTTTCCAACTTAGTCAAATCACTCTGCAAAGTGCATCATCCTGCATGGAACCTTTAGTTCGGCACAATTATGTATCATCACAAAAATAGAAACTCAAATACAAACAGTACTTTCAGATCCCACCTCCAGGTAATTAATACACAAACTGGAAAGCAAAAGACCTAGTATAGAGCCCTGCGGTACTCTACTAACAACACTGGTCCATTTAGAAATGTTCGATTGATCACCACCCTTTGTAATCTATGTTTAGCCAGTTCTCTATCCAGGTACAAATACTATGTTCCAGGCCAACCTTCCTTAATTTAACCAGTAACCTTCTGTGTGGCACGAATGCTTTAGCAAAGTCTAAGTAAATCACACCCATTGCCTTGGTTTGGCAATCACAGAGCTAAGCTCGCTAAGTACCCTGTATTGAATACCATCTGGCCCCAACCTTTGTTTACCTTAACATATTCTAGTCTCTTTTCAATTTCCTCATTTGTGAACCATGCATAATTAGCTGTATTGCTAGAATTAAGACTATTGAGAAGGAAAACTTCATTAAATGGTTCCTCATTTGTGTAGACAGATGAAAAATACGAGTTAAGAATCTCAGCTGTTGTTTTTGTTCTCATCAATCAGCTAACCCCCCTCTCATATTAAGGGTCCCAACCCATTCTTGCTTCATTTTCTTACTATTTACATATTTAAAAAAACATTTTGGATTCTTTTTACTGCTTGCTGTAATAACCTTTTCCATATCGATTTCAGCTTGCCTTTTTGGCATGATTTATTAGCTTCCTTGTACCATATAAATGTTTCGGATGTTCCAGTTAACTTGAAAGCCTTAAAAGCTTTTTCGTGCCCACCTCAACACGGACACTTCTATTGAACCAAAAATGTTCTACTTTGCAATGATGTTCCTTGCTTGCAAGGCAAAAGTACTGACATGTACAGTATATTAACTAAGCAGCATTTTAAAGACTTCCCATTTTTGTTCTGTGTTTAACCCTGTGAATTTAGTGTTTTAGTTACTCCCTTTGCGTGCTATTGCTTGTGAAGGGCTTTTTGGCTCCTTTCAGTCCTTCTCACCCTAACCAGGTTTGGTTTCCCTTTTTGCTGCTTTCCAAGTCCTACCCCTCAGAAGCCATGTTCCAATATCTTGCACTGATGAGATCTAACAAGATGGAAACAGGCTGTCTGTAAGTTTGTATATATGGCTCTGAACTATTAGGCTGTATCTGTGCTATAAACCAGCGGTTCTGGATGCATAGTTGGCCACAGGGACATAAAGGAGTGATTTACATGTCTCTGCCCATGATGCGTTATGGGTGAAAAAACTTTCTAGGCAGTGCTATAGTAAAGAAACAGAATCAGGATAATTTTCATTAAATGTTTTTAAAGATGACCAGGATTACACAGAAGCTTAAAGAGATACTAAAATCCCAAATTAAATCTTATTTCATATTTATCATTACATTGTCTTTGCATACTAATTAAAATTTTGCCACTAAAGTATTTGCCCAGTGTTTTTATAGTACCTATCTCATCCTTAATGTTTTCTTTGCGGAGGTGGTAGTAGTAGCTGACATGTTGTGAAGGGGCAGTCCAGTTGGCAAAACAGGTTTAGGAACCTCATGTAACAATTACTTTTGAAATGATCTGCATGAACTATAGATTGTAGATTTATTGTACATTAATATTTTGAAGATTTGTTTTTTAGTGTGGGTATGACTTTAATGAATATCCATATTTCACAGTTTTGGAGCATATGAGGCTTTGGTATTCCAAATATATATATAGAATGTTTTTGCTTATTGGCATAAGCATTTTATAGCATACACAAGAAAAGTTATTAACATTAAAGCAAAACTATACTTCAGAAAGTCATCATACAGAAAGATTAAATAGAGGCATAGAGGCATATAATAGAGGAGAGTTTATTATTAACATGAATGAAGAACATATAGACAATGGTAAAATATAAATATGAATAATAAGATTAGATAAGATAAGAATAAGGATATTCAGCTGAAGACAAATTAACTGGGCCAGAACACTAGCACAGAATATGCAAACGTGTAAAAATATGGCAACATAAGCATTTCTTAATTAAAAACTATGACTTATTGTACTATTAATATGAAGACAACTACTAATGATAACTTTATGTTCCCTGGTATGGAAAACACAGTCCTCTGGGGTCTGTTATAACCCATGAAAAAGGAAGATGCAAATCAAGGCTCAGGCTCAACATAACTTACCTAAGGCTGATGCCACAAGTCTTGCAGAGATCATCTGTGTGAAGCTAATGTTACAGCACCTTCAAAATCATCTATTGCTTTGTTTCCATATGCTAATTTATCTATTCCTCTCATCTTTTTATGATACATTGGTATTACATTAAACCTACATCTTCTACACTTCCCATGGTGACTTCTAATTGATATGATGTGCATGATTTACAAATTAAATCACACTCTGGTCCCTGGCAGTCCTGAAAAGCTTCATAATAACTATTTAACTGTGCTTTGTTGCTCTTGAAAATATTGTTTGCTTCTGTTTGAACATTTAATGGATTTTTTTTATTAATTTACATTTTGGAATTTGAAGAGATTATAAAGAAAGCTCATTTATAAATGCAGCCACAAGTGTGCTGTACTTAGATTACTGCAATATTGTTAATTCATTAATGCATTTTATAAAAGGTTCTCATGTCCATACATGCTCCAGGCACTTTACCTGGAATTACTGTACTACCAGCTTGGACAAGGTGGTTGCTCCGGGGTTCCACTAGCAGGTTGCACACATTCTTTGATATGTGCACACACACTAATACTAGTTACAGACTGAGCACAACATTTCGGCTCTGGAAATAAGGATACTGTATTGTAAGTCTTAAATCACATTCTAAAAATGTATCAGTAGCACATGACATTATGATGTTTAGGTATCTGCAATAAACCATATTTTTCATCTTGAATTATGTTCATGCAAAATTTAGCTATACCAATTATCACTGCATTACACTGCTGGAAAACTGCTGTGAACATTGTCACTTTGGAAGATGTACTCAAACAAAATTATATGTTTTGTAATTATATACTTGCTACATGCCTTTTTTTCTCTGTTAGTTACAATGGGCATTGTTGCATTATGTTCAGCCACAACATTTAACTCCATGATATTTGAAAGAAATGTATTTTCATAACATCGGATTTGCCCTTATAATATATAATATATATAATTTATAAAATAGGTTGAAAATTTAAATACATTAATATTACACAGTGAGTAATATTCTCATTATAAAAATACAAGATGCCTTTAGAAATTATTTATAAATGCTTTTAATTTCTGTTCTTGTGCCTCTATATGGACACACAAACCCATAATTAAAGCGCATTGCATTGGTTAACTGAGAACTAAAGTAAAGTTATTCCAATTTTGAATTTTATTCCTTCCATTGTGCATCTGAGAAAACTTATGAAATGTGCAAAGACGGCTTTCCTGTCAAAAATACTTTTGATCTGATGCAATTTAATAATCACCTTTGTTTTTATAATGCAATAACAACTAGTTTTGCAACATTAACATAGCATTAATGATTTCTGTGTAGTAAAATTATTTTTAAGGCAAAAAATAAAATTTTTCTATTTTAGCATTTTTTAGGTAAATTAATTGATAAAACAATAATACATTGGAACACACACACACACACACACATATATACTGTAGGTATGGGACCTGTTATCCAGATTTCTTGGACCTGGGGCTTTCCGGATAACTTTGTCTACTACAAAATCATGTAAAGATTAACTGATGGTTTTTCTTCCAATAAGGATGAATTATATCTTGGTTTGGATCAAAATACTGTTTTATTATTACAGAGAAAAAGGAAATAATTTTTTTAACACTTTAGTTTATTTTGATTATAATGGAGTCAATGGGGTACTGTCTTTGTCTTTCTGTAATTTGAAGTTTTCTATATAACAGGTTATTTATCTATCTATCTATATATTTTTATATATATATATATATATATATATAAAAACATGTATATAAGCCGCACAACCCTGGGTGCACATGCAGCGAAAATAGATACAGTGTATTGGTGATGCACTCACAGGATTTACACAAAAAGTGACAGATTTAGTCAAAACAAAAAAAAAAGGAGCAATAAACCTTTTTTTGTTTTGACTAAATTTGTCACTTTTTGTGTAAATCCTGTGAGTGCCATCACCTATACACTGTATATATATATATATGCATTTGTTGAATAAAAGCACGTTTTTTCATCTTGAAAGCAGTGAGTGCTGATCATCTGTACATTATATGTTTTCATTATCGTGCACCACTGGAAGTACTGGAGTATTGAGTGCGAGTACTACTGGACAGCATATATATATATATATATATATATATATACATATATACTATAGCACTTTAAGAAAGGCTGGTGTTCAGCCGAAACGTCTATGTCTGCCTACAATAAATTATAGTGAATTGCTCCCAGGCACTTAATGGATTTCTTTGTAGTGGGTGCCAACACATTATAATAACAAATAATAGCAAATTTGGGGAAACCATAAAATGAGTTTAAACTGGGGTTTCACTAAAAATAATTTTTGCCTTTTCTTTTATTTACAAAATATCTATGTTGTTCTTTTTTGCATAAAAAAATTAAACCAGTTTAACTTTTTAACTTCTTTTTACAAATCCATACCATTTTCTCTTTCTGCTAAAGAGAACATGTCAAAAGAAATAACCAGTCCAGGAATGAACCCTCAGTTTGAGTTGCTGCAGCTTAGAGAATGGGGGAGCGCTCCTCATCACTAGTGATGGGCGAATATCCCGCGATTCGCTTCGCCTAGAGATTTGTGAATTTCTAGAGGAATTCGCGAATCGGTGAAAAATTCGCAAAACGAGTCGCGGGACGATTTTGTCGCGCGCCGCGTCAACTTTGTCGCGTCGCGTCGTTTTCGGCGCACGTCGCGTCGTTTTCGGCGCGTCGCGTCAAAAACGACTCGCGACTGACGCGCGACTCGTTTTTCGGTGAAATTTCGCCAAGCGAAATTTCGCTGGTGATTCGTGAATTTATTCGCCAGCAGCGAATCGCGGGAATTCGCCGCGAATTCGACCTAGGCGAATAAATTCGCCCATCACTACTCATCACCCCTGGAACAAATTATTTGTGTATGCGAGGGAGGTTCAGTGAAAATCAAAATTATTTTCCATTCAAAAAATAATATTTTTATTGAAACAAATGTGCTGAATACATTTCCAAAGCAATTCCTATTTGTGTGTACAAGTGTGTACCTGCAATTGCTCACTGTTGAGAAGGGTTGCCACATGAATGGGTGCAAAACAATCCCAGAATGGACAATTGATGGAGAGACCAAAGAAACAGAAATACTCCCTTGAATAAAAATATGTTCACAGAAATGAGTTACAAACTGTTTTCTCTTCATAAATGTTTTGTAAGAGCCATTACTTTGCTATTTCATGACCTGCTCTGTAAATAGTTTACAGCTCTGTTTTTTACTGTCCACCCATATTCCATCACCTTTCTCTCTTTTTGTCATTCCTGCTGTCATAACCTACTACTCACTGACCTTGCTGCCACCTTCCTAATGTACTTGTCTCTTGTCTGTTGTTTCCTACTGGTATGCTGCTTTCTTTTCTCACCTCTTTTTCTTTTCATCATCATTTGGAATAGTAAGTTTCTTGCTTGGCTGACCTTCTTGTGACTTCTGCATCAATTGTAACAGCTGTTATTTTCAGGCTTTTTATTCCTTCCCTTTACACAACATACTTATGTTTTTCCTTTTCTATTTGTTTTAATTTTATTTCTTAAAATTTACTATTCTAATGTTAAAATTATGATAAATAACAGATGATAAATAATAGGAAGGAAAAGATATACACACATTTTAACTGAATCTTATTTAGATATATCTTAAAATACAGTATATGGACAAACAATCCCTGTTTTGTTTAAAGGGTAAGGCATTTTTTTAGTACCAGTATGCACAAAAGGTCTCAGTATCTTAAATGTATTGATAATGGGTTGAATGCAGAGGACCTCTAGTATTTGTCTATATGTATTTTGTGGTCACAACCTCATTGCACCCCCACCTTATGGTTTTAAAAATTAGTGGTGAGCACAACTTTCCCTTGTTTCTTTTACATCAGTGTTTCACACCTTCATAGTAACATAGTTACAAGTTAGGTTGAAACAAGACACATGTTCATCAAGTTCAACCTTTTAACTCTATTTTGACCAGCCTAACTGCTAGTTGTTCCAGAGAAAGGCAAAAAAAAACTTGGAGTCTCTCCAATTTGCCTCAGAGGGGGCAAATTCCTCGCCTATTTGTTACCAGCACCCAGGAAGACAATATATTTTTGTGTGAGTTTGTATATACACACACACACACACATACATGCATTTAAAACATTTTTTATCAGCTTAATGTGTTTTCATTGAGGAAGTTTAAAATATCTCCTAGGCATAAATTCTACCCATTTGGAATAAGCAAGGTATTCTGTACATAAAAACTGTTTTTCTGTGTTTGAACATCCTGTATTCCTTCAGTTCAATTGATTTAAACAGAATTTATCGGGAGTATTTGGTTCACTGCATGTTGCTTGATAGATTTTTACAATAACTAATAAATTCACTTCACACATTTCTTAAAAGGTGCATGTGTCAGTCAGTCGAATAAAGTCTAACAAAAATATTGGTTTAGCATTTTCTCAAGGTAAGTCATAATAAAAAATAAAAAAATAAAGAATCCAAATAAACATTATTCTACTAAACACTTCATTTTAGTAGGTCACATGGGGATATCTAATGCTCTGGTAGTAAGTGTTTGTGGTCATTGTTCCATAAAATATTTTATTAAATGAAAACATGGCTGCAAGTCTGAAATAAAGCCCAAGGCTTAGGGGCAGATTTACTAAATTCACATGAAGGATTCGAAATTCGAACGAATTTTCAAAAAGATTTAAATTCAAATTTCGAATAACTTTTTGGAGTACTTTGGCCATCGCATTTTTGAAAATTCGATCAAATCAATGGTCGAAGTACTTCCCCTTTAAAAAAAAAAAAAATTTGATAGGCCAGTTAGCCAGATCAAAGCTACCAAATTGTTTTAAAACCCTATGGGAAGCTCCCATAGATGTTTTAAAGCATTTTAAGATCGAATAAAAAAAAATTCAATTGAATCGTTAAAAATCGTTCAAATCCTTCGATTCAAACGTTTTAATCGTTCGATCGAATTTTTTCTATAGTAAGATTGCAAGGCGAAATAAAACGAGAAGCTTTGTGCTCCACCCAAGCACTGTAGATGGAGGTATGTTTCCTTATGTATTACTGACCTAAAGGTAATTTAACACAGTGCTAAATGATTTCAGGAGTGGAGTGTTTCAACAATTGTTCTTGGACATTTGCGTCCAGGACAACAGTTACCAGCCATTCATCTCCACAGATGTCACAGAATGCTGAACCCAGAATCTTACAGCAATAAAACTGATTGATCTGCGAGTATTAACCATTTGGTGTGCTTCATTAAAACCCCTTTTGTTGTGTTTGCAAGAACCTCTGGCATCTTATCTACTGATGGGCGAATTTATTCGCCTGGCTTGAATTCGCGGCGTCTGTTTTTTTTCGATGGGTTACTCTACTGAGCATTTGGGTAGGACTTAGTGATGGGCGAAATTATTTGCCAGAGGCGAATTCGCGGCGAATTCCCTCGATTCGCCGCTGGCAAATAAATTTGCGAAACGCCAGCAAAAATTAGCCAAAAAAGAATTCGCAGAAAAAAAACGAGTCGAGCGTCGTTTTTGACGCGATGAAAACGACGCGATGCGCGTCGTAAACGATGCGATGCAACGAATGCGACGCTCGTCAAAAATGAGGCGACGCGGCGAAGCGAAACGGGGGAGATTCGCCCATCACTATTAGGACTTAGACAGGGTACATTGATTAAAAAAATATATTAAAAAATCAGTATTTGATATTTTCAAAATGCTTTTTTTCCATGAGTGTAATATTTCACTGGGGTTCATTGAGGGGACATTAACGCCATGTTAAACTAAATCTGGACAAATGTAAATATACATTTTTGCTGATTCTTTTCAAAATATGGACAGTTTACTGCTGCCTAAGTTATTTCCTAGTGAATACACCATGTCAGGGATTTTACTGTAACTAAAGTAAAGTGTTCTTCTATCAAGAAACCAACAGTCAAACTCAACAGCTAACTTAAACAGGTCTATTGCAGTCCAATAATGAATGCAATTGCTAGATTAGTTGGAATGCAGCTTACAAGCAAACACAGTTTACTTTGAGCTCCATACAATGCATGCAATTGGCTGTGTATTGAAAATGTATTATGCCTGCAACTTGTTTTTTGATTTAGATGAAAATCTTGAATTGCTTGTGGCTAAAGGGTTGTTCAAATAAATATTTAACATGGATAGTAGTGAAAGAACAAAGCAATAAAACTAATTTGGTATGTGAATCCAAAGTCTTGAAGTATTGTTTCACTTTGACAATACTAAAAGCTGTTGCCTCTCATCCTTATTGTTTTAATATTTAATGGAACCAAATAAAAACCAACAGAAATCCTGGAGCAAAATGCTTACCTCTTTTATCCTAAAGTGGCCATCATTTAAAGGAACAGTAAAACAGAAAATGAAAGTATTTAAATAAAATCTATGTTATTATTATAAATAAATATAATGCAATGTTGCTCTACACTGATAAAAATGGTGTGCTGCTTCAGGAAAACTACTAATTTATATAAACAAGTGAACTTTCTTGAAACAGAGGGATGTCCTACTCACTGCTCCCCAATGACCCATTATTAACCCCAGGGACGTTTCAGGGGAAACTGCTACCTGAGTTAGCAGCCCCCATGCTGCCCCCCTCCTGCTCGGCACCTCCAACTTTTAGCACTGGAGCGGGTGGAGGAGGGGCGCATCGCTAGTGCAATTAGTGCTATTGCGCTGGCTGCACTAGCACAGCCAAATTTCCATCTTAAAAAATGGCTTTTTGCTGCCCCTGGTAACTGGCCACTCCGTACCGCCTGAGGCAAGGTTCTCACCTTGCCTCATGGCAGGAATGGCCCTGATTAACCCCACTGCCCAGTCTACCCTAGCTTCTCCATAATACTCACCCAACACCCTTGGATAGTTTAAACACTCCTCAAACCTCTTAGTCATTCTTTTCCCTAGCAGCGGACCCCCTTCCATTGAAGTGCAATCCGTGATAACTATATAGTTTGTAGCCCAAGGAAAGATGGTGATTTGCTATTTTGCAGATTCCACCTCTCCCCACAAACTGTGCAAAGTGCAGAGAGAATGCCTATATAGGAACAAATTAGTGATGGGCGAATTTGTCGATGCATGCCTGTTAAAGTAAATGGGCGCACCAAATGTTAGCAGGAGATTCACTAATTCGCAGCTGGTGAATACATTCAGCCATCACTAGTTCAAATCACTCTTTATTACTTCATAATGGTGTGTATTTACTTTGTTTACTTCCCCCATTATTCAGTTATCAAGACTTTTATCTTGCACAGATTTGGCTCCTCTCCTCCATTTCTACCACTGTGATATTTACTCACTGTGTTCATTTTGCTTTTAGTTCTGGGGCTATTATACATGAAATTGCTACTCTGTTCATCCTGCTTTGAGTATTGGGGTACTTTACAGAATAGCCACTGTGTTCATCCAGTATTTGTATAATGGTTTATTGGCCGTGTGCCTCCCAAATCGCCATTCCTGCCCCTGTCCCCGGATTTCTGTTAGAAAAAGCCGGAATTTTTTTATATTACAGGATAATCTCTGAAAATTACTATTTGAGAAATATATGGTTTTTATTTTACATAGATTTTTCAGAAAGGTGATAGGTAAATTGAATTGTTCAATGGAAAATTGGCAAATATAATTATATGCAATACATTCCCTTTGTCCTTTTACTAAAGAAAAAATGATATACATAAAGAAAATAATATACAAACTTTGGGAATTGCTAAAAATGATGATTTATAAAATGATGTAGAAAGGTTTATTAAAAAGAAACCCAAAGTATTTTACAGGAAAGCTGGACATGTAAAGGGGTTTCTGAACTCGAAATAAACTTTTAGTATTCTATCGTGAGTGATATTTTAAGACAATGTGAAATTGTTCTTAATATTTTGTTAATTATGTATGTTTTTTAAGTATTAAGCTTTTTGTTCATCAGCTCTCCAATTTAGGATTGCTGCCTGGTTGATACATTCCAAATTACCCTAGCAATAATAACAAGTATACATATCATAAGTAATCAAACATAACAAAAACATAAAACGATATCCTCAAAGAATAATAGTTTTAAGGATGTTTGGGCCAGTGACCCCCATTTTAAAGCTAGAAAGAGTTGGAAAAAAGAAAAATAATTAAAAAACTACAGTATATAAAAAAGAATTGCTCATTGCAACCACATACTAAAAGCCAACACTTTTTGTGTCTGCAGTTAGAACAACAAAATGAGATGAGTGCAGGGTGTATTTCTTTATACAGTATGTTTCCTCCTCACCAATCAGCTTTTTAACAAAGTACTCTGTTCTTCTGAAAAATGTCTGGAACAACCCATTTTAATCAGATTTTCAGAGAGAAATGCACTAGAACCAACATTTGCTGCCTTCCACAGAATGAATGACCTCACTCACTGAACTCACGCTGCAATTATTTGGAACAAGCTGTTTTTATTTTGAACATGGCTATGTTATTGCTATTGTTTTGAACAATTCTCAATTAATTATTCAGTTACACAGAATCAGCAGCATGCATATCATGATCATTCAGTCTGTTGGTTTTCTATTACTCTACTACAGTAGAAAAAAATAATTTCTACCAAAAACAGTGACTGATCAGGTTAGTGATGTCAGACTGCTCTTATTCTGAACATAACTATTTCTACCCCTAAGGTGTTAAACATTGAGCTTTGAACAAATAACTTAATTGAGTCATTGGGATATTTATCAAAGAGTGAAGTTAGGCATCACAGGTCACTGTTCTTGCATGAGTTTGGGAGTTGGTAGTTGCGTTCAGTACTTTTGTTTAGTCTCATTCTTTTCCAAAACACCCAATCCTCTTCCAAAACTTCCAATTTTTCCTGGAGTTGGGGTTTGCATGTTCAATTGCTTTGGTCAAGAAATTGTTTTGGAAACATGAGCGAAAGTCTGGCAAGCTTAGAGCTTAGTCACAATAATCCCTGTTCTCTTCTCTCCCACACGCTGTGGTGGCCGACACTGAGACAGGATGTTGATAATGATATTGATTCGCGTCCAGTCTGTCAACGCTCTAAACTTTCTAGATCCTTACCTCAGGGGTTGTTACTGTCACTTCCTATTCCCGAGAAACCATGGACACACACAACTCCATGGATTTCATTGTAGAGTTACCTTCCTCTAAAGGTAACACAGTTATTTCGGTGGTAGTTGACTGGTTTAGCAAAATTTTGTTCTCCTTTCCACTCTCCCTTGTGCTAAGTTCTTAGCTGAGCTTTCCCTATCTAATATATCTAAGTTTCACCTCCCTTATGGGTACTGATTTGTCTTTTTCTTCAGGATATCATCCACAAATGGTCAAACTGAAAGGACAAATCAGTCTCTTGAACAATATACAGTATTCGTTGTTTTGTTTCTAGAAATCAGTCTATCTGGGCAGATTTACTTCCATGGGCTGAATTTGCATTTAATAATGCTATGCTACCCATTCGTCCACTGGGGGAATCTCCATTTTTTGCTAGTTTTGGGTACAATCTAAGAGCTTTCTAATTTTCAAGCCAGTCTTCAGATGTACCTGCTGTAAATTTCATGGTAGATAATTTTTGACTATCAGGCTGGGATAGAGTTTGGCTTCCAAGAACATAAATTTAAAAGTTCCCTCTGCCAAATTTGGACCCAAATTCATTGCTCCTTTTCCTGTGTAACATGGTCAGGGATTCCACTACTGAACTTTTATGTTTCTTTGTTAAAGCCAGGGTGTTGCAACAGTCTTCTCCTCCTCCGCTATTTGTGGAAGGTCAGTCTGAATTTGAGGTTCAGAGGCTGGTGGAGTCTTTCCTTCCCAGGGGTAAAGTACAGTATCTTGTACATTGGAATGGCTATGGTCCTGAAGAGAGGTCTTGGGTCCCAGCTTCTGATTTTCAGGCTGATCGACTTTCCTGGTAAGCCTAGTTGTCCAGTGGCCCACTCTAGAGGGGGGTAATGTAATCAATATACCTGTCCCTGGTGACCTAGTGGGGCAGCGGGGACGCCCTAACTGCCAATCATGGGGACTTCCACGGTTTGAAAGTTTAAAGGACTCCTTGTGCTGAAATCATTGCCCAACGTAAAAGGTCTGGATGGGATTCTTGTGTTTTGACCCTGCCTGGCCCTGACCAACTCTTGTCTGATCCTGTCTATACCTGCCATTCTGTGTATCAGCCTAGCCTGTGACCTTGATTATGATTCCTGCCTTTTGATTCTATACTGCACTTCCTGTATTAGTATGGACCCAGCCTGTCCTTGCCTATGCATGTATTCTCTGTTCCTGTTTGCACATCCGGTTCCCTTGTTCACCCAGAACCTTGGTGTGAGTTATGTGTTTGGGATTCCATGTGTTACTGTTGGTACAGGTTGTCAGGCTGATAAGTGTAAGTGATAATACAGTAGATACCTACCCTGGGCTGGTACTCTTCTCCTCCTACTTTTAGAGCACCTTGTCACAGTCTCCTTTCTTCTCCCAGGCATCTTTTGGAAATTCTGTGTGCATGCACAATAGAGAAATTAACAGAAAAAATTCTGCAGCCTTGGTTACTAGGTAAGCAAATTAAATAACTGTGATGTTACCTTACATGTGCTTTAAATCACAGTCCCTGAACAGTGTCAAATAAAAGCTACTAACAATATTAAAAGCAGAGACAAATTTTCTGATATTTTCTGCACTCACTTTTTAAACTAGCCATCTGCATTTTGCGTTTTATATATACAGTATATATCCTTAGCATACACATTTAAAAAAAATGGTTACACATTTAAAATAATGCAATATAACATGATATATTGAAAAAATGCTACAATAAAGGTATAAACAATACAATAAACACAAATAAATGCATACATTTTATATATTTAGTTGTTCTGTATACTAAATTTTTTCCTGAGTTAGTTACATTGTATTTACTTTTTTATTTGACAGCTGTATATCTTGTTGAACAGTTTATTTATTTTTCTCACCTAATCCACATGGTACTGTTTCTTTGAAATAATCTGCTAGCAGGGGCTATATATTGTAGCAAAAGGCACACAGTCATAAATTAGTGTGGGAAGCTAGAACATTTATAGTAGATAGAGCCACTACCTACACACACATTTTTGTGTTTAGCAGCAGGAGGAAATCTATTCATTTCATATAGAATAATACATTAAAAAGAACACACATGGTTTATGTGGTACAAAAGGCATAGTGTAATAATTTGACCTATTTTTGAACACCATTTATGTTCATATTAATGTAACCCTATTGACACCCCTTCTGTCTGTGTTACACTCCACATAAAGCGATTACCTGATGGCACGGGACAATCATGAGCCACTTCACAGTAGTATTGGGAGAGACTGGGTACCTAGTACTTATTAGCGCAGTGCCTCCGCCTAGTGGGGTCAGGGAATGCACCTACGGGTGGCCCCACTAGGAACAATAATAAAGCACACATATACTTTGGTAAACTACTGTAAATAACTTTGTATCTAAAATAAAAGTAAGTAACAGGGAAACTAATACATACAACACTCCTGACAAGGGGCAATAGGGTATCACTAACTAACTAGGGAGCAAACTACAGATATAAAGTTGTTTTTTAAGTCCTAGAAACACAGTCTCTGTCAACCACACATAAAGTGTATAATGAAAGTACTTTGAAAAATAAATATAAAGCACAAATTCTCATTTTATTAAAACATCCATACCTTATACCTTTATAGTGGAAACATAAAAAATTCAGGAATTTATAGTGAAAATGTTCGAAATTCACGAATTTATAGTGAAAATGTTTGAATTTCACAAATTTTGTGCAATAGTTCAAAATTCACGAATTTATAGTGAAATTGCTTGGAAGTCACGAATTTATAGTGAAGTAGTTCAAATTTCACAAATTTTTCGTAAAAACGGGTACATTTCACGAATTTTTTGTGAAAACGGTAACATTTCTATTTTGCCATTTTCGCAATTTTTTTGCCATTTTCCCGAGAATATAATATTTAATATTGAACCTACCTACCTATATTTGCCAATTTGACGTGTTACTTAAAATGAAATTCATTAGGATAGAAATTACCTGCTATACGTTGTATGGTTCTTGTTTAATGTATTTAGTAATTATAAATAAAATAAATAAATAAAATAATCAGAATTATCACCAAAGAACATAGTTTAGAAATAATTGTACAAGCAGCAACATCCCTGGTACCTGTACAGTATGTTATTTCAATTCTTGTGGTTAGACAGGCATCCATGTAATTATTTATAGATACGTATTAAAAGGATTCTGTTTCAAAATGCATCAGTTAATAGTGCTGCTATAGCAGAATTCTGCATTGAAATCCATTTTACAAATTTTTTTATATTTAATTTTGAAATCTGCCATGGGGCTAGAAATATTGTCAATTTCCCAGCTGCCCCAAGTCATGTGACATGTGGCTCTGATAAACGCCCCATGTCAGATTTCAAAATTAAAAATAAAAAAATCTGTTTGCTCTTTTGAGAAATGGATTTCAATGCAGAATTCTGCTGGAGCAGCACTATTAACTGATACATTTTGAAAAAAAATGTTTTCCAATGACAGTATCCCTTTAACTTTCTAGTCTTGTTAAACTGTTCAATGTTCTTGAAAAAATAAATAAATAAATCTGAAAAAGAATGCTTTTTCAGGAAGTGCCTTGAGCACATTTGCAAGTCTTATAAATAAGGGTAATTAAAGGTTAAGTAACCAGTGCTAAGGTAATGAAAATTCTTCTAATGAACATTAACTTCACGTAATTGAATTCAATGGACTAAAAATTTCAGTACTTAAATCTACTAGCAAGAAATAGCAGTTGAAGCAGGGAATGTCTTACTGTGTATATATAGTACATAAGCATCTTTTCTAATGAAAATCAAGTCAATAAAAAATTAATTAGATGATGGGTACAGTAAAAATTATTTTAAAATAATATGTATACATTTTTTTAATTTTTTTTGGAAAATGTACCTTACTATATAAAGGCCAGTGTTAATTGGAAGCAGGTTGCTTAAAGAGCACTAGAAAAATTGCCCCAGGTATGGGACCTATTATCCAGAATGTTTTCCAAATGAGGAATCTTTCGATACTTTGGATCTCCATACTTTAAAACTACCAAAACAAATTTTTAAACATTAATTAAACCCAATAGTATAATTTACAGGGTTCTGCTTTACTATAACAGAGAAAAAGGAAATGTGGATTACAGAAAAACAGGAAATCATTTTTATCTGATTAATATGAAGTCTTAGAAAGATGGCCTTCCAGTAATTCAAACCTTTCTGAATAATTTGTTTCCAGATAATAAATCCCATATCTGTACTAAGCTTTCAATTTTTTTTCATCCCTTGCTCTTTATGATTTACTAAATATAATCACTGATTGGTTGCTATGATTTAGTGCAATAGATCAAATGTTCTACTATAAATAAAAAAAGTCCCACCTTATATAATCTATGTTTTAAAGGGCTAGTAACACTTGCAAATATAAATAAAATAATAATGTTCACTAATTCTGCCTTGTAAAATAGTTAGTACTAGGAAGCTGCTGACTGCAACAGAGACAGTCACCCTTTTAAAAAAAAAAAAAGATACAGGCAAGCATCTAACAAAAAAATTGTAATGTGTACAGAAAATATAAAAAGACATTTGGGTGTATGCCTGTCCAGCTCCACCTAATACACAGGTTGCTTCTCTATGTATTGTGGGGTGAGTACCTATTGACCTTACAAATACCCAAAAGATTGTATATACTGTAACTCGCAGGGGGTTATTTATTAAAATCCAAAGATTTTCTTACTATTTTCTGAAACTTACGCCCCTATTTATCAATGATTGTTCACAAAAATGTTTAATTTGGCAAAAGACTTGATAACATTGCAAAATCTTTGGTTTATTGAATGAAACCCAGTGCAGATCAGTATATTTTCAAAATGTTAATGAGACATCTGCCACTGACTTCTACATGAATTCGGCAGGTCTGAGTTGGAGTACTTTTTTATTCATACTTTTAACACACAGTCTCTCAGGTTTTGCAATTCCTGATTTCCCAGGTTCTCCCTCTCAAAGGCACAATTCAGACCACTTGGCTTTTCCCCATGTTCCTTTGCTTCCTTTTAGATTTCCAGTGCCTTTTTAACATCACCACCGGCAAATACTAAATCATTCATGAGTTGATATGAAGAGGGACACATCTATCAAAATGTACTCCCCAAAGAAATGCCATTATCAGGATAATGAACAGAAGTGACAAACATTATTAAAATCACATCAACCAATCAATGCAACTTTTCAATGAACAGATTCAATTAATAAAAATGTAGTACAAATAAAATTAAAACTTTGTTATGTGCATGCCATTTGTAATTGACTCATTAAGAAATTAGGTAAAATTAGATCACAAAACTCACTACAAAACAGCTGTTGGAAAACATAGAATGTCACATTTCATTATTATAAAATAGCCTCAACATTCACAACCTATCCCCATTCATGTAAAAGTGTAAGAAGTCCTTTGTGAAAGAAAAATAATAATAATAAAAACACTTTCTTTCATCTCACCCCTTTTAAGGCTTAATAACCAGTACCAGGAATTTCCTATAAATCAGTAGGTTTTTCACATTATAGTAGAGTGACTTTAATTGTGAAACATCATCTCACCACTTTAGGCCCATGAGTTGGGGTAAATCTATAAAAATGTACTCATAACCAGGCATTATCTTGCCTGGTGGAGGTAAATCAGTGATGTTTTCCTCCTATGGCAGAGTGCCTTGGATTTCTGTACTCTTCTGTGATGTAAGTCACTTGGTCCATAAAGATATTGAGTTCATTATGATCTCCAAAAGATTGCTTTTCTACATGTAAAAGTTGATATGAGTTGGTGCTGGATTTACAACACAAACCTTTACTAAAGCGATAGTTTAGCTATTTGGTTATGATAATTTTCCCCCTCCAACAGATCAACTAGTGTACAAGAATGTGTCGGCTCACTAGTGACTTTTAGAATGTGATTCAAGCAATTTTTTTAGTGACTCTTTTAGAATGTGATTTAAGCTATTTTTTTTTTTAATTCTAATTTTTTGAAAGTTTTGTTTCGTATAATACAAAAAGGAAAAGAAAAATACAGGTAACATTCCAACAGACATTATATTTATATATTCTCCGACCACTTCCAGGTCCTTCATGTGGTGTCTGTCGGAGTTAGGAAAAGGAAAAAAGAGATCTCGGGCCCACACAACTCTGTTGCCCCGAAGAAATGAGAAGAAAGAAAGAGAAGAAAAATTAAAATAAAAGAGTAGTACAGAAGTAAGACATAATCCTCTAGCCGCTATGTTTCGTCCATAAATCTGGGATCTGGTGTCTCCGTTAGGCCTCATAATATTTTCTGTATCTGTATTCATAAAAATTATCCTATGCATGAATGTAGTTCTATGCTTCTTCCCTTTTTCCAGAATACAAACAAAAAATAAACAAACAAATGAATATAACAAACATGAAATATTGCTGAGATCTCCTTTTTGTCGCTAGATCATCGGAGCCGGGTCTGGGAGAGAGAGGTCGGCCTCCGCACAGTCACCTTTCCTCCTGGAGTCTTAGAAATGACAGCTTAGACCTGATTTGGTAATTTTTCATGGGGTAGCAAGGGTTAGTCAGGAAATGGTTCTCCCTAAACTGATTATGACAGGTGTTCGAAACTAGCTTATTATCAGAGCTTTGTATCTGTCTGTTTCCTTGAATTGTACCCAATAAAACCATTTTTGAGTATATTTCTGCTTTTCTTGTGTTGATGAGGTTTTATCACTCTCAAATTTTTCTATTTCTGAAATTTTACTAAGCCATTCTGCAATCTGTCTGCTTCCAGTGTAACGGGATAAGTAATTTAGCTGAGTCTAACATAATTGGTATTAGAGTGTTCTTATAAGCCCGTATCAACTTGGTCGTTTGATGCAGTAGTAGATCTAATGGGGCATTCTGAACATTTGTGCCAGTTATTTCTTTATTTGTAGCCAGTATTGCGACAGCTTTGGGCATCTCCAAAATATGTGCAAAAGGGTTCCGACTTCCTTGTTACATCTCCAACACGTGGGTGATAACCCTCTATAAATTTTTGCTAACTTCACTGGGGTTTTGTACCAATTAATCAGTAATTTATAATTTAGCTCCTGTATTTTGCAACTGACCGGAGAGGAATGTGTCATTAACACTACCTTCTCCCATGTTTTAGCTTCAACTGGGTGTCCCAGTTCTAATTCCCAAGTTGATTTGAATGTGTCGCTTGGGGATACCTTATTGTTCTGTATGTATCTATATAAATAAGAAATAGTTCTCTTTGGTGAGTCTTTTGACTCCCATAGAAGTTCCACTGGTGTGTGTGGTGTTCTCGTGGAGAAGTGAAGATGCTGTGTTGTGATGAAATGTTTCATCTGTTCCAATCTAAACTTGTCTAATATGGAAGGAATCATGTTGGGGAATAGTGTTTCTCACTTAGGTGCAGTTGGTTTAGAGATCAGGGGGAAAATCCCTTGATGTCTTTTTAATGGCCAGGTCTGAAAAGTGTTAGGGTCTAATCCTGGGGGAAAACTAGGATTACCAACTATGGGAGTGAATCTCGATGGTACTTTTATCCATTTCCCAGTTTTAACTAGGCTGTCCCAGGTTTGAAGGGAGTAGGATAATTTGGCGTCTGTTTTATCCAGGATTCGCCGATCCATTGGTGCTAGCCATGGTAATGCCATAAGGGGTGTTAGCGATGATTCCTGTTCTATGTTTACCCATAGTATTTTGGTGTAGTAGAATGCCCAATCTATGCATCTGTTGATCTGCGCAGCTTTTAAATATGCTTCCCAATCTGGCAAACCTAGTCCCCCTTTTAGTTTTTTTTCCATCAGTTTGGAAGCTGCTATTCTAGGGCTTTTGTGATTCCATATGTATTTTATCAAAGTTCAATCAAGTGCGCTGTTAGTATTTGGCAATACGATGTTACAGGGAATCGTCAGGGGGTGTTTCGTACTTAGCCTGTCCGGTCCAACAGCCTAGCAGAAGAAATCCTAAAATAGTGCAGATCAGTGGGTAAATCGCAAGGGGACGGGGCAAATATATTCGGCTTACCAGATCGAGAAAAATTAGCGCAGTGTACCGCTCCGATCCAGTACCTAGCGGGCGAGATCCTCAGAGTGCCCCTGCAAATTACAATACATAGGAAGGACTAGCAGAAAACTTAAAAGAAGAATTTGCGAACATATCAACAATATCAAAAAGGGTGTTCTAACACACAGCGTGTCTGCACATATTCGCGAACTTG
>CM044436.1:58992060-59026406 GCA_024363595.1 Xenopus borealis | reverse complement strand
TCGCGAACATGTTCGCGAGCATTTTTTCCGACGTTCGCTCCATCCCTACTTAACAGCAGGATCCAGGACTTCTAACTTGTTACAGGAGGTCACCATCTTAGAAAGTATCTGTGACACTCACATGCTCAGTGGGCTCTGAGCAGCTGTTGAAAAGCTAAGTGAGGAGTCGTTGCAAATTTACAAGCAGAGAATGATTGTCTGTAATATAAGCTGATGTTGCAAGGCTGACTATTAAGTTATGATGCTAATTGCACTGGTTTCTGTGCTACCATGTAGTAATTACTGTATATGTATTCAGTAACAATCAGCCTTATGTTGTGATATACAGTGTTTATGTCAGCAGTAGCAGAAAAGAAGATGGGAAGCTCCTGGGGCATCTTTAGAGGTACAGATCTTCCCTGCTATTGGACTCTGTGGATGCACTGGGCTGGTGCAGAACCCCAAAATATAATGTACAACATTTTTTCCCTACTTTGTTTGGCTTTCGTTCCCCTTTACGGGAAAAAAATGCAAAAAGCTTTTCCAGATGCTTCTAATTTAAGGATGAGCAACACCTTTTCAGTGTGTTACTAATAACAGGCATACCACAAAAGGGCTCATGTAAAAGCACTTAGCAACAATAAAAAAGGCATGGATAGTAGCCATACCGCCTATTTAAAAAAGAGGGACAAAAAAGCTGCATTTTTGTGGCCACGCCACCTAATTACCATGTTCATTTTACAAAATTTGGCAGGTTATGAAAGTTTGAACATATTTCTGTGTTTTCAGTTATTACAGCTTTGCTGATAAAGGTGAATTTTCCTAGTTGTGAGTCTAACTTTTCCCAAGGGACCTGTTATCTTAAATTGTTACAATTACTTATTTGCTTACAGTATCTTATCTTTTGCTGGGGCAGAAGTTGGAAACCTTGTTTCTTTTTCTGGCTGTTCAAAGCAGAGAAAAACTGGACTTTTCACTAGAAATGAGGAACTGCAGGTTGAGCTGTCAAAAGAGGCACTGTCCCTCTAAAAACAGGACAGTTGGGAGGAATATAATAACCCTGTTCAATATCAAAAACCTCACCCTAGCTAGTTTTTATACAGAATGTCAGCCTATCATACAAATGTGTCAAATTATTCATTGTTTGCTTCATTATACATTTTTCAAAGGGACTAAGTTTTACCCACAACTTACTTGCTGCTTTTAAAGTAAAACTTCCAAACTTGGTTGCCCTTTTATTGGATACCAGTGGGATCACCTGACTATAGCTGGAAAGGGTGGGAGCTACAACATGGAGCTGGACACTGCTCTTGTATAAATTGCAACAAACAAGGGAAAATTGTAATATATATATATATATATATATATATATATATATATATATATTAGTATATATGTTTGTGTTTGTGTGTTTCTTTTCTCTTTAAATTGATTAGTGTAATAATATTGTTCTATCAATATACATAATACCCAGCACATATCTCTACAAACAGTTGTTGCTACTGGGAAAACCAATGAAAACGTTGAGAGACAATACCTGAGCTTTATGCAGCAAATGGGGTGATCCCAGTTTTATATAATGGATTAAATAATCCTCTATAGGTCAGGCAAATTAATTTAAATGACAGGAACTGTGAGAAAAGGTGTGTACTCTCTGTACAGACCTCAAAGGAATTACAGGAAATGATGGAGGTCTAGCAAATTAGATTCAAAGCCAGGAACTGTTATGGACATGTAACTCCTGCATTACATTACAGAAGAATTTGTCTCCATAAAGCGATGCAGATCTGGGAAATTAGCTTGAATGCCTGGGAGTGTGATGGAGCTGTGCAACTTCTGCATTGATTTCAAAGGAATTGCCCTGCAGGATGTGATGTATCATGGACAGTAGCTTTGTCTTACAATTTAAAAGTAGTATCTGCATACTATACTGTAATAATGGTTAGTTAAATGTAATAACAACTGCTTGAGCCTTGAGGAAGCTCTGCTGTCCACAGAGAAAATGTGTTGGCCATTGTGCAGGCAACTACAGAAAAATTCACAAAACTTTTTTGTTGTGAATCTAACTTTTGTCACATGAGATTAGTAAAACATTGCAAAAAGATCCGCTCATGAGGATCTACCATACCAAGTTGGCATTTTCAACCACCCTTGTACCATTGTTTCTCCTCAATACCTCTGCTCAACTCATGCTTATCGTAAGATAAGTTAGTGAATCATGTTCGTGAGTCAAAACAGAAGTTACAAGCAAGATGTAGCATTGTTTCCATACACCACAGTTCAAAAAAAGGATGTAATTTGAGATTGGGAATTGGATAGTTTCCAATAAGAACTGACAGAATGAATAACATGAGAGGCTGTATTCCCCACATGTAATAAATAGTGATGGGCAAATCTATCCCATTTTGCTTCGCCAAAAAAATTAGCGAATTTCCAGCGAAATTCGTAAATTTGCAAAAAATTTGCAAAACGAGTCGCGTCATGTTTTTGATGCATAATTTTCACGAATTTATTCGCCGGCGGTGAATCGCGTGAATTCGCAGCAAATTTGCGCTTGGCAAATAAATTCGCCCATCGCGAGTAATAAAGTATACTAAGGGGCAGATTTACTAAGGGTCGAATTCGAGGGTTAAAAAACCCTCTAATTCGACCATCAAATTTTTACTGAATTTTAACCCTTCGATTTGATAATTGAATCTGAAGGGTTTTAACGCAATTCGAAAAATCTAATAAAAAATTTTTGATTGATGGGTAAAATCGTTCGATTCGAACGATTTTAACCATTCAATCGAATTTTTTTTATTCAATCTTAAAAAGCTGAAAAAAACCCTATGGGAGCTTCCCATAGGTTTATACAGCAATTCGGTAGGTTTAATCTGGCGAAATAGGAAATTGAATAAAAATTTAAAGGGCAAGTAATTGGACCATCGAATGATCAAATAGATTTTTATTCTATCTATTCGAATCATTCGATTCGATCAAATTTTTAAAATTCAATGGTCGAAGTGGCCACAAAAACAATTTAAAAATAGAATTCTAATTTTTTTTAAAAATTCAATCGAATTTCGAATCATTCACACGAATTTAGTAAATCTGCCCCTAAGTGTACCCAGGAGCAGTAACCCATAGTAACCAACATGAATATTGCAGTTAAACAGGTGACCAGTAAAAGCTACCTGCTGATTGGCTATTATGGTTTACTGTCCTTGGGCAAAACTAGTACCTTTTATTACATAACTCCCTTATATGCCTTAACTATTGGGAGCCTAAAATGTTCGTGCAATGCATCCATAGTGTAGGAGCTCCTGAATACTTACTAGGAGGCACAGAGGAAGGCTCCAATTATTTGGATCCCATGCTACCTGACAATTTGGGTGAGATAAGCTTGTCAAATCTCTTTTTTAATTTCTATTAAAATGATAGCTGGTGCAGCTCTTGTTTTGTATCTTAAAAACAAAGTCATAGGAAAGCCCTTTCCCTATTCAATGGGAAACAAAAGCATGCATGTTCACTATTGATCATGTACTGTATGTGACAACAACAAAAAATATCACTTCCTGTTTCTTGTAGGTGGTGATTAACCCAGAATAATATTGTGGTGTGGAAGTAAAGTCTTTTATATTTATTTAAATGCACCAAATCCTTGATTTGGTTTTGGATCTAAAGTACCTGTCCGAACTGAAGCTGAACCCTAAAAAAACACTAATGATTTTAGGTCAAATGTTTAAGGAAATTGCAAAAAGAGCAGATTTTCACTTCCCACTTCCTTACCTTAATTTGCATATGCAAATGTTTAATATATTTGGGATTTACAATACTGAGGGAAACTGGGGAAATACTTTCTATAGAAATTACTTTTTGACAACTTGAAAGTCATACATGTAATAACATTACTTGGCAGACAGCAGTTTTTCCAGATTTACCAGGAGCGTTGCAATACATCTTCTTGCAGTGGAGCAAACTTGAAATATTTAAAGGGCAATATGACAGATTATTGTTGCCTAATGTAAGGTCTATTTATTTAGTTCCTGGGTATGATTTTCAAGTGTATTGTTCTGTTCCTGACCCTGCCTGTCCCTGACTTTGCCTAACCTGCTGCCTGTCCCAATTTTTGCCTGTGTTCTGACTATTCTCTCAGATTGGACTCTAACATTGGATTTCATTCTGATGTGTTAGACTCGACTTGTGACCTCAACTAGTCTCTTGTCACCTGAATTTATACTGCATTCCCAGCATGTTTCTCTTCTCCTTTCCAGTTTCATGTTTGGTTCTCTTGCCCACCCAGAACTTTCTCCCTGGTCCTCTCACATTAAGACCTGGCAGCACCCAAGTAGAGGAGGGCTCCTTCCGAAACAAAAGGTGTTAATTATAGGCAGAAGGGTGAGCAATGACCGAGACCATGGTGTAAGTTCTGGGTTTGGGACTCGTATCATTCGTAACAATATATTTATGATTCATATTGTTTTTCATTAAAATATGTATTATTATATAGTATTAGAATATAAGTATATATTTAGTTACATAGTATTCATTTTAAACTGAAGGAATATTGTTCTACTCAAGAACACTTAACAAAAATGGGGCCCATATTAGATTATATGATAATATTTATATAATGCCACCTTAAGCTCTTCAGTATCTATTATTTTCCCTCTGTTCCTGTAAAAGGTGTTAGAGTGCTATACTCCTAGTACATTGTCTCACAAGACTTCTACTGTACCTGATTATTTGACAGTGCATGGTCCACATGCATTGGCACATTCTCCTCCTCAGCTGTCCCAATCATCCATTCTATTGAATCACACATCTATTATATGTTGTACAGGAGATTCTATTGAATCACACAACTTTTATCTATTGCACAAAATATAATAGATGGAAGAACTTGTCATCTGCCATATTTTGCAGACAAAACATTGATTCATAGCTATCAATTACTGCCATGTAAGATACAGTTTTTCCCCTGTACACTTTGTAATATATAGTGCAGACTCCTAATCAACATGCCCTGTAAAATCGATGACATATCCCCTCCCATGAACCTCTTTATTGCACAGCAGATTTAACATAATGTAGAACACTCCTGGTATCTGGACATATTTGTCTTCTGTACAGAGTGCCTCTTCCAAAATATAAGCAATATCATGGATACAACGAGGTATATTTATCAAAGAGTGAAGTTAAGCGTGAAGTTCTGCCACTAGAGGGAAATTCCGCAGCTCTCTATTCATTTCTATGGGATTTTTGAAGGCGTATTTATCAAAGGGTGAAATTTCACTTCACCCATTGATAAATACGCCTTTCAAAATCCCATAGAAATGAATTGAGAGCTGCGGAATTTCACTCTAGTGGCGGAATTTCACTCTTTAATAAATTTACCATTATAAGCTTTCTTGATCTCTAATAAGTGTTGGTTAGGAGTATTTGTTTACTAATTATTACATGGTGGCTGCTAACCCCTCAGCATTGGCAGGTCTGAAGTAGGACCTTAGGCCACATCTGTCCTGAATCCTGTCACAGTCAGCAGTTTTAAATCTTTACTAGACGTGGACCCATTGATGAAGGCTGAAGGTGTAACAGTGGTTTATTATAAAAAAAGAGTCATATTTTAGTCAATAAGGAGGATCATTATCAGGCAGTCCAAAGTATGTTCACATTGTATGATTAACTACAATTCACTCTGCTCCTCAGGACTACAGTAAGTTTTCAGCCCACCGCAAAAAAGCAAGGGTCAGGTGGGCATACTACAAGGGCTGGGGGTGTGTTGGCATGCAAAAGGGGGTGGCACTTGCAATAGTTATGCAATAGTTATGCTACTGTACAGCCCTCTCCATTCCCACCTCTCCTGAATATAATGCTTAATAATGCAGTGTTGTATTAGTAACCTCACTGTTAGCTTAAAAGTGAAACCTAGATCTGCAATTATTCTACTGTACATATAAACTGGAAAAGTATTTTATTGAACTCCTTCCACTCATTGTAACTGTTGAATGTATTATTTCAACACAGGAACAAGGACAATTATTTATATCCCGATTCATTAGTATCTCTGTGTCTTTTATTAGATCCAAAATACATTTTAAAATGTTTATGAAAAAGTAGAAAATGTAAACATGTTTAAGGAAAAAGACAAAATATAAAAGTTATTCATTCACTGGTGTTCTTTTGCACAAGTATAAAGCCATTTTATTTTATGTTTTTTATGCCTGTTATTTAAATATAAAATACATTTAGGATTGTTTTTTTTCATTATGAATTTATGCCAGCTTAGTTATTATCTTGTTTAGAGGAGATCTCCACCTAAAAAGACTGCACAAGAAAACATTCCTGTATTCAGTAAAAATGTCAACGCTTTTAAAGTTATTTGTAACTGTAATTGCAACTGAAAGTTTTTGTTCAATTGGAATTATATTTTTTGACAGTGGTTAAATTGTTATTCCCATTTGATACAGAAATGTCGATCCATTAAAGGAAAACTATACTCCACGACCAGGTCTCTATAAAAAATATACTGCATAAAACAGCTCATTTGTAAACCCCTACTTCATGTAAACAAACAATTTTCATAATGATATACTTTTCTAGTAGTATGTACCATTGGGTAATCATAAATAGGAAAAAACAACTCACAATAGCATCAACAATTTGTATGACTGCCTGTGATTTTCCTGTATCACTTTATTTGTTTACTTATTTTAAGTTTTAACATAACTGAATAATTACATATGAATGTGTTATGTGATGTGTGTGTTAGAGGTCCTATACATTTAAAAAATAAATATAAGCAATAGTTTCCCTAAATTATTTCCAGTTAGTTAAGTTGTTGCAATAGGGCATTAAAGATGCATCTCACATTTAGTGCAGAGTTATGACTGCGATTGGTTTGTCTCCCATAAAACAAAAGTACTCAGGAAGACAAATGAAATCCAAGAAATCATTAAGATCAGGCACTGGTTTGAGACAGGTTTACAAGTGATGCATATACATGAAGAGATTAATTTAACATTTTCTAAAAGTTAATAGCAGCCAAAATGTCAAGATTATAGGCCACAAAGCTTTGGGAATATTGCCTGCATCCAGTGTCGGAATGATTCATTATTATTTTGTATTGATCAACTCATGGCAGTAGAACATGCATTGTATGTTTAACCCTGACAGAAAAATAAGTAATTTATGTTTCAAGTATAATTAAACACCATAAGGATCATGACACTATTTTACATTCTTCAAATAAATCACACTTAAAGACACGGGTCAAGACTTTTAAAGTAAAGTTAAAATGAAAATGTGTTACAAATTACTATTCCCGAGTGTTTGCGATTTCAGTAAGATTTGGGAAGAATTATTACATTTTGTCACTTACACGAATTAAAGTTGATTAAAACTGCTTATACTGTATATACGTCCTAATGTGGACCTAAATCTTTGGACACAAGTGGTATGTGAAATAAAGAGTTTTTGTTTTCAACTGATATATTTGGGTGTGTATTTACATATATAAAGTATATATAATATAATATATAATATAATACAGCATATATATATATATATATATATACAGTATATTGTGGTAGAGTGACCAAGGAAAAATGTAAAAAGGTGGGTTTTACAGTACCTTTAATTTCTCCCCAATAGGAGATGAAAACTGCAAGGGAAATGTTACTAATCAGAGCATAGTCTCTCTGTTTAATGAATATTGCTATCTGGCCCTAGATGCTATAGTGTTCTGGAAGGAGCAGTCAATCCATGCCAGTGGTCCAGTTTGCATTTTGGAGCTCACCTTCCACATACCTTTCCTGTGGAAAGGGTATTTAAACTTAATTGGAAGTTTAGAGAGTGTCTCTCAGAAGGTAGGAACTCCCAGGGGAACTGTGGGTGCCGCCTGCTACTGCAAGAAGCAGAGGGATCCCGTGGCTGTGACTAAGAGCCAGATTTTGTTGTCTGTGTGGGACATTGAGGAAAATTCCCTCAAAGACTGTGAGTACAGGGGTGACTGGTAGTCCACAAGGGGCCCAGTATAGTGAGTAAACACTTCATATGAAGATTTATTTTTATGGTTTGTTATAATTGCTAAATTGGGCACCCCTGTTTGTGAATGACTTGAAAATAAAAGTTTCTTTGAAGAGCCTGTGTGTCCCTGTCTAACTGATCCTTTTCCTATGCTGCCTGTCCTACAATTTGCTAATTTACCCCAAAGTTACATGTTCAAGCAGCCAGCTTGCCACATATGGTGTTTCAGATGCGGGAAGTAGGAGCAATTAAAAGACATACACATGTTTAAAGGGTTAATGAGTCTGAGAGACATTACCTGTAAGCCTGTGATGAATATGGCAAATGGCGGTAATCTCTGTGCTTCAGCTATTCAGCAGGAGGTTGTGTTAAAGTGACAGGAACAGCAAGATGGTGACCGGTGGATGCAGTTCCACAGCGACTGGGAGAGAGTCTGCTCGCCAAACGTGGTAAAGATGCCAATAGGGAAGAGAACTGCAAAATGCCCCACAAGTGAAACGTGAGAGTTTCTGTGAGTTTCAAAGAGCAGTGGCAGCTCCTGAAAAGTCTTTAAGGAAAAAGACAATTTTTTTCTGTGTACCATAGAGAGAGTTCTTCCAGCAGCCTTCCTTAAAGGTACAGCGACCTGTGTGTTTTTAACAAATGCCAAAGGAATCCACAAAGGTTTAAATGTGGGACAATCAAACCAGGTGGTTAATAATGTTTGTTCTATGCAAACTGTGATGTGCAATTTTGCTGACCAATGTCCAGATGTAAATTCTAAGAATGTGACTGTGGGGTGTGAGGTAACACCCATAGTAAAAAGTGTAGGGGTGATGCCCAATGTAAATGTCTCCCTAGACAGTGTGAATGAGTTAATTTACCATGGAGAACACCAAAAAGCAGAGCAGGCGTGTCTGAAATAAAGTAGCTCAAGTGAGAGAGAAAATATGTTGAGTAAAATGTGCCTTAATGTTTTGCTACCTGAAGGGTTAAAGCAAAAGGAGAAAAAATCTTTGGGGCATGTCTGTGATTCCAAGTGGGAATGTCTTAAAGGTGAGGCAAAACATAGGCCCTGCACTACGTATGACTTGTCTGTGAATGTGTACAAATCTGCAACTGTGTGCAAAACACAGCCTGTAAAGTGCACTATTTGTTTTGGCCCAGGTCATATGGCTGACAATTGTCCCTTTTTAAAGGTCTGCTGTGGCATTCGATAGTCGAATGCTTATCGAATTTCAAGGGGATTTGAGGGAAATTTAGTAAATTAGCCCCTCGGTCTACTGAGAGCAATCCCTTTAGGTCTTCTGTGTAGTCCTGCCCTTAGAGAAACAGGGATATGCCACAGGTAACTGAGTGTGTAGTGAGTGAAAACAAAGCTGAAGGTGCTGGTGTGAAAATTGGTAACATGGCTGCCAATGGTAATAAGCCAAATGGAGTGACTGTGAATGAAAGTGAAGTTGCTTTAAAAGTGCATATTGAGGCTCCATGCTGTGAGGCTCTGGATCCCCCACATTCTATTTGCAGTGAGTACAAGGTGATGAATAAGATGACTGAAGGACTTCTTGAAGCTGAAGTTACCACTCCTGTGTTACATGCCGTAGAAGCAGTGTTGCAAATGGAAAGAATCTGTCTGGCAGAGAATGAGTAAAGTATGAGTACAGATGATGCCAAATGTGGATTGTCTGTGAACCCTGGCTGTGTGTCTGAAGAGGTGTCAGACTGTGTGACACATCTGTGAGCAAGATGCAATTAAAGAGCAGACTGCATCTGCTGGTCGTGTTCTTGAAGTGAAAGCCAACAGTTTGGTAGAAAACCCAACATTGCCAGTTGCGGAAGGACACCTTATATCCAAGGCAGTGGGTAAAAGTGAAATGCCGATTATGAATGTTTGTGACAGAGATGCCAAGGCATGTGTGTTCTGGAAAGAACAGGCAATCCATTCCAGTGGTAAAGTTCGCATTTTGGAGCTCACCTTCCACAGGAAGGCTATCCTGTGGAAAGGGTATTTAAACTTAATTGGAAGTTTAGAGAGTGTCTCTCAGCAGGGCACATCAGGTAAGAGACCTGGCTGTGTAAGGAACTCCCAGGGGAGCTGGGGGTGCCACCTGCTCCTGCAAGAAGGAGAGGGAGCCTGTGGCTCTGACTGATCAGCTTGAGGCTCCTCCAAGGATTTTGAGTGGGATTAAGAGCCCAGGTACTAATTGCACAGAGTAGGGACTAAGGGTACAGACCTAGGGATGAGAGTTTCCTCTCAGGTTCCACTTGTGGAAAAGGCTAAAAGCTGGGTGTACCTCCTCAAGGCTGCATACATTCTCTCCCACCTCTGAGGGGACAGCTACGGTCCAAAGGTGTTGTGAGTATTGACTATCCTCTGTTGATCCTGTATGTGCTTATTGCGCACTCCAATGAGGATTGTATGCTCAATAAATCTGTTCCTTGTTTAAGTTATAAGAACCACTGGTGCCCAATTATTTTCACTCTGAATACAGTTACACACAGTTTACAAGAGCTTACTCCCTAATTACTCCCTAAGTCTCATCCGGAGATAAATCTTAATCCTTAAACAAACACTAGCTATGGCATGCAACACAATTAGTACTTGGTGCCTTGTGAAATAGTTATTACAAAAATAAATTCACCTTGCATAATATATATTGTATATAATTGTTATTTATAGGAGACGTACTGTATGTAATGTTACATTTTAGTGCAGTTACTAATAGTTCCAAGTTTCTCTATACAGTGTACATAAAGGATGTTAGCAGAGGGATCAAGGTAATTTATTTCAAGACACGGGCTTACTATATATATACTGTATATAATAATAATGGTTTAACAAGTATGATTAAGTAGAAATTGGGTCCTTTGTTTGCTACAAGGGATGGGCGAATTTATTCGCCAGCCGCAAATTCGCTGCAAATTCCCGTGATTTGCTGCCGGTGAATAAATTCGTGAAACAGCCGTAAAAATTCACCTGAAAAACGAGATGCACGATGAAAACGACGCGACGTACACCAAAAACGACGCAACGTGCGCCGAAAAATACACAACGCGCGTCAAAAACTAGATGCTCGTCGTTTCACAAATTTTTCGCCAATTGAGGACAAATACCTACATGGAGTTTGCATATTTTATGACTTTACAGCACAATCCAAAATTGACCCTTGTGTATGATTTTTGCAACTAAATTATAAGTAGTGATGGGCGAATCTACTCCGTTTCGCTTCGCCGAAAAATTCTCGAATTTCCAGCGAAATTCGCAAAAAAAATTTGCGAAACGTGTCGCGGCACGTTTTTGACGCATCGCGTCGACTCGGTTTTCCCGCTAATTTTCATCAGCCGAATTTTCGCTGGTGTTTCCCGAATTTATTCGCCCATCACTAATTATAAGGCATTGACTGTTGTGATTAAAAGGAGCATGTCATGTCAATTGCTTTGCAAAGTGTTGAACAATATGATGACACTAGATAATTAATGACTGATTAATTTACAGTTTTCCCACATAACTTCAATGGAGTCTTCATTGAACAAACTGCAATATTTTTCTCTTATTGCTTAATGCATGATTTTATTGGAAATACTTTTTGTGCTGTGATATGTACTACTAACCCCTTGCATAGATGTTTATGATAGTTATCCTCTGTGTGCCAGTGAAAAAGCCATAACAACCTCCAGGTGGAAATTAGAGGATTTTAGAGCTAGTGCAACAGTTACTTGTCTGTTTCACCTCTACATGTGGGGGAAAATGAGCACTGCTCCAGTAAAATGGAATCGGGTTATTTCACATAACATATTTCAGTGATTGTTAAGGCTTTGTTTTTTTACCTTTATGTCAAGTAAACTTTTATTTTGTTTTTAGAGACACAGAAAACTTTGAGTAAAAAAAAAAAAGTGTCTCTCACTATAACCAACAATACCCAAAAACATTGCATATTGCTTCTTGCATGTATACTGTACTGTATCTGGCAAGTGATGTTCATCTTTATTCACAGTGCTGGTGTGATTAAATCCATAAACTGTTGCATATCCTAATGCCAAGACAGAACTTGTAATGATACAAAACTGAATTATGCAGTTGTGCTGTTTTTCTTTTCAGAAGACATAGGAACACTGAGCAAACTAACCAACCCTTTGGTGCTAAACACCATGCAACAGATGGTAGAATGGTTAATCTTGAAAGGTATAATATGCAAAGTTCTAGGGATATTTTCCAATAAACTGTAGTAAAGTTTTTTTTACAATCTCAAAGGATTTATTCACAGAATATTCATATTCCAGACAGCCATCATGTGTCAATCTTTGAAATCCAATAATTAAAGTCTTTGAAATCTTTGTCTTTTAAAATCTGTCATTTTCTTCTTCCTATATTATTTTCACTTTATATAATTTCATTTAGCTGTCATTTACATGTCAGCCAATGTATTAATTCAGTCACTTCTTGTGCTGATTGAACCTTTACATTTTATATGACTTTCTTCATGATGATATCTAAATCAGTTATTTTAAAGCTGAGGTGAAATGTGTTGATCAGGCACTCTTTAATAATACTTTATCCTACAATGAAGTGCCCACCATTCAGCCTGTAAGTCTACATGCATACATGGAAATTATTATAGATGACCTTCAGCTTCCATCAGATTATAAAAGAGAGCAGAAAACATAGAAAAGTTATGGCACTAAAAACATTGTACATTGTTCAAATATAAGATTGAGTCAAACACAAAGCAATCTATATTACTTGATTAATAATGAAGAATTCTAGAAATCACACACAGCAGCAAATTAACCTGCCCCTGTGTTTTTGGAACTTGAAACAAAAGTACCCAGAGGAAACCCATGCAGACATAGACAGAACATACAAACTCTTTGCATATAGAGTCACAATCAAACAAAAGGTTCCAGCTGTGCATGCAGAAGTGCAAACTAATAAGGCACTGTGTTGCCCATGCACACTTAATAGGAGATTGCATGTATGCTGCACTTTCTAGTAAAGCAAACCAATACAATACCTCTGCTACAAAAGCTTCAACTTTAAAGTAGTTAAATGATGTAAAAATAGGAATGCATAGAATCATTAAAGTCAGTAAATGTTTTAATAGCAGAAAGGGACAGAGCATATAAAATAGCAGTGATAAATTGTCCACAGTGTCAGTAGCTCCAATCCATTGAGCACAAGCTGCTGTAGATCTGTGCTACCACAATCAAATATTGTACAGGTATAGGATTTTTTTATCTGCAATCCAGGCCTGGGGGTTTTCTGAATAAGGGGTTTTTCCAAATTCAAGCATAGTGGGAAATGCCCTACTTAAACAGGCTTCACTGCACCATAATCAATATAATAATATATAACTAAACATGTAAGGTGCACTCCTGAGGAAATACAGTAGGTGCTTGGGTCTTGCTTGCTCAATAGTGTAACAATATACTATAGATTTATGCAGCTTATAGCTTCTACAATGAAGAGCAAGGTACTGTTTTATTATTACAGAGAAAAAGGAAATTTAAAAATATAGAATTATTTGCTTTTACCAGAGTGTACAGAGTTTACCTTCTTGTAATTCTGAAGTTTCTGGATATTGGGTTTCCAGATAAGAGATTGAATACCTGTACCATGCAGCCAAGGATGATTTTTATTATAATTGTGTGTGTGTATACATGCGTGTTTGTATTTAAGTGCCTGAACATTTATATGCATCTATATATAGCAGTAGCAGATATTTCAGGCTTGATTTATGTATTTCATCCTATTATGCATGGAGCTGCTATAGCAACAGGATTCATATTGTTTTTTTATAGAGTCAAATGTTCATCTTAAAGACCAACAACATGAAGAAAAAATTCTATTTTCTAATTGAATTTAAACTGTAAGTGGTATTCCACAGGGAGGAGGATGGGCTGTGGAATCTTGATAAGTAAAAACTAATGAGATGGCCTTTGCTGTGCTGGTCACATAATAACTATAGTGACAAGGACCTCTATCAAGAAATAAAGCAGAAGATAAATTAGATTTTTCTAATATCTATTTCGTCCATAGTTCACAAGTGTCACGAGGAACAGTTTCTATTTATCATACGATTGTAAAGACCCAGCATGATTTTGCTAGGAAAGACTAAATTGCAGTTACTACTGCATTATTTGAAGTATAGACATAGAGAAAAAGAGGAAAGATTGATCAATGCACAGTCCCTGGTCCCCTGACATACACGTATAAGTAATTTATGCAGATGCATGTATACAAAGAAAGGGTTTTTTTTTTATTTACAAAATTATGATCATAAGATTGATAAACCACCACACCACATCAAGGTAAAACCCATACTATTTACCTCTGGTCATAATATCAAATGCTAAAGCCTCCCAGCATAAAAGCATTACCTGACATAAAGGTCTCCCAACCTGGGCATTGGTTTCATCCATAGGGCTTAGTACTCCCCCGCCATTAGCTTTCAAAGGGGAGAGATTAATCCTCCCCCGCTGGCGGCTTTTATGCTCCTACAACCTTTCTTCTTTGCATTATTAGAAGTACTGTATGTAACTTTTTTTTTGTCACCATTAAAAATTTGATTTTTAGGCACATAAAAGGTTGATGTGTGTTTTCTTTAGAAGCACAACTATACTGTACTTTATATAAACAAGCTGCGGTATTACCATGGGGGCAGCCATTCAAGCACAGGGTACACAGTAGATAACAAATAAGCTCTGAAAAATCCTGTTGTATATTATATCTGTTGTGTATCCTGTGCCTTTTCACATTGGAATGGCTGCTTCCATGGATATACAGTAGCTTGTTTATATAAAATATAGTAGAGTTTCTGAAGCAAACACACCAGTTGTACCAGTGCAGAGCAACTGTACATTATAATTTCATTACTTTTCATACACTCACAATAATTTGCTGGTGTTACTGTTCCCTTAAGGTAGTTTTAGTATTTAACAGTATTTAATGTCAGACCACCCTCAATTATTTCCAAGCCAATCATATATAGACATGTTGCATTGCCTTTCATCTTTCAAAAAATAACTGAAATTTAAACACAAACTGTAACAGTCTAATACATAGTGATTTAATAATGTAAATCCATTTTAATTGTTAGTCAGTTGCATTCAGTGCTTGGCCTGTTTACAGATAAAAAGCTATTCATGCAAATATTTCACAAAAACTTATATAAAGTGCTCGCAATCAGGGGTGCTGAGCCAATGAGGCAAGTTGATATCTCATAGCGCTGTCATTTATTGGTTTCTACTTTATTGCAGTGGTCTGATTGCTGAGAATTTTCTTACTATTCAAATTTAAACTGCAATGTTTGTTTGTTACTGTTTTACTTACTGAAGATTTGCTTATTAAAGTGATTACTATGTTTTATTAATGCCGCATTATTATTCTCCAGATTATGACTTGTGTTTGTACATATATATAATGGTAAAAAAATCTGTTTTTACAAAGCTACTAAAATAATGTAGTTTTTCTGACAAGAATGATTGCCTTTTCTTGATTTTTTTTTTACATAACTGGGTACTTAATACTGATGAATAATTTATTTTATATTGCTTAATCAAATCTTGCAGATAGAAGAAAAATGCATTTATTCATTTATTCAGTAGAGCTGCATTTAAACTATAAAATGCAGTTACTCTCCAATATGAGTTTTCGTTGTATTGTATTTATATGTATTTGAGATAATGATAACAGATCACAAAACTACAGCTTGATTTTTAGACTAATATTCTCTAGGCACCATGTGTAGCCAACAAATAATATTGCTGCAAATGTGGTATTTTTAGTTTTCTTTGGAAAAGCAGCTGATAAAGAAATGTTAACAATAATTATGCATTTTCATGGTCTGGAAACATCCACCAGGAACTTTTCATTATGTACTGAACTATTTTCAATAAAAAGTAAAAAAAAAGAATGTTAACTAATGTGGTGCCGCGATTCAAAAAGGGATCCCGTTCTCAGCCTCAAAACTATAGGCCAGTTAGTCTGACATCAGTGGTAGGAAAGCTTTTCGAAGGGTTAATAAAGGATAAGATACTGGACTTGATAGCAAATAACAATACTATGATTTTGTGCCAGCATGGTTTTATGTGTAATAAATCTTGCCAGACTAACTTAATTTCTTTTTATGAGAAGGTAAGCAGGGACCTTGATTCTGGGATAGCAGTGGATTAGATTTACTTAGACTTTGCTAAAGCATTTGAAACAGTGCCACACAGAAGGTTACTGTTTAAATTAAGGAATGTTGGCCTGGAATATAGTATTTGTACCTTGGTAGAGAACTGGCTAAAAGATAGATCACAAAGAGTGTTGGGAAATGGAACATTTTCTAATTGGACCAGTGTTGTTAGTGGGGTACTGCAGGGCTCTGTACTGGGTCCCTTGCTTTTCAACCTGGAGGTGGGCATTGAAAGTACTGATTCTATTTTTGCAGATGATACTAAATTGTGTAGAGCTATAGGTTCCATGCTGCCACTCTTCAGAATAATTTGTTTAAGTCAGGGAACTGGGCAGCAAACTGGAAGATGAGGTTCAATGTTGATAAATTCAAGGTTATGCACTTTGGCAAAAATAATATAAATGCAAGTTATACACTAAATGGCAGTGTGTTGGGAGCTTCCTTAAATGAGAAGGATGTTGGGGTTTTTATAGATAACAAGTTGTCTAATTCTGGGCAGTGTCATTCTGCTACTAAAGCAAATACAGTTCTGTCTTGCATAAAAAGGGCATAAACTCAAGGGATGAAAACATAATTATGCCTCTTTATAAATCCCTAGTAATGCCTCATCTGGAGTATGCAGTGCAGTGTTGGACTCCAGTCCTTAAGAGGGATATAAATGAGCTGGAGAGAGCGCAACTAAGCTGGTTAGAGGCATGGAAGACTTAAATTATGAGGGTAGACTATCCAGCCTGGGGTTGTTTTGTCTGGAAAAAAGGAACTTGCAAGGGGACATGATTACACTTTATAAATACATTAGAGCACATTATAGATAAATAGCAAGATGACCTTTTTACCCATAAAGAGGATCACCACACCAGAGGCCACCCCTTCAGACTAAAAAAAAAGGCCTTTCACTTGAAGCAACATAGGTGGTTCTTCAAAGTGAGGTTGTGGAATGCCCTGCTGGGTGATGTTGTGATGGCTGATCCTGTTAATGCTTTCAAGAGGGGCTTGGATGTTTTCTTGGACAGACATAATATCAAAGGCTATTGTAATACTATGTGAAGGTATGGAGGGGTGTGTGTGTATGGATAATGGATTTTCATTTTGTGGGGTTGAACATGATGGACTTTGTCTTTTTCCAACCCTATGTAACTATGTTAATGTATTCAGCACATGATGTATAAAAAAAACCATCACATAAAGCATAGCCCTTGTGTCATAATGGTTAATTACAGAGTAATCAAGAGAGGATGCTGCAAAAAATAACTAGTACTGATTGAAATAACAATATTAGCTTGCTGTTAAAATAAAATGTGGGCTGAAGTATTTATTTCAGAATATAATATGTCGGCAACCAATATATCATCATGAGTATAAGAGTTGTTTTAATGCCTTTATTGATCAATATTGATCATAAATTATTTGGTATTAAAAAATCAGGTATCAAGTGTAAGATTTATTTTTGCAGGTAAAGTTGTTGTACCGTGTTAGCCAGTACAAATTGTTACAGTAACAAAGTGGTATAAAGGTGATACATTTATTAGCTAAAAAAATTAATCATAGTAAGCTTTCAGAACATGTTAGTTCCTTTTACAAGCTGATAAATGTTCTGAAAGCTTGCTATGATTATCTTAGTTAGTCAAAAAAGGTATAGGCTTTATACCACTTTTTATTTTTTATTTCAAAAAGGTTATGCTGTAAGATTTATTTTAAAATGCTTCTGTAGCACACTTTTTGGTACTAAATTATCCTTTTACAGCTTATTTCAGGAATATCACAGGACCCAAGGATGAGTCTTCAGTTAACTGCACTATACAGTGCAGTACAAAATAAACATATGATCAACAGTAGTTTTAAAGAACATCAAGCTCAACAATCAACATAAATTCAATATCAAAATCAGAGTTTAGCAGCAATAGGTTTGCACAACAAAACAAAACTCAAACTGCACCCAATCCAAACCTGCTAAATCTTAACAGACACCAGGCCCTAACCCCCAAAATTCTGCAATTGTAGAACCTGCACCAAACCTGTACTTGTGTCTTTACACTCTATATGCTACTTCTGTGTGCACCTCAGGTTCCAAGAGAGGGAATCTTCAGAAGAAGAGGAGGAGTTTTCTTCCACAGCTTGACCTGCAGCCAACCCAAATACGTAATGGTCACCCAAATTTCAACTCAAACTCACGGTTTTCAGGTCAACGTTCAACATCACTACTACATATTCTCAGTTTAAAAAACATCCCATACAGGTCAGTAGTGATAAGTGAAGTTTGTGAAGCTGCAAACTGGTGGATAACCAGAGCAACTCCATTTTGTAACAGCCAATTATTTGAAGGGAAGCACAGCTAATTTAAAGGTGTCTTATTAAATAAAATAGCCAATTCACATAAATCTTACTCCTGGTTTGGTGGGTTCTAATATAGTATATACAAATGTAAAATGAGAAATTATTCTCAATAATGAGCAAAATTTTACTCCCAGTGCAGCTTTGCAGCAATATTTTTCACCCAAGGTAAAATATTTTTAGCATTCATACTATAATTTATAAGTTGTATGGTCTGTTTTAAGCATCGATCTATTTTACAGAGGGAAAAAACACATACATCATTATTATCCAACCTTGGCCATCTGCATCAACTAATTTAATTGCAGCCCTACCAAGCGCTACCCCACTATACCGTATTTCAACTTATATGTTTATACGGTTTCCCTGGTGGTCTAGCAGCTGCCCCTCAAGCACACGGGAGCGCCCGCCGTGCCTCTGGCGGGGACGCTCGCCGCGTGCATCCTCCTCCTTCCTGCGCTGGTTCTCTAGTGCACACCGGCGTGATTACGTCGACGCGCAATGGTGCGAAATTCAAATAGTATTTAAAGGGATCCTTGAGTACAGAGCATTGCCCGTTGTTAGGTTCTATTAGTTAGTTCCTGGGTGCTATTACAACTGTTTCCTGTGTGTTCTCCTGGTTTTTGACCCTTGCTTTGCCTGACTATTCCAATCCTGACCTCTTGCCTGTCCCCTGACTATTCTGATATCTCCAATCCTGACCTCTTGCCTGTCCCCTGATTATTCTTCATTGGCTAATAGCCTGTCTGACTATTCTGTTCCGCTTGTGCTGTTCCGGCCCGCCTGTTCCACTTGGCGGTATTCTTCAACCCAGTATCATTGGTGAGACGATCATGCCCCTGTGCTAGCCAGAACCCTTAGCTTTGCACCTCTCGATAAGTCCAGGTGGCATCTGAGTAAGCTGAGGGCTCCTCCCGAGGCCAAAGGCGGTCACTTAACTGGTGAAGCCGAGCTGAGACCAAGGTGCTTAGCAACTGTTCTGGTATTGGGTGCCGTTCGTGACAATATGCATATTGAAAAACTGTGAGTTCATTCATCACTTGATATAAAGCATAAATTATGTACTGTAATTCCCTCAGAACCTCTCCTAAAATATGTTAACTAATAACTGAGAGAGAGAGAACCACAATGAGGTTGCTCTTGCATCTAGAGTGAACCCATTTGTTAAGAACAAATAAAATAAGCTTTAAATTGACATTAGAAGCATTACATGAGTCAAGCAGTCATAAAGTACTAAACATCTAAGAGAAAAAAATATTTATACAATACCACCAGAAGAAATACCTTTAAAATGTAGATCTGAGAAGCATAACATCATTTATAGCTATAGTTTAGAATTCCCATCCAAAACATCAATTTCCATTACACTAATCCATCTTCAGAAACTTTAGCAATATTACAGCCACAGTGAAAAATCAAGATGCTAGTTTCAGGCTTTCAATCAATGGCTTAACACTGCAGGGTAATGTGCTTTATCTTAATAGTAAGATTGTGACTGGCAAGCGCAATAACACACAGATAAGACTAGATTTGTATTGCACAGCCTGTCAACATTAAATTTAAAGTGTTCCTATTAAATGAATTCTGGATTAGAGATCCAGTCATTGATGAATGTTTCATTATATGTACCTTAAAGAAAGGGGGAACCACAATGCTTGAATTGATTAAATTTTACAAAACATTTATAAGTGTATTTGCAGATTTTTACAATATATTATATATGATGGGCAATTGTGCTTGTATCTGTAGTATTGAAATATGGGATGCTATCTTGAAGAGCATTTCTGTATTCCTACAATTTGATGGAAGATAAAGAATAATTGGACGTTTAACCCAAATACCAACATACAGTATACATTTGTTACATCCTACCATGTCTCATTAATATGAGCCATATAATAATTTTCTGTACATTCAATAAAATTTAAACTTGACAGTTTGCCTGACAAGCTATGTTCAGTCAACAACTGAGCTTTTGTGTGGTATTTACATTCTCTGCAACCTTTTCTATAGTTTATACAATCTAGTATCTGTGAATGAAATAATACTGCATTGCTCTCGGAATCTAAAATGTTCTTTCCAGCAGAATTATCAAGTTTAGAGAATGTTATCATTTTCTAACATTCAAGTTTTGGAAATTCAAGTCTGAATTTGTGATATTTGCTGCAAATTTTTTTTTTTTTTATATTTATAAATCTGCCCCAAATGCTATAGCCTTGTTTTCAAATTGTAAAATAATGCTTTAGGAGCAAAGTGTTATAAGACATCCAAATTAGAATTCTCTTCTTCCATATGCAATCTTGTACATTTCAGGTGCCAGTAAAGTAGCTATCACAGACTATAGTAGCCTGCTCCATGTCACCACTGATACATAGTTGTTCACTAGCTATGATCCAGCCTCTTGGTTATTTCACAAAACTTCTGTGTACCTGATTGAGTCCCTGCCTTTTTCTGTCCTGGACATTCTGAGTCTAATATGGAACTGCTGAGGTAAAAACTTGGTAATAGCAGTCTAAAACTGTATATACTGTATCTCTGCAAATACTAAAAATAGAAAAGTAATATAATGTGCTCAGAGATCTTAACCAATAATGGCTTATGTCCTGTTATTCAAACCCCTGTACTTCAGCAATTGGCAGACTTGTATTTGCACACACCCTCCTGTACTTTATTATTAATTTGCACTGACTGCTGTGTAATAATCGGTGTCCAACTTTTTTTGCTGCTCCACTATTATTTAAGCAACAACTGCCTTACACCTCTCTGCTCTCTTTGCAAATAATAAATTGGATATGCAGAATATTTCTATTTGTCACTGTACAATACTTTCTTGGCTGCAGAATCTTGCAGATGGCTGAACTTTCAAATCAGCTCATCCAGTTCTCATGTAAACCTCCAGAAAAGAAAAAAGAAAGAAATTTTCATATCACTTATTTTTTCTATTCTTGTATTTGTAAAAATACAGTCAACTGCCCATCTAACTTTTTCAGATGCCTTCATATATTTTGTAATACTCCAGATGCCAATTTCCTCATTTAAACATTATATTATACTTGGGGCGTCATGGCATGGGTGTTTTGAGCAGTGAAAACTTATAATGATGATTAATTGTGTATACTAAGGGGCAGATTTATTACTGGTCGAATTTCGAATACAAAAAAAAATCTAAATTTGAACATTGAATTTTCTTGGTGGACATTTTTGATCGAAAATGGACCTATTTTGATTGAATAAGGCCGTTTTTATAGAATAAAAATCATTCCAATCATTCAAATACATCTTTTGATCCAAACAATTAGAATAATTGTTTTAGCTACAATAATAGAATTAGCTACAATGGCCATTCAGCAGCTTTAAGGTAGCGAAGTGTCAAATTTGAAGTTTTTTAAAGAGACAGTACTTCAAAATTAGAATTTTCAAATTTTTTCAATTCAAATTTAATTTTGGGTTATTCGATAGTCGAAGTAGCCCAAAATTACTGCGAAATTCAAATTTTAGAAATTTAAATTCTAAGTGATATTGCCAAACCTATTAAGTAGATGAGATTACAAAGTATCTACAGTATCTTACACACCAGAAATATACATATTTTAAATGGAAAATTAAGATTGCTAAAAAAAATTTGTGTATTTTGTGTACTGTATACCATTCTAATGCGTATAGAAAGAAACCTATAATTATCATATCAGAACCATAAATGTTATTATCCATGGGCGATCCCAGACACGGAGCCGCCTCAGGCGGCCTTGAATTTTATGTCTCCCCTTCCCCACGGAATTCAAAAGTGAGCAACGGACAGGGGTAGGGGGGGTTCCACTGTGTGCAGAGCACTAGAAGAGCCAAAATTACCAGGAGCGGCTTTTTTGAGTGCCTCAACTTGCCTCATTGGCAGAGCGACCCTGTTATTATATGAATATTAAACAGAATAAGACTCTCTCACTCAATATATTTAGCATATTAAAATGGAATTCAGCCCCTCCCACACTAACCCCCAGCCTCACCCCCCATTAGGCCCCCCTCCCTCTTCCCCCCTGGCCTACCTCTCCCCTAGGGCAAATGCCCCATAGTCGCTACTTACTCCTCCATGCAGGTCCCCATCAGCCATGTTCCCGGGGCGCCATCTTCTCCAGTTACATCTTCTTCCTTCTTCCGTCCTCACTGTGCATGTGTTCCGCATGTGCTAAAAGTTCACGAAATTCGCCAATTGAACTTCGTGAACTTTCTATGCATGCGCAGTAGTACAAGCCGGCAAATGCGAGGACTTCGCTGGAGAAGATGGCGCCCAGGAACATGGCGGGAGGGGACCTGCACGGAGGGGTAAGTAGCGATTTAGGGGCATTTGCCTAAGGGGAGAGGTAGGCTGGGGGGGAGGAGGGAAGGGGGCCTACAGGGGGTGGTGGCTGGGGGTTAGTGCGGGAGGGGTTGAATTCCCCTTTAAGAAGGAAAAATTATAAGTCTATTATTTTGAGATGTGTGAAAGGGTTGTGATTACCTTTATGATTCAGAATATCAGTCAGTTAAAAGCAATGTTTATTCTACACAGCCTGAAATGAAATTCACTGCAATGCTATATTAAAAGCAAATATACATTTAATATGGCATGCAAATAGATATAAGGTTACTGAGCTGTGGACATAGCTAAAGATAGAAGTTGGCACAAGATACAATTACTTTCCTTTTCTTTGAGCAGTAGATATAAAGGAACTCAATTTCTTGTTGTAAATGTCAACGTTGCAGGATTTATGTCTATTATGAAGACTGAACAGAGCAATATACCTTTTTGTCATTCAAACTTGAGAATTAATACAAACTTGGAAAATGAATATTATACTTTAATTAAGAATACATTACATCTTCATGTAATGGCCACCCTTGTTTAACACACTTTTCTCATTCATTTGACAAAGGACATTGCTAATGACTTACTGGAATTGTGTCAATAAATTTGCCACATTCTTTTCAAATACATTGCATAATATCCAGTCCAAAGCACGGAGCAAAAAACAAGGGTAAGTAAAATTTCACCTTCAATGGTCCATAGTTCATTCAAATTGTCCCAACCTTATGGATCATACACTCAACGCATTTCGTGGCCTCTCGCCACTTCCTCAGAAGTGATCACATGATCCAAAACTATCTCAGAAGTTAAAAACCCTATAAACCTGCCTGTCCTGTCCCCATCACTGTGAGAAGTGAATCAACAGGCAGTTTACTCGACCTCTAATCACCACACTAAATAAGTTCTGGAACTTGTTTAATGATGATCATCAAAAGGCGGTAGAACTGTAGATACAAATGATACAGTGGTATCAGAATACATTCTGGATACATAAGATACAGATGAAATACAATAAAACATATATAAACATCTGATAGGCATTATACAGTCCTTATGTTGCCTAAAACAGTTGTCTGCTGAGAGGGAAACCCTGAGTGATAAACTACATCCAGGATACATGTAACTGTAAAATACACATATTACAATGAACAGGCTTTAAAGTAAAATGCAAATATACCAACAATGCTTGAATAGGCCTGCTTGGAAACAAGGATGGGTGAGGATTCACAGACTAGTGAATTGTGACTGTTACCACAGAGATGGCTGCTTCCTTTCTGCTCCAGGAAGTGATGTTATCAAAGGTGGCAGAGAGAATTTCAGAATAGGAAGTAAACAGATTCCAGGCCACAGTGCTAGAAATGACCAGCAGGTGGGGTACCCTAAATGTTCAATACACACATGTATAACAAACCATTTCATGTGGAGAAATTGACAGCACTTAAAGAATCATTATACATGTACACGGAAGATAGACCAAACTACCGTTATGGCATCACAATCCCCCACCTGGTATTTTAAGGGATTCCAAAATTTAATTTAAACTTTAAAGAGCACTCCTCAGGAGGTAAAAGCAATACGAGCTCTGTAAGTGGTCTGATGAACAACCCTGAACTTCCTTCTTTTGTAAGTTTTACCTCTACCTCACGGACCATATCATCCTTGTCTGGGAAGGTCTTTGTCAAACGACCCGTAGGCCACTCGATTTACTTGGCTTGGTTATTCTTCAGAAGCACCTGGCTGGATATTAGGCCTGTCTGACTGCCACTTCTTTCGTAGTTGCAGAGTAGACAGATATTGTTTACTCCATCTGTCCCAAAAGACCTTGGCCAGACTCTGGACCTGCCTCCATTGGTGTTTGTAGAAGTCTTTGCAATTGACTTCTTCAGGAAGCACAAGATTTGATGCAAACTTCTGGGTTATAAATTTGGCTATGTCTGCAGCAAGGACTGCTGCACAGAGTTCTAGTCGTAGCATTGTGAGATCTGAATGTGGGGCTAGTTTTTCCTTTCCTAAGGCAAATCCAAGGTGAGCTACCACTGTTATTGCCTGTATGGAAGCATCTGAAAACACACAGAGTTCTTTATACTGGGCGTTGGAGCAGGAAAGATCTAGATACCTTGATCTGTTTCAGCTGTTGGAGGGATTCTCGCCAATTTTGCCACTGATGTTTCTTCTCTTTAGGCAGGGGTGCATCCCAGTCTTGGACGTCTGCTGTGAGTTCACAAAGAATAGCTTTTCCTCTTATGGTGACTGGTGCAGCTATTCCGAGAGGGTCATACACACCGTTATCTGTAGAGAGGACTCCTCGACGATTGAAAGGGTTTTCCTCAAGTGACAATTGGAATGTCAAAGCATCATCTTTAAGGTCCCAGCGAATGCCAAGGCTTCTCTGCATGGGCAAGGAGTCAACACTGAAATCAAGGTCTCTCAAGTCACTTGCCCGATCATCGGAAGGGAAGGCCATCATGACTTCAGTGCTGTTAGATGCTATCTTGCATAGATGAAGGTTGGAGCATGCAAGCATCTCTCTTGTTCTTTTCAAGATGTCAATGGCCTGTGTTGCATTGGGTACGGATCAACATAAAAGTCTGTTTCCACAAATTTTCTGGTGTCTACATCTTCTTCACATGCTGCGCATTTGAGGCCAAATATAGCTATTGCTGGTGAGGGGCTGTTGCCAAAAACATGCACTTTCATCCGCCATTCAATGATGTCCTGCAATGGGTCATTGTCCTTGTACCAAAAGAATCTTAAAAAGTTTCTATCTTCGGGTCTGACTACAAAACAATGAAACAATGTCGGCCACAAAGGCAATAGTGTCTTTCCGAAAGCAGAGCAGCACCCTAAGGAGATTATTGTTGAGGTCTGTGCCCTTCAGGAAGACATCATTAAGAGATGTACTGCAGCACTGAGCTCTTGAACTGAAGACCACCCTAATCTGCAGGGACTTTTTTGGATGATACACTCCAGATACCAGCATTCTTCAACTGCCCTCAGGGGTGGCACTACTTCTGCATGGCTGTTCTGAATCACTTTTTCCATGAATGCAAAGAAATGTTCTTTCGTGTCAGGCTTCAGCCTAAAGGACTTTTGTAGAGACCTGAGATATGCAAAACCTGGGTTGTGTTATTTGGTAGGCGCTGTCTTTGCAGTTTAAAAGGCAATGGAGCGACCCAGCTGTTATCATCCCTGTAGAAGCCTCCCTTCATTATCTCCACGAAAGTGAGTTCACTGAGGGAAGGAGCTAATTTGTCATCCTCTTTAGTTCTTTTGAAGGCTCTGTGTCCTAGAGGGTGTTCCATGTAAGAAGAGTTCTGGACTGATGAGGCTTGCAGGGTCAAGGGCGTATTCAGATTGAAGCTTTCTTTCACAGTGAGGTAGTTTAGGCAGGGTGTAAAAAAGGATTTCCGTCCATCATCTAAGGTGTTGGTGTAGCGGTTATGCACCCGGTCTGGCCTGTGGACACCGCCTAGACATACATTGTCTACTATTACCCACCCCAAGTCTAGTCTTTGGGTATAAGGGGAGTCGTGTGGCCCGCTGATCTGGTCTCTTACTTTGTGGATCCTAATGATGTCTCTGCCTAGCAACATGAGAATGGGAGCATTAGGATCAAGCTTAGGTATCTGACTGGTTAACAGTCTCAGATGCTTATGGTGAAGTTCAACCTCAGGGGTTGGAATCTCTGTCCGGTCATCTGGGATTTTGTTACACTCTATGAGTTTGGGTAGTGGGACAGTCACACATCCATCTAGGGATTCTAAGTGAAAGCCGTGCGCTTTTCTCCCAGTGGTGTTAATGACTCCAGCACAGGTTCTGAGAGAATAGGGAAATTGGTGGCCCTTTGACCCAAAAAGCTCAAAAAACTCTGAGCTGAACAATGATCTATTGCTTTGATCATCTAACATTGCGTACATTTTGATTGCTATTTCCCTGTGTCCTATAGGAAACCCAAGAGAGGGAGTGCTGCTCCAGATCCATAAACACCGGATTGGTGTCAGGTGCTGTTAGGTCATTGGCCCGCTGCCACTCAGAGCCCAAAAACTGTATAAAGTGAAAACAAAAAACTTGTGGCACAACAGATACAATTTGTATCTGTGATCAGTGTTTTATTAGCTCACATACAAAGTGGCCTCAGGCTTGACATAGGGCCCAGTGGAGGCCTGAAACTTTGCCACTTTGTATGTGAGCTAATAAAACACTGATTACAGACACAATTGTATCAGTTGTGCCACAGGTTTTTTGTTTTCGCTATTTGTCCTATAGGAAAAACGCTGACCAAGCAGATTTTTGAGCATCACTGCTGCTGTACTGGACTCTTGTCCCTCACCACCATGCTGTCCCTCAGCTGGAGATTTCACAGATCATGGAGCAGGGCCAGGATGGAGGGCAGACATGTGAGCATTTTGAGCAGCTGACCGTCTTACCACAGTCCTTTGCCATATGTGTAGTAGATGCACAGCAACAAATGTTATTTGCTTCAAGAAAGTCTTTATTCCAAAGGTTTTGCCTTGAAGACACGACATTTAAACAGAGAATAGGGCTTGTGATGTATGGGGCAACCTTGGTTAAGATCTGCCATCTTGGGTTCAGTGGGCTCCTTCAGTGATGGTGTAGCTGAAGGGATGTCAGTCTTGCGCACTAAAACAGATATTCTGTGAGTTCTGTGGGTGGCATTCTTGTAGAAGTTTCTCTCTAGTTTCTGGCCGTCTGAGTTTTGAAGAGCCACAATAAACCCTAGGTCGTTGCACCTCTTTGCTTGTTGGATGACAAAGTTCACAAAGAAAGAGAATGATGGGAAATGCACATGATGCAGCTCCTTATAGTTAGAACCCTGACCTCTCTTGCAAGCAAAATGGCAGTTTTTGCACAATGCTGTTTATACCTCAGGGTTGGGTCAAGAACCACTAAGCCTGGGAAGTTATCTTCCTTCTTTGCAGCTTAGAGTTCCATCAGCAAACTCTCTGAGCCTCTGATGATCTTTGTTGGACATTTTTGTGAGGCCATCACTTCTTTTCCACATTGACTCCTCTATGATCTTGGGGGCCCGTAGCACTCATCAAGTCTCTGCCATGCTATCTGTAGACCCTTTCTGGAGTCATTCACATAAACAGCTTATATGCATTTTACTTGTTTGCCCGACTCAGAGCCCAGCCGTCTCACAGAAGGTCTATTTCTTCCTTATATGAAAGATTTAGCTCTGTTTCTAAATGAAGCCAAGCAGTCCCTATAATTCTCTGGGAGATTGTCAAACTGCACAAGTCCTTTAGTGCTGATCTCTTGCCTAGCCATAAATCTTACCAGATCTGACATGTTTTGGTTGTGAGTTGGTAAGTCTGAGTAATGGCTGGTGGAAGGTATAGTTCTGGTGGATGGGTGTAGGCCCTTCCCCTTTGTGGAGACAGGGAATAGCTACAATGGTCTGGAGAACCTTCTCGGTAGTGTGGAGTGTCATGTCGCTGGTTGCTAGTAGCAGGATTTCCTATGCTGGTAGCAGGATTTCCTATGCTGGTAGGCAATTGTGACAGTTTGTGGCCACTGTATCTGTATGGATGCATGTCTCCCACTTCTGGCACTGGATCAGAATGGCTGAGTGTTTGGGAATGCTTTTGTACATATTCCTCTGTGTGCTGCATAACAGTTTCAGGCTTTACATCATGCTGGATGGCAGGTTTGTCACTAATAATGTCAGTCTCTGTTGCAGCCTTTAACACTTCTACTTTTGCAGTTGCTGCAGCGGCTGACTTTTTCAAGTTCAGCACTTCCAGTGAGGCTTCTAGACATGCCATTTCTATCTTTATCTCTGCTTCTTGTTCAGCAAAAGCTATTTGTGCTCTGATTGCCTCTGCTTCGGCTCTGGCCAGTGCTGTTGTCTCAGAAGTGTGTTATCTTTATGAATGTCTAGATGAGCATGACACCCTAAATCTGGTTTTTAATGTACATTCAGACATCTTTGTGTTGCTAGATGTGTGAATACGTGTATTAGTAACTTCAGTCACGCTGTAGTGGATGTTGTGGCTACACCTCGTTGCTTGATGGTGGTGTATCATCTGGATCAAGTGCAGCCTATGTTCAGTGTTGTTCTACTGTCCTGTCCCCATCACTGTGAATCAACAGGCAGTTTACTTGCCCTCTAATCTCCACACTGTAAAAGTTCTGGAAGTTGTTTAATGATAATGATCAAAAGAAGGTAAAACTGTAGATACAAATGATACAGTAGTATCAGAATACATTCTGGATACATAAGATACAGATGAAATAAAATAAAACATATATAAACATCTGATATGCGATATACAGTCCTTATGAGGCCTAAAACAGGTGTCTGCTGAGAGGGAAACACTGAGTGATAAACTACAACCAGGATGTATGTAACTGTAAAATCCACAGGCATTAAAGTAAAATGCAAACATACCAGCAATGCTTGGATAGCCCCGCTTGGAAACAAGGATGGGTGAGGATTTCACAGACTAGTGAATTGTGGCTGTTGCCACAGAGATGGCTGCTTCCTTTCTGCACCAGGAAGTGATGTAATCAAAGGTGGCCGAATTGGAAGTAAAGCCAAACCACAGTGCTAGAAACGACCAGCAGGTGGGGTACCCTAGATGTTCAATGCACGCGTGTATAACAAATCATTGCATATGGAAAAATTGACAGCACTTAAAGAATCATTATACATGTTCACACTGCCCTTAAAAACATTAACCCATTAAGGGAATATATCAAGCCATGAAAAGCTAGTACAGAGATAAAAATCAAATTGGGCATACATAAAACAAATTTATATATATTGTCCCTCTTTAAGTTATATTCCATTAGAGAGCTATTATACTTATGTCTATCCAGTATTTCAATTTAATACATACTAATTGTAATGCATATCCTAGTAGTAATAAATATATTTAGTAGTAGCATGTCAATTCCCACTCTCTATTTAAACCTCCAAAAGACTCCCTAGTTTTCAATTGGTAAATCCAAAAAGCCTCTTTCATTAATAATCTTTTATCTAAATCTCATCCTCTAACTTGGAAACTAGGTTTATCTATAATCTGAAAAGTGAAACATTGTTTCCCATTATGTTCCTCAATTGAGTGTTTCGCTACAGCTGATTTTACATCCTTTCTATCTATTGCAGACGTGTGTTCCAATATACGAGTTCCTGCCTTCTGTAACGTCTTGCCTATATATTGGCATCCACAACTACATGTTGCAAGATAAATTATTCCCTTGGATATACAGTTAAAGTATTGTTTTATTGTATAATTGTTTGCTGTAGTCGTGCTAGTCCTTCCACAGGGATAATTGCCGTAATATCTTAACCAAGGTGTAGTGGATCTCTTGTCCTTCTAATTAAAGGTACTCCTTGACAACCAGTATGCCAGACTATTAGATTTTTTGTATACAAATGCAGGTTTACCTTCTATGTGTCGTGCCAATACGGAGTCCTGTAAGAGGATCCCCCAATGTTTCTGTATACTTTGTTCAATTAAATTAGTGCCTTTATTAAATGTTGTGCATAAATGTAGTGGTTTCTGTTCCTTCTATCTATATCCTTGATTACGTGTATTGTTCTTATTTAAGAGAATGTTTTTTTTTTGTAACGTTTTATTTGCTAATTTTTTTTTTAGTAAACAAAGCACTTTGTGGTACGTACAAACATAAGAGTAATACATATGTCACAGATTAGTGCAAAACAACATTAATAGAAAAAGAAAATAGGAAGGGCTCCAATAGGAGCAAAAGACATTGTAGTGCAACAGGCATTTGCATCAGTTGTATGAAAAGCAGGCATAATCTTGGACTATGATAAGCTGCATACATGGGGGGGCAAATTTAGCAAAGAGGAGGTGGGCTCAGGCGTGGAGATAAAGCCAGCTAGGTGACCGAAGGGACATGGGCGTCATGGCGTAATATGGGGAGGACTGCGCAAGGGTCTCAGTGATTGCTACGAGGCCAAACCCCTAAGTTCCCACAACGACCAGACCTTGAGGTAATAATCCATCCTGTTTTGCATATAGGCAATGTTTGACTCAAATATTCTGTTGCTGTTAACTCTCCGGATGATTTTGGGCTTAGTTGGCGGTGTTGGGTCCTTCCATCTGGAGGCAATTGCTAAGCGTGTATCCATTAAGATCTGATTCACTAGAGCCTGACTGCTTCTACGTAATTTGGGGATGGGTTTACCAAGCAGGAGAACAATCTGGTCCAATTTGGACAGGATGGGCTATTATCCAGCTAATGAGATCTGCTACCTCTTTCCAGAGCTGTTGTATGGAGGGACAGTCCCAAAAAATATGTGGGAGCGTGCCTTGGGCCCCACAGTTCCTCCAGCAAGCGGGAGAATGATTTGAAAACAGTTTGTGCAAGCGATCCGGGGTGTATTACCAGAAGGTTAGGATTTTAAAGATGCTCTCCTTTTGACGGACACAGGAGACCATTCGCCTAGCATTGTCCCAAATAAGGGACCAATCTTCAGCTGTCAATGGATGCGGTAGTGCCTGATCCCACTTGTCCATGTATTTGTGTATCTGTTGTGTGGGACCTGAGGGAATGGAGAGGAGTTGGTAGATTCTAGTGATAAGGCCTTTCTGTGGCAAGCCGACCGTTGCTAGCAGTTCAAAGGCCGTAAGGCGGTTTGCTTTGGCATACGCGATGTAGGGTCCCAAAAAATGGTGAATTTGGAAGTATTCGAAAAGTCTGATGGGTGTCTGTGGGAACTTTTCCTGGATTGTTTGGAGAGGCAGGATTTCATGCGTGAGGGGATTGAGCAGGTCCCGGATCTTAAAAAAGTGAGAATTGGACCATTTTGTGTAAAAGGACGGTTCCATCCCTGGGGGAAATGCAGGGTTTCGCAGAAACGTGGTCAGGGTTGACTTGGAAGAACTTAGATTGTGTTTGAGCCTAGTTTTATGCCATATTGAGCAGGTGAGTCGGGTTGCAGAAAGTGCAGAGGTGGGAATCTGGGCAAAAGTCTGAGTGGTCCCAAATACAAGCATTTAAATGAAAATCATTAATCAAGACATTTTCAATATGACCCCAACTAGTGTGTGAGGTCCAGCTAGACCAGGCCAGTAGCTGTCTCAGATGTGCAGCTTCATAATATTTTTGTAGGTCCGGGATGCCCAAACCTCCCTGTCTAAGTGGTGTCAGCAAGACAGATTTAGCAACTCTGTGAGCACAGATAAAATTATGGAATTGAGATTGGATAGCCTTAAATGTAGCGGGGGAGATAGCCACTGGGAGAGTCTCAAATAAGTACAAATATTTAGGTAAAAAAGACATCTTTAAAGCTGCTACTCTGCCCAGCCAGGAAATGGTGTATTTGGACCAGTTTTCCAGCAAGCTCTTTGTATGTTGCATAAGGGGTTTGAAGTTCAGGTTATATGTCTGACTCAAGTCAGCTGGGATCTGGGTGCCTAAGTAGGTGATAGAGCAGTCTTTCCATTTATAATTGAAAACGGCCTTCAAAGCAGCTAGGGTTCGTTGTGGGATACGTAAGGGGAGGGCCTCAGTTTTATCAACATTTAATTTATAGCCTGAAAGGGTACTATATGTGTTTATCAATTGGTGTAGATTTGGCAAGGATACAGGGGGGTTGGTGATGGTGAGCAGCAAGTCATCGGCAAAGAAAGCTATTTTATAGTGAGTTTTCCCTACTAAGACTCCCTTTATATCTGGATGGAGGCGTATAGCGGCTGCCAGAGGTTCTATGCTCAAGACATAGAGCAGGGGGGATAAGGGGCAGCCTTTCCGCATCCCGTTAAAGATTGGAAAGGGTTTACGCGATTGCCCGGGGAGTTTGAGGTAGGCTGAGGGCGTACTGTATAAGTTATAGATGGCAGCAAGATAGGAGCCAGAGAGATTGAGGTGTTCCAGCAAAGAGAGCAAGTAGGTCCAGTCCAGTCAATCAAATGCCTTCTCGGCATCTAGGCTGAGGATTAAGGACTGGTCTCCTCTCCTCTGGAGAATCTCAATCAGGTCAAAGCTGTGTCTGGTGTTATCCTCTGCTTGTCTGCCTAATATGAAGCCGACTTGGTCCCTGTTGATCAGGCCTGGCAAAATGGGGGCTAGTCTGTTTGCTAATAGTTTAGAAAACAGCTTTAGATCGGTATTTAGTAAGGCTATGGGCCTATAGTTGGGGCACATGGTGGGGTCTTTACCTTCCTTCGGAATCAATGATAGATAGGAAGTTAAAGTTGTAGAAGGGATAGGGTTGCCTTGAAGATATAGGTTAAAGAGTTGGACCAGGTAGGGTAAAAGTATGTGTTGGTATAGTTTGTAATATTTGTAGGGTAGGCCGTCAGGCCCTGGTGATTTCCCATTGGACATTTGCTTAAGTATATTTGTGAGCTCCTCTGCAGAAATATTGGCATTCATAGAGGAAAGGTCATCCTCAGAAAATTTGTATTTAAGAGAAATTTTGACCTATCATTCAAGACTGCCTTATCATAGGCTATCTTTATGTCCTTCGTATCATAACCTCTAGATACAGAGTGATCCCACAGTTGCATCACCCTGGTCTGAAAATTATCCCAAGTGGAACAAATCTGGCACAATCTCTGGAATTGTCCAATCAGAATGCCCTGGAACACTATGTCCAAGAACGGTATACTATCTTTATGTGATTCAAAAGTAAAAGAAATACCCTCCACCACATTACTACAATAGTTTACAAATTCTTGCAGGGATGATTCATCTCCATCCCATATACCAATACAATCCTCAATGTACTGAAAAAAATAATAGAAATCTAATAGATTTTATCAAAAAATCAATTTGTACCTCTGAAAATAGGTTGGATTTATCTAACCAAAATTTTATAGCTATGATTCCCACCTCTTGATTAATAGAAGAATTAAGAGCTACAACATCCATAGTAAACCAATGATATGTATCTTTCCATTCCCAATCTTATATCTTATTTATACACATTGTGGTATCCTTTAAAAAAGTTAGGTAGTGTCTCCACCAAAAGTCTAAACATAATGTCTACATACTGTGACAATCCTTCACTCAAGGATCCCACAATGGCCACAATCGGTCTCCCCTTGACATTATCTAGGGATTTATGTACCTTGGGCAGAACAGGAATCACTGGACTCCTGCACTCCATACTCTCTATCACTGACTGTTCTGTCCCCTTTTCTAATAAGGTTTCCAGTTTCATCCTGTATTTATTGGATAATTTTCCAAAGGAATATACATCTCTGTATCACTCAGTTGTCTCATTACTTCCATAATATATGTAGATGTATCAAACACCATAACGGAACTACCCTTGTCTGCGTTTTTTATAACTAGGGTTTTATCCTTAATCATTGTAAAGCCTTATATTCCTCCGTGGTTCAGTTAACATATTGTGGTGTTTATACAAATGGCCGGCAGGTGGCACTGTGCATACATAGGACTTTCTGTACAACTTGAAAGTGAAAGTAAGACTTTCTGCTGTTATGTAATGGCTGCATGAACACGCTAATAAAGCATTGTTATACCCTCCTCATCCTCGGCTACCAAACACAACAAATGGTGAC
>CM044436.1:58974587-58988482 GCA_024363595.1 Xenopus borealis | reverse complement strand
TAGCCTTAGAACTAGCCTTAGATAAAACACCCTCTATATCTCGTTGTACCAATTTATGAAAAAGATCTATTTCTACACTTTTTGATTGTATAGGATAAAAGTCAGATTGTTTCTTTTTTCTTATCACGGGGTCTCTTATCACAGGGTCTTAACTATATACTAGAAGTAAGATGTGATGATTTTTCTGCATTATTGGATCTAAATAGATTCATAAGACTTTTAACTTTAAAATTACATTTTACATGCAACTCATAAAAATACAGTCAAGTAGGTGATAATATGTTACATCTTGAGCATGGATCTCCACAAATGGATTTAAAGAGGATCTAGAAAGATCTTTACATTTGGATTTGGAGTCTAGTGAGAATTTGGAGATGAGAATGGAGGTGGAATTGCATGACTTCTGTGATCTGGATTCCTTAACTACTATGACTGATTGATTAAAATCCGATGAGAGATATACCAGAAAAGATTGTACACTCTGGAAAAAAGAACTTGACTGACTTTTATCCTATACAATCAAAAAGTGTAGAAATAGATCTTTTTCATAAATTCACCCATCACTATTTCTGACTATGATCATGTTATGGCTACTTCACTTCTGAAGCTCAGCCGAATTCCACTTTTGCTTGCATGCATTACATTTTATTGTCCTGCTGACTGTTCTCATATCGGGCTTGCATCCTGACACATTGCTTGCTTTGTGAAAACCATCACTTACATACATGCATTGTTTTTTATGAGCCTTTATTCTGATTTAGGCATTACATGTATTGCATATTTTTATAAATAGGCCCTAGGGGCTGATTTATTAATGTATAAATTTTTATGGTAAATCAAATTTTTTTCTCTTAAACTCATGAATTCAAATTCAAAATCGAATCAAACATTCAATATTAATTACTGTGCCTCAAAAATTTTAAACTCATTCCTAATCCTTCAGCATCTAGAAGATTGTGAATTAATGTAAAAGTCATCCTAGCTAAAATTTAAGAGATTTTTTTCATTTAGTTTTTTTAATTTTTAACATTTTTGGAGAATGTTGAACAGTAGAATATTAGTAGAATATGAAATAGTTGCATTCAAGTTTTTTCATGGCTTTATTCATTCAGTTTGAAAAAATGTATAAATTTGAATTTTGATAAATAGTCCCCCTTGTTTATATAATCAATGCCTTAACAGTAGAATATCCAAAGTGTGTCAGCAAAAATTAATCAGATGAGAGTCTAGGACAGGCCAGATGAGGGATAAATTTGATGCAGCAGGCTAGCTTGAATATAATGTTATATATAGAAGGGGAGGGCATTTTTAGTTGCTTAATACTATTTGATTAATGATTATTGATAATAGGTTGAGTACAGAGGACCTCTTGTCTGTGTGAATTTTGTTATCACATCCTCAGTGTGGTGAGCACAACTTCCCTTTTTTGCTATAGTTTATACAGGAGCAGTGGCAAGCTCTATATAGATCTATATATCTATATCTCCCAGTTTTCTCAGGTGGTTCCATTGTTGGGCAATCATATGGCAATAATTTGGGAGTTTAATCTTGAGAGTAAGCACGTTGCAGGTGAAACTTAGACTCTGTGTAAAATGTCTAATTAAGCAGTAACGAATCCGATGAAGTGAGTGTAGGACTGGCCAGACGTCTCCCATTGACTCAAACAGCAATTCGGCAGCTTTTAGGTGGTGAATAGTCAAATTCAAAAAATTTTATTCAAATTTTTAAGAAAAACTTGAATAGAGTTTGGATAATTGCCTAGTCGAATTTGACATTTTGACCATAAAAAAATGAAAATTCAAATTTTCAATTCAACCCATAATAAATGAGCTCCTTAATGTGAAAAATAACATTTTCTTAGATTGCACATCTGTCATGCAGCAAATTAAAATAATAAACTAGCAATTGGGATATGCCATACGTCACATTAGAATTGGCAGGCTATATACTACACACTCTTTTTTTAATAACTGTTCTGCAAATATGCTTTTGCACAATGTTTTTCTATTGATTATAACAACTGTCCAACAATAGTCAAAGCACTTCTCCTCTGTGAAATCCCTGAAGGAATGTGTTAAACGTGAATGTATCTCCAAACTAAAGATGAGTGACATAAATCTATAAATGGAATTTCCAGAAGAGATACCAAGAAAACATACAATAAACAATCATTTTTTATTCATGATTTTTACATTTTCCAAAATCAATCACTTGATACTTTAGGGTTTCAAATAAACTAAATATTCATGTGACATTAAATTGGAAGCAAAATATATTTAATATGCTACAGTATAGTCATTAAACTGAGTTGGCATTAGTTAAATTATATTCGTGGTTTGAAAGTTTGATTGCATTTAACTGCTTTTCATTTGAGGAACCAAAGCTTAAATCTCATTTTAAGAGTTCTGAGCTATAATTATGCCATTCACACAAGATTCAGAATATTGAAACAATAAATTCAGGCCTATTTAATAATCATGGAACCTTTCATTTAAGCATTTACAAGGTTTTAGTGAGAAAGTTTGCCACTGGTAAATTCTATGTTTGCTTGCTTGTTGCTCTGGCATGTTAATATATAAATTTTAGCACTCCTACCGTAAATACCTGTAACAATTATAGTTTATGATAGTAACTACATAAATGAAATATGCAGAAAGGAATTAAACCTTATTGCAGTTAATGTAGTGCATTATTTTCCAAAAGAACATCATTAGTTGAATTGAAATCACCTTTGTGCAGTCAAATAAAGTGTAGTATAAATAAATGTGCTTCTGAATATTCCTTGGGGGTCATAAAGAAATAGAAAGAGTATGGTACAGCTGTCAATCTGCCAAAAACAGGCTGCCCACCAAAAGTGAACGACTGAGCAACAAACGTCTAGGCCACAAAGAGACCACAGACACATACTGTATGAAGGAGGCTTCAGTGGCTGATAAGGGTAATTACTTATGCAATTGCAGTGTGCAAAGTGCAGCTTTGCAGTGCCCTATAATTCCAATGTTATTACAGAGGGAGAGTTACAGTATGTCAGATGCACTTATTGGCAATTTGTCAAAAGGCATAATTGTGCATGTATTGTTCAAAAATATAATTAAATATTTATTGGGCAAACCCGCTGTCTCACACAGTAGATGCTGCACCCAGATCCACACACTACAACTTTAAATCATATACAGAAAGTGTGCAGCCTCATACTGAAAAAACATTTATTTGTGCAAACACAGAAAAATATATTCACAAACACATCTTTTTAACAAAATCCACAGTGCAGTGTTACCCCTCTGTCTGCCTACCTGTTTTAGCCACTCCCTCCTGACGCGTTTCCTCCTCTGATGAAGCGCCCAATAGCGCGAAACACGTCAGGAGGGAGTGGCTAACACAGGTAGGCAGACAGAGGGGTAACACTGCACTGTGGATTTTGTTAAAAAGATGTGTTTGTGAATATATTTTTCTGTGTTTGCACAAATAAATGTTTTTTCAGTATGAGGCTGCACACTTTCTGTATATGATTTATAATTGTGCATGTGCCTTTTTTTTTAAATTTTCAGAAAACTGAACCTAGAACTACATAGTTACATAGTTACATAGTTACATAGTTAAATTGCGTTGAAAAAAGACCGAGTCCATCAAGTTCAACCCCTCCAAATTAAAAACCCAGCATACATACACACACACACATATCTCCACTCTTTCAAACACAAAACATATATGCCCATAGATATACCAACTGTAGAGTTTAGTATCATAATAGCCTTTGATATTATGTCTGTCCAAAAAATCATCCAACCCCCTCTTAAAAGCATCAACAGAATGAGCCATCACAACATCACCCGGCAGTGCATTCCACAACCTCACCGTCCTGACTGTGAAGAACCACCTACGCCTACGGCCAGCTTGAAGTTGGTGGTAGGTCCAAGGATCTGATGTGCTAATAGGCATACTGTACTTCCACAAAACTCAGAACAGGACACTGGGGCTCGTTTTTCGGGCGAATTTTTTGGCTGCAAATTTTTGCTGGCATTTCGCGAATTGCGGGAATTCGCCGCGAATTCGCCCCTTGCGAATAAATTCGCCCATCACTAATCGTCAGTTTATTAAGAATTTTTCCCTCATTGTGGCCCCCATCACAATCTTTCTAAAAAAAAGTGCTTCTGAAGCTATTCATGCGTTTGAATTTTTTAAAAAAAATATTTAGTTCTGCTCCTATCCTTTGTCACCCTGATTCTGCCCTCCCATTCATAGTGCAAGTGGATGCTTCTGAGATTGGAGCTGGGGCAATCCTTTCTCAGAGACACCCGACAACCAACAAAGTGCATCCCTGCGCCTTTTTCTCTAAAACGTTTTCCCCTGCAGAGGTAAACTACAACATAGTGGGCAATAGGGAATTGTTGGCTGTAAAATGGGCCTTTGAAGAATGGGGCATCTGCTTGAGGGTGCTAAACAAGTAACCACGGTCTATACTAACAATAAAAATCTTTGATATATTGAATCTGCCAAATGTTTAAATCCAAGACAGGCCAGATAAGCTTTATTTTTTAGTAGATTTAATTTAATTTTGACATTTAGGCAGATGCACTCTCTAGAAGTTTTGAACCTAATTTCTCTGAATCTAGTGAGTGCACCTCCAACATTCCTCGGGAAGTAATTCTTGCATCATCTGATCTTTCTTCTTTATTGTCTCCTTTCCAATCTTCTGCTCCTTTAGAAACTCCTGCTGGGAGGTTCTTTGTACCATAGGGGCTAGGGAGACAAGTTTTAGAAGAGGCATCCAGGTATTTCTAAGACAGTGTCTCTATTGTCCCGCAGTGTTTGGTGGCCTTCTTATAAACAAAAGGAATACACTGGCACTTCAAGGCTGGTGAATGGCAAGGATCCCCCTTGCCGTTTATTAGTGCGAATGTGCAACGTTTCGGGGTAACCCCTTTGTTACCCAGAAACGTTGCACATTCGCACTAATAAACGGCAAGGGGGATCCCTGCCATTCACCAGCCTTGAAGTGCCAGTGTATTCCTTTTGGCTCTGTACACAGAGGGTGGCCGCTACCTCTTACACTGGGCAACAGGCGTTCTCTATTTAAGGGAGTGTTGGGTGAGTGCGCTACTTTATTTTCTTTCTTCTTATAAACAAGAAACTAAGGCCTTTGTCTCCTCCTGTTCCGTTTGTCAAACGTCTAAATCTTCCCGTACCTTGTCTCAAGGTTTATTCCTCCCTTTACCAATCCCTGATAAACCTTGGACTCATCTATCAATGGATTTTATTGTGGATCTGCCCACTTCCCAGGGGAAGACTGTTATATGGGAGGTAGTAGATAGATTTAGTAAAATTAGTCATTTTATTCCTCAATTTCCCTCTGCCAAAGTTGTAGCTGAATTATTTGTTTCCAACATTTTTAAGTTACATGGCTTTCCTTTTAATATTTTTTCTGACAGGGGGGTTCAATTTGTTTCTTAATTTTGGCAAACTGAAAGAGTTAACCAATGTATTGAACAATATCTCCAGTGTTATGTTTCTGATAACCACACTATGTTGGCTGATCTGTCACCCTGGGCGAATACAATGATGCTTTTTTTTCTGAAATTTGGTCCCAAGTTCACGAGTCCCTTTCTGCAGCTACCTCTGCCCAGAAGGTAGCCACCGATAAATACCATAGGGAGGCACCACAGCATAAGGTTGGGGATTCTGTCTGGTTGTCTACTGAGAATATTAAATTGAAAGTCAATTAATTGGTCCTTATCCTATTTCCGAAATTATCAACCCAATGCACACACTGTTACTCAAGACTTTATGGTATAAGGTGCACCTACTAAATACTGACTACAAATACTTTTAGTCTACTGAATATTATTTAAACATAAATAACATAAACAAGTATAAGATAATGTTTTATTATTAAACTAATAAACATTTTTTTAATGATTTGATTAAAATTGAGTCTTTGTTTCCCTTTAATGCTAAGCTTTCTGGATTGCAGGTTTCCAGATACGGGATTCCATACCTGTACATGCATACATACTGTACATTCCTGCATAGCCACTTCCAATGGTAAGATTAACATTTGTCCTTAACTCTACTTAACTTTGTCCTTTAACATTCACTATATTTTATTCTATCTTATGTTTTCCCTGTAGTGAAATTTATGGAAGATCAAACTAGGGACTCCAGAATTATTCCCAGCATTGTGCTCTTATCAGAATATAATTTCCAAAGAGGAAAAACATTAGTCTAAGGTTCAAATGGGAATTTGAATTTTTGATTTTTTTTGTCAAAACTCACAATTTCAAATTTAAACACATTTAACACCTCAACCCTGGTAACAGTGCTAATTTGAATATTATACAGTTCATGTAGTCAATGGCAGAGGTCACTTGAACTATTTGAAGTTATTAATAGTAGCAATGAGCCAACTTTTTGCAAAGTTTCGCTGCAATAATTATGCCCCGTAGACTCCAATGGGAGAAAAAAAAATTGAGTTTTTTTCCATAGGAAAACTCCATTTGAATTCAATTTGAGTTTTTGGGCCAGGACAATTCTATCGAATTTTAGATGTTCTAAGCTTTTTTTAACATACTATTTGAATTGTGAATAAAATAAAATTTATTAGACGTTAAAATAATTCACATTACTATAAAATTTGATCTTTGATAAATGACCCCCTAATACACTAGAGACCTCATTCCAACTGTGTATTGAAAGTTCTAAGCTCTTAAAGTAGAACTAAACCCTATAAAAAATGTGGCTAACACATTTTATATACTGAATGTATCAGCCTAAAGTAATTATCCAGGACATCAAACTTGTCACAGAGGGTCACCATCTTTCAAAGTGTTTGCAACACTCACATATTCAGTGGGCTTTGAGCAGCTGTTGAGAAGCTAAAGTTGGGGGTTGTTGCAAATTATCAAGCAGAAAATGAGGTTGGCCTGTAATATAAGCCGATGCAATTATGTCCACATACACCTCTTTTGCTTGAGCTGTGATACACATCCACAAATGTTTGATATTTATATATTAATCTGACTTTTGTGGATCCCTGTTCTTTAAATAAAACAGGGTCTCTCACTCACACCTTTCATCTCATTGACTGAAAACAACAGACTCTGGTTTCACTTTCAACAAATATGATATTCCAGTCTTAAGTATTCACTTACTTTTGCCACAAGCAGAAATGTGGTTGGATTTTTTTTTCAATACTCGATTATATATAATAATTTTTGTTTCATTTGTTTTCTTCATCTACTTTTAGGACGTTTAAAAATCAGATGATGTTTCATATAAAAATGTAGAAAATGTAAAAGGGTTCACAAACTGTCAAGCAACATTGTACATACTGTACAGCAACTAATAGCTATATGAATCTTTACCCCAATGTTTGTTAAGCTGATTGTCTTTTGACAGATCTAACTTCATTAAAAAATGTTTTGATTTTTTGATGTGCACTGGGTTTCGTGCAATTGCACGATTTTATCTGAACTTCTGGGGGGGAAATACGAAAAATTTGTGGTTTTTGGAAAAGAAATCCTAAAAATTGTGGAAGTCTGAGTTTTCCCTGCAAAGAAAAAACCTGTGTGGATTTTCTCTGGGTAAAAGGGTTCACAAACTGTCAAGCAACATTGTACATACTGTAAAGCAACTAATGGCTATATGAATCCTTACCCTTATGTTAGTTAAGCTGATTGTCTTTTGACAGTTCTACCTTCATCAGACAATGAAGTTTATTTTGAATATGAATATAATATATTCCTCATTCAATATTTCAAAATAAAAAGAGACATTAAACATATATATTGACAATAAATATCACAATCCTGGTCAGTCAATGACAGTCCAGATTTGCTTCTGAACCTAAATATTTTCTTCATATATTTACATATACTTATGATTTACTTATAGGAAATATGTTTTTAAAAAATGTTATATTATTTGCAAATTAATTGTAGGGGTATGCTATGGGCTCCCTAATGTACAGTATGTGAGGAGGAGTAGGAGGCGGCTAAGCTCCTGATGCAAATAGAAAAGGCTGCTAGTTTGGGAAAAGTAATGATAATGGGGGATTTTAGTTACCCAGATATTGACTGGAGCAACAGTACTGCCAGATCAGTCAATGGGAACAAGTTTATAAACTTATTGCATGACAATTTTATGGCACAGGTTGTTGAGGAACCAACCAGAAAAAATGCTATTCTGGATCTAGTGATCTCAAATGACCCTTATAGCAAGTGTGAAAGTTATTGAACCCCTGGGTAATAGTGACCATAATGTTAAATCATTTATGCAGTTATTTATTAAGCTCCAAATTCCGAAAATCTGAAAAATTCATGCTTTTTTAAAAAAAATACTGAGATAAATTTGAAGCTTGATAAATGACCCTGTTAATGTCCCCTGTAAAAAACAATTATACACTGGGGCAACAAAAACTTGAATGTGGCCTCTTTGCAACAGGATCTTAACAAACTAGCAACCAGGGCAGCTAAGTGGCAAATGAGATTCAATGTTGATAAATGTAAAAAATATCCAAGCCACTTATGCCCTTCATGGGACTGAACAAGGTAAATCCATTATGGAAAAGGACCATGGAGTCCTTGTAGATAATAAACTTGGCTGTAGAAAGCAATGACAATCATCAGCATCAGGGGAAAATAAGGTCTTGAACTGTATTAAAAGGAACATAGATTCAGGGGAGGGTTGGGCCAATCTTCCACTTTTGTAGAGTACTGTTAAGGCCCCATCTAGAATATGCTGTACAGTTTTGGTCTCCAGTGCTCAAACAGGACATTACTGAATTAGAAAGGGTACAGAGAAGGCCAACTAAGCTAGTAAAAGGTATGAAAAATTTTAGCTGGCCAAAATTGGGGATGTTCACGGTGGAGAAGAGGCTCTTAAGGGATAAGGATATGATAACAATGTGTAAATAGATATGGGGATCATATAACAATCTCACTAATGCTTTACTTACCAGTATGTCTTTCCAGCTGACACAAGGTCACCCATTCCGATTAGAAGAAAAGAAGTTCCACCTAAATATTTGGAGGGTTTTTTTTTTTTTACAGTGAGAGCTATGAAGATTTAATTCTCTCCCTGAATCAGGGACTAGTCCGATTGCCTTTTGGAGTCAGGAAGGATTTTTTCCCCCCTCTGAGGCAAATTGGAGAGGCTTCAGATGGGGTTTTTGCCTTCCTCTGGATCAATTAACAGTTTGGCAGGTTAAAAAATAGTTAAAAATTTAACTTGATGCACATATGTCTTTTTTCAACCTCACTTACTATGTTACTATGTAACTTAGAATGAAATGATTTATGCCTTGCTAAAACAAGACCATGACAGAAAAAAGCAAAATAGTTAATAATCATTACCATAAAAACCTGCTTTATTATGTGATGGCATTAAAAACAAAATTAGGCTCTTATGCAGATGCTCTCCTACAAAAGCTACTGTACCATAAATTAACATTTAGCAATGTTTTGAATATTTGAAATACATTAAGCTATACTGCACCCTAAGGTTTTGTTGTAAAAATAAAGAATACTGTGACATTGTTTTGTATTGGCGATGACACTGTACTCAAGTCATTTCAAATGCTGTAGTTGCCAACGTTATTACAATAAATGGCAAATACATTTTTAAGAAGCATCTCAACATTCTTGCTAAAGAATAAAAATGACAGCAATTAAAATATAACATATTGAATACACCATTTAAAAAAAAACAATGTGGAACATAGTATGTAATATTTAGATTAGATCAGATTTATTAAGGGTCGAATTTGAGTTCAATGGAGTTATTCAAGCCAGTGTATGATAAATTACAAGAATATAATTCAAATCTTTTCTAAAATTCTATGAATATTAAAATTTTACGAAAAATCCCGATTCAAAGTTTCAATACGACCCTTGATAAATCTGCTCCTTAATGTAAAAAAACATTGATTTTGAATAAAACCTTTACAAAACATAGCAAGCGTTTCAAAAACTTGAATGGCAGAAAGGCAGAAAACAACTCCAAATTGATCCAAGGAGGTCCCCATAGGTAAAACAGCAATTCGGGCAGGTTTAAGGTGGCAAATAGTTGAATTTGAATTCTTATCAGGGTATGATACATTTTGGCAATCTAATTAAAATCTTTTCTAAAAACTCAAATCGAATTTTAACAATTCACTAGTCAAATTTCACAAAAAAAACTTGTGAATTCAAATTTCAAATCTCGAAGATTCGAAATTTTCACTTCAACCCTTGAAAAATCTGCCCCTTAATATTACTCAGTGTAATAGGTGTACCTTTCAGCTCTATCCTGTTTTTACAACATAATTATATTACAAACCAAATCATATTGCAAAGTGATTAACATATATTCCATACCTTTATTATTATTATTATTATTATTATTATTAATAAATTGTATTTATATAGCACCAACTTACTGTATTTTGTAGTGCTGTGTATATCCACTCTATATTACCTGCAAATCCTCCTTAAGTTTTTACTGGATTTTCTTAAGATCCTTCAGAAACCCTTTATCCAGAAAGCTCTGGAGTAACAGGAAGGCCATCTCCTATAGATTCCAATACAGGAGGCAGAGAAGGTACATGGCTTGTGCCCCCAAGCTTTGCACCCTAGGCACGTACTTATTCTGTCTACCCCTAATAGACATATAAAATCATTCATGCGGCAGTAATAAATGTAAGAACTAGCAGGACCAAATCATGTTTTCCCTCTTGAATCATGAAGAGCTCTTGCTAATGAAATGAGCTAAAATCATATGCAGGTTTTGTTCTGGTGGAGGATTATGTGCACATTGTATATTATTTCTGGAAAATTATGTATCACTGTATGTGAATATGGCATAAAAAATTGTTTCATTCTTAAAATTGTATTACCTACTTTGCAGAATTATTCATGTTGTGCCTGATTAATATGAACACTAAAGTGGCATACAAATGTTAATTTTCCTTAATGTTAATACCTTCATAATAAAATTTTGCTTTCTGTGAATTAATATATAATTATTTCCAATCATATTTTATAGCATTGCAAAATAATATCATGTTAGTTGTTTTTGTTTTGATGCAACCACATTGATGCCACATTTAGTTTTTACAGATATACCAGTCCTTGCACATGCAAAATTATAAGCTATTTGAGCTAAGGAGCTTACACAGAAGAGAAAGGAGACAATAGACTCAGTTTAGGTAGGATAACTAAATACTGAATTATAAATTGTTGTTAGTGAGAATCAACTGTAGTAGACAAGATGGTGGTTCTCTTCCATAAAGATTACGCATTTTAAGAGATTATATAAAGTTTAACAATTTGGGTACAATTGTGGAGATTCAAGAAAGGGTTTTAACTGGAGTTACTAACATACACAATTTTTAGGTTTATTTAGATTACAATGATTATTAGTATTATATATTACATACATAATCTATTAATATACATATTAATATATTATTAATACTGTATGTGTTATATATATTTAATCTTTTGAAGCAGTAGACGTTTTTGCTACACTAAGGGGCAGATTTTGAATTTGAATTTTCAAGTTGTTTTTTATGGCCAAAACTGTCAAATTTGACTAGGTAAATGTTAAAATTCCATTGAAGTTCTTGAAAAATTAGAATACAATTTTCCAAGATTCACAAAACACAGACAAAAATGGAACGTGGCATCCAAAAACGAACGCCCACGTCCAAACGAGATGTGGCTGCATTTCGCTAATTTTTCACCGTTTCTAGAGAAATTTGCAAAACACAGCCGATTCGCCCATCACCATTTACCACCTAAAACCTGCTGAATTACTATTTTAGCCTATGGAATATGTCATGGAATCAATTTAGAGTTGTTTGCAGCCTTCCTGACGAGTTTTTGCGAAGAAAATGGATTCGATTTGGCGTTTTCAGATCCTATTCATTATTAGGTTTTTTAATAAATTTTGATTGGTCGAATTTTTAGTTCATTGGAGTTTATGGGCATTTTAAAAATTCCCATGAATTTGAAATTCGACCCTTGATAAATCTGCCTCATAGTAAAAAACCACTCTAAACCACACAAAACTTTTACATGTGTTAGTAACACAAAATATACATCTCTTTATTTAAAAGATGTTATAACAACTCAACAGTCAAGAAAGCATCATGGGGAGGGCGCATGCGTGCCATGACGCGAAGCGGACGATGAGAGAGAGAGCTCCGCATCCACTCGGGGAAATAACCCGACTTTAGCCTCATCAAAGCGTCGCTTCAGCACTCGGGCTTAAATTAAAGCAGAGGAGGTACCTGGCCGACATGGGGAAACGACGGGCTAAAGAACACGGAGGCACAATGTCCCCGTTTTTACAGAAAACCCCGCACCGCCAACAAATCCAAGATGGCGCCGACGAAACTGAAGCAGAAGCGCCGCATGACTCCTCTCCCCCCAGCTCTCCGGGACTGCTCGATATAGCTGCACCCTCTACTCCACAACCCTCTGGTGAGTCTTTACCGCACAACAACTCTGCTACATCCCCCTCACAAGATATGCAAGGGGCAGAAGTAGTTACAGTGCAGGTCCTTACCCAGCAATTAGCCGAACTGCATAAAAAGCTGACAGGCTCGATTGCAGACACAATATGCCTGGCTCTTAAAGACATACACGCAGACATTAGCAACCTGGGAGAAAGGACAGATCAGCTTGAAAACAATATGGATGAGCTGACCACCAGATATAATCAGCTAGAAGAGGAAAACTCCATCTTGAAGGAGGAACTTTTCTCACTAAATTCACATGTGGAGGACTTGGAAAACAGATCCAGGCGGCAAAATTTGAGGATCCGAGGAGTCTCGGAAAACATCCTCCCACAAGACATCAGAACATTCTTGCGCTCTCTTTTCTCCGCCATTAATCCTGATCTTCCAGTAGAGGCATGGCGCTTCGACAGAGCACACAGAGCACTCGGAGCTAGGCCAAATAATGCAAATACACCAAGAGATATAATCGTATGCCTACATTACTTTGAAAGTAAGGAAAGCATCATTACCAAGACCCGTAATGCTACACATTTCGACCACCAAGGTCACAAAGTACAAATATTCAATGACATCTCCCCTATAACACTCAGCAAAAGGAGAGAACTACGCCCAGTGACCCAGAAGCTAAGAGATAATAATATTGCTTACCGCTGGGGATTCCCATTCAAACTGACGGCAACTAAGGGAAACCGTCAATACAGCATACAGGATCCATCACAAGGCCCTAAACTACTACAAGACCTTGGCCTCACACCACTGGACCCAAAATCTCTCCCAACGAACAGGAAGAGACAGCTTACACCCTTACAACCAATCTGGGAAAAAGTGAAGCAAGGAGCCCCGAAACCCCCAACGGTTGCAACCTGAAGGTGTCACCCCTCAGAATTAGACCTTCATCCTTATCCCCCAGTGGAATGCGGGCCGATGTGAGTATCTCTTAATTCACTCAAAGACACCTGGAACGCTCCCAACACAGACATGGTTAGTCTGTGGAACCCCAACCCCTGGTATTCAGGGATAAGGGGACGAATATACACTTTAAATTGGACATTTAAGTCGTTCTTACTTTACCTAAGTTGCTACCTATGTTGGACATTCCCACCTATTATCATTCTCTTTCCCCAGTTAAATATTTGGTTTTGTATCACGGATGACATCCCTTTGGTAAAATATTTGAGTATATATGCAACTCGGTTCCAGCAGTTTAAACATAATGTAAGCTTTCAACCCAATACAATTTTACCGATATGTATAACAGATAATAACATGTTAATGTATTGCAAATATCAATGTAAGCCTAATTTGGTACAGTTTTATTATGGTTAAACTATTAACGCTAAATGTAAATGGATTAAACAGTATAATGAAAAGGTATATGTTCATCAGGGAACTACAT
>CM044436.1:58941364-58974487 GCA_024363595.1 Xenopus borealis | reverse complement strand
GAACTCATTATATTCCCTCCAAGATCTTCCCCTGTTCCTCAGATATCACTCACAGTAAACTACACTACTTTTCATTCCATCACACAGGCCTGCTATCTGGGAGTTATACTAGACTCGCATCTGTCTTTTTCACCACACATTCAAACACTTGCAAAATCTTGTTGTATTCAACTACCCAACATTGCCCAGATAAGACCATATCTCACTTCAGAATCAACCAAAACACTTATTCAGTCTATCATCTCCCGATTATTGCAACCTACTCCTTGCAGGTATTCCAACAAGTCACCTTTCACAACTCCAATCTGTTTTAAATGCTGCTGCTAGACTCATTCATATATCTCACCACTCAACATTTGCTGCTGCCAGATATATGCCCCTTCACTGGCTCCCAGTCTCCTCTAGAATGAATCAAATTCCAATTACTAACCCTCACATTCAAGGCCCTTAACAATGAAGGCCCTCCCTATATTTCCTCTCTGATCTACAAATACACTCCAACACACAACCTTCGCTTTGCATCTGACCTATGCCTCGCTTATCCTCTCATCACTTCTGCCCATTCTCATCTTCAAGACTTCGCTCAGCCTTCTGCATTTCTCAGGAACTCTCTGCCTCAAGCTGTCAGATGTTCTCCTTCTTTTCAAACTTTCAAAAGCTCCTTAAAGACCCACCTGTTTAAAAAAACTTATTCAATGTACCTTAATTAATCACTGCTGTATTATAAATCATAAAATTGTGTCTAAAATCCTAATGTCTCAATTGTACCCTAAGCAACAATAGTATTGAAGAAATCGGATCCGCACACACATGCTCTTGCAGTTGGGGGGATTCCCCTTTTATTTCACCAAAGAATCTTTGGTGAAATAAAAGGGGAATCCCCCCAACTGCAAGAGCATGTGTGTGCGGATCCGATTTCTTCAATACTATTGTTGCTAAGGGACCTCGCCGGGTCTACGGGAGTCCAGCACCACGTCAAGCAGTGTGAGTAAATTGCGGCAGTGCGGTGGCAAAAATAATTGTATCAATTGTACCCTAACCTTTAGTTTGATCACACACCCTCCTGCAATGACTATCTTACTACCTGCTGCAAGCTGTGCCCCCAATTCTGTTGCACCCTAGGCAGCTGTCTAGTTCCAGGCCTTTTTCCATCCTTCACAGGAATCTCCTGTAGCTTTAAACATCCATACAACCTTCTGAGTGTGGCCCTGGAAGTGACATTAACTAATTAAATATACACTAGCAGGGGACACCTGTGGCTAGCCAAACAACAGTGAACTAACAGGGGGACTGCCACAAAGAGTGTAAATGCTTATTGCCTAACATGTTAAAAATAATCTTTACTTTCACTTTTAATTCACTTACTTCTGGCAACCAGTTTTAATTTCAAAGTGTTAAAAACTTTATTTTCCATAAAGGAGTAAGGGGAAGACTAAATAAATAAAGTTAGTTCATGTAAAAATAGGAGGAAAATGGGCTAGATGCAGATTGACAGTCTTTTCCATATCTCACTTGTATCAGGATAAGATACACAAGAGTAATTGCCAGGATAATGGAAAGGTAAACCTTGATGGCATGCATGAATCTGTTTTATTTACGGGATTAAAACCACCAATTGATATCCCTTGTACTTTGTGGTTAATGTCATGGCCCCTGAGGGCAATTTATTTGATGCATATTTGAAAAAAATAAACATAAAAACAAAGCTTTGTTTTCTTCATTTACTATTTTGCAAATTAGACTAGCTTGCTTCATAAGAAATATACAGAAATTAAAATTAGCTGTAAGTGTTTTCTTTCTGTACATTGGCTATTATGCTAGGACAATTATTTAACGTATACTTATTAATTAAGTAAAGGAATTGAAAAGCCATAATGCATTAGTTTGTTATTAAACTAATATAAACAGGAAATAAACTAAAATGCTTTTTTAACACATGGTAACTGTTACTGCCTAGATAAGTGAAAAGGAATGAGCTGTCAGAGCTTTATTTTCTTCTTATGCCGTTGTTACCTAGCCTAAACTTTATATTTGGCATGAGTCTGTCACCTAGTGGAGATGAATATGTCACCACATTCCAAAGCAAATTAACAAACTATGAACCACCAATGAATTAGTCTCAGTTGCCTTCCATTGTAAGTAAATTAAGAAAAAAGTATCCATACCACAAATAAAAGCAATTGTATCTTTAATTAAGAGTTATCTTTAATTAAGGATTTAAACACTGATGCTTCAATTTCTATTTTAAGTATCCTAAAGGCTAACCATTTAACCTCAGGCAACTGAATTCTGAGAAACCTAATAGTAAGGGGCACATTTACTAAGGGTCAATGTGATTTTTTGACTACATTCAGAATTTTTTTAAATCGAATTTCAAAGTAATTTTGGGCTACAATGACTATTGCATAGACCAGAATTTGATTTAAATTGAAAAATTTTGAATTCAAAGTACTGGCCCTTTAAAAAAAATTCAATTTGACTAGTCGCCATCTTAAAGCTGCTGAATTGCCATTGTAGCCTATGGGGGAACTCCTGGAAAAAAAATTAGTCAAATTTTGAATTTTTTTTTTTTATACGAAATTCGACTCTTTGTAAATCTGTCCCTTAATATTAAAGGCCCCAAAATATGCATTTTGAGAAACAGTGGATTACATTTTTTAATATTGTATGGATAGAAATTAGTGAAACTTTTTTTTAGTATAATACTTATACACAGGTACTAAGTAGTCAACATACTTACTGAAATGTATTTAATACTTAATAGAAAAGCCTTTGTTGGCAATGACAACTTCAAGACACCTCCTGTATGCAGAAACTAGTCACCCACATTGCTCAAGTGTTATTTTGGATTTCATCTGACCAGACTATATTCTCCCAGAAATTCACTCTAAGGGGCAGATTTACTAAGTTTGGGTGAAGGATTCGAATACAAAAAATATGAATTTTCGAATAAAATTTTAAGCTACCTCGACCATCTAATTGGCTAAATTAGATGGAATGGAATCATTCAATCGAATCTAATGATTTGAATAAATCAAACGATGTTTTTTACAATTGTTTCATGAAATCTGATGATCGCTATTCGATCATTCGATATATTGAATAGCGGTAAAATCCTACGAAATTGATTTTGGGAAAAATTCGAGGGTCGAATTCAAAGGTTTTTAACCCTCGAAATTCGACCCTTGATAAATCTGCCCCTAAATGTTGTCTAAATGTTGTGCAGCAAACTTTAAACAATCTTCAACATGTTTTTCCTACAGCAGTAGACTGTCTGAGTGCATTATTTATTGTTTTCTTTGAAACAACTGCACCTGCCAATTCAAGGTTTTTTTGAAGCTCTCTGTGAGTGATCCTTGGCTCTTAAACAACTCTTCTAATTACTCTTTTGACTCCTCTGTCAGAAATCTGGTTGTGACTGGTTTAGGTTGAAATGATGTAATTTCCACTTCCAGATTATTCCCCAAACAGAGCTCATTGGAACATTCAGAAACGTAAAAATACGTCCGTAACCAATGACATTAGTATGTTTTACAACAATAAGGTTGGGAAGGTCTTGAGAGAGCTCTTTGCATTTCACCATCATGAGATGCTTCTTGTGTGATAGCTTTGTAATGATCAATTAGGTCTAAACCAGCTGATATTAATTTGAACTGATAGGGACAGGATTGCTTTCTAAATACTATGATTTCAGCAGGTTTCTTGGCGTTCCATGTCTTTTTGCACCTCATTTTCTTCATATGTTCAGTCTGTTACTCTGTAAGTAATTTTATCGGCATCATTACTTTTTTTATTTATCTCATATTAAGGCCCTCTCCTATTTATCCTCCAATCTTTCACTGAAATCACTGCCTGGTTGATAGTGTAAATTGGCCCATAGCAAGAACATAGCTGCTCAGATTCTAAATTAGATATATACTGTATAAAAATGTAAAAAAAAGTGTAAATATTTCTAACCTTCCCAAAAAATAAAAAAAGACCTGTTTCAAATTGTAAAAGGATATCACTGTCTGCATCACAGTGATATTTTCATTGAATTTGTAAACTATTATTTTAACTTGAACAACAATGGTGTATCTGACTGATATCTGATACAGATGCAGTCACTTGGATTTGTAAGTTAAATGCGTTGTGACTCAGGGTTAATTGAAGAAACTGTGTTATCTAAAGTTATCTTAACTCATTTAATGCATTTAACTTTTTCATTAGCATACCAAAGCACCATTGTTTTCAATGGTGAACTCTTTAATTGGATGGGATGCTGTGACACAATATTCTGTGATAAGTGGGATAAATGGGATAGATGAGTTAAGTCACGACGCATTTAACACACAATCCAAAGTGACTGCATCTGTATATATATATATATATATATATATATTTAACTATAAAATTAAATGTGTATCCTAACTATTATTATTTTATCCTCCCCCTAGAGTAAGCAGCATTTTCTAAATAAGTTATAATGAGCTCATTGCTATCTTTTTTTCCTCAGGCTTTCCAAACAAGCAGATATTCTATAAATGTGGTAAAGGTCCATGAGTGTCTGAATGTGATGATTAAATAATGTTTCTTATTTCTACAATAGCTACAGAGTCAAGGAGGTGCAATCAAGTGGAAAAATTTAACTGTAATCGATTTTTCTTCAAATTAAAAAATGCAAAAGCCATGCTTAGTTGCTTTGTGTAGGTCCAGCATATATTGTCTCTAGTTTGATCTCCAGTGTGGAAATATTTGTAAATATGTCCTTAAAAATAAACAATTCTGTGGGTAATTTATTTAATAAATTCTGAAATAATGACTGTTTATAATAGTTTATTGAGGTATTTTCATTTAGTTACAGCTTATGTGACCCCTATAAAATATTACATAATGTTTTTTTTCTTTGGGGGGAGCATTTAATAGATATAAAGGTGTTAAGGCCACATTAATAATGGCCAGACTCCCGTAGCAAATGCAACAGTAAGGCACATGCTACCTCAGAATTATGAATAATGAGAATATATTGTAATAGTGTAGAATAAAATTCTTAAACATTATTAGAATCTGACTTGTGGCTTGATATGAGCTAATTTAACTGTTGCAATTTATATTGCCATTAATGTGAATACACTTTCAAATTATTTTGGAGAGATTAGCTTATTTCTTCCCTTCTTAAACTGACAAGACACTGACCATAGAATTGCAATTACCTACTATTTGTTAAAGTAATAATAGGTCCTTTTTTGTAGTGCTGGTAATAAAATCAATTTGTGCTTTAGTTATTTATAATGTTGAGAAGCTACCCATGTGCAGATAGATTTTTCACATTTAAAAAGGAACTACTTTTTAAATGTTGTTGTATAGTACCTAACAATATTGCATACTGGCATTATATGTAAAGTACAGGTTCCACAGAATAATTTCTACATACTTTCATGCTTCATGCTATTGACTGGCTTGTTCATGAGGGAATGGATTTCGGACACCAAATTTCCTGCTCCCATTACTTGGATGCTTATAGAAGGACAGCAGTTTCCCTTGCATCAATTTACAAAGTAATTTATAACATTCATGAAAACACAATTTATATAATATAACACAATTTTTATTATATAAATTAGAAAATCATCCACCTAAAATGTTTTCAATCTACTGTTTTAGTAGTGATCTATCATCTGAAGTACTCTTGTAGAATGGAATGGCCAGATCTCACATAACTAAGTTCACTTTAGTGGGTTATAGCATGAACAATTCTTAGCAACTTTTCAACTGGTCTTAATTTTTTTTTATTGTTTTTTAAACTTATTATTTGTCTCTTTCCAGCTTTCAAATGGGTTTCACTGATCCCTTAATCAGATGAAAACTATTTGATAATTCGATCTATTCGATAAAAATTTTGCATATTCGATGATCGAAGTGGCCAAATTTGCATATTCGATAAAATCGTACCATTGGAATTCGATCGAATTCGATCGAATTTCTAATCCTTCAAATGAATTTAGTAAATGGTGCCCCTAATAGTGAATTTATAATTGAACAACCTCTCTACTATGTCATCTATAACATATTATTTTATTATTCATGATAAACATAAGACGGTTATTAAAAATTTGAAAACAGAGGAAAGTAAGAAAAAATGTTAATTACAAGAAATAAATCTTATTGGCAATATTTTTCTTTTTTAGAAAAAAAAGCATACTGTTCCTCAGAGGAATAGAACAAAAAAACCAGATGGCCTTCTCAATATGGTGACTAGATAGATAGTTTCCTATGCGAATATGGAATTTGAAGGGCTCACATTTACTGTCAAAAAAATCCATTATGTAACAAAAAATCAATTATGTAATATTAATAACTAGTAAAATATATGTATTGGTGTTTGATCTGTTATTGGTTTTAAAATAGTTTTATTGATATAACTTATAATAATGTATGATATAAAGACATGATGGACAGTGTTAAGCTTCATGTTGCTTCATAAAAATCTTGTAAATAGGAGAAATTTTGTTGAAATGTACTGAAGCCAATGGGAGCATTGTTAGATCTGAAAACACCTACCTTGTTAGAGATGCTTTTTTCTACTATGCATAAAGCAATTAAACCATTAAGGAGACTTAGAGGAAGATTTATTATCTGGTATAAAAAATGGGTGAATAATTTGGCAGACATCGTCGTGTAAAAAAGGCCTAATTTTTTATGCTTTTTCTTTTAGTACCTTCCACCACAACTTACAAAGGTCTGAAGAAGTATAGTATAATGGTGGAAAATATGGTGTTCACATGGAATAAAATACACCACACCTTGATAAGTTCATCATTTATTTTACACTGTTTTTTACACCATTTTTCTGGCAAATTCAGTTTTACACAGCAGAATAAATAGGCCTCTTTATCCCTTCCCAGTACCACCAACTAAATTAATACCAATGCAAAATGTAAAAAAAAAATCACACAAATTATTGCTTGTACTTACAACATTAAAATCATGTCCTCAACCATAAATCCAATAGTCTAGAAGTTTAGAGAGGGGCCCTTTCGTTCTTATGCACATACAATGTGCAATTGAATGCAGTGCAGTAAAATAATATAAATAATAATGAGATCAGGCAGCACTGACAATTATGCATATGAAATTACTAATGCATATGCCCTTCAACTCTAGTGATCTGCTCACCAATACATATGCCCTTCAACAGCAATAATTTTGCACTTTTCTAAATGTATTATGAATCAATTGAATCCTTCAACTTTAGTATGGTGTGAGCAGTTTCTGATGGAATATAAAAAGGTACAGTGCATAAACCCAAATTCAGCTTTCACTAAGCTATCAGTTAAAAGATTGGATATTCAGTAATTTTTTTAAAGTATATAATAAGTATCTGAGCATCTACTACAAGTCACATGTAGATGATGACTTTATATTCACATATGGAGGGGCCCCTGACCATCAAGACTACACAGTTCCTTCAACAGCAATCATTTTGCACTATGCTGCAACCACTATTCATAGAAAAAAAGGACCCTTTACTAAATGTATAATGATTTAATTAAATTCTTAATAAATTATAATTAATTATAAATAAATATATAAAAGTGAGTATAGGACTTGCCAGACCAGGTATGATTTGCTATAGTTAGCAAACTTGAATATATAGCAATACAGGCATACAACCTGTTAGATAAGGGATCTTTCCATAATTTGGTAAGTAAACATTAAAGAAACCCAATAACATTGTTTTGCCTCTAATAAGAATTAATAATAACTGAGTTGACATGAAGTACAAGGTACTGTTTAATTATTACAAAAAAGGGAAATAATTTTAAAATTTAATGTATTTGATTAAAATGGATTCAAAAGGAGATGGATTTCCCATAATTTTGAGCTTTCTTGATATAAAATGCCACACCTGAAAATTGGCAGACAATCCCTGATTTATTTCAAGGGTTGGGCAATTTTTGGCACCTTAATGAACAAAATGTATTAATATCCTTAGCATATTGATTATGGATCTGTGTATTTATCAGAAAGGAAGCAACATAAAAGATAACATGTTGTCCTTTTTGATATCAGAAAGGAAACCACATAATAGAGAAGATGATTAATGGATATATAAAATTGGATAATAAAAATTGAATCTGATAGCTTAGATGTAATTAAGATAATAAACAGTTAAAGTACAATTGAAGTTGCAGAAGACTTCTAGACATTATTAACAATAGCAAGTATTTATATGCCATTGCCTGCAGATAATTATGCATAGTTAAAGAACATTTGCAAAAAGTGAAACCTGTATTTCACACATAATATTAAGAAAATGAAGTTAAAAGCAACAGTTGTTTGCTACTTTAACAAGTGTACCTAATGATGGGGATATTCACTCAAAATATTGTACACTCAGTACAGTGCTTTCAATGTAGCTCATATTTCTAACTCTAATATATATAACTTGCATGTATCTCTAGACTAGACCTATGAACCCTTTTACTGTCTCTAGATTAAAAGTAATTAGGAAGCACTACTCATATTGCAATCTAACTGATAGTATTTGATTAGCATTCAGGATCTGCATGTAAGCTGTAAAGGTTGAAAAAACGTTTCCTTTTCTAAAGGGCAGATTTGCTAATGGTCGAATTTCGAAGTGAAAAACTTTGAAATTCGACTGTCTGATTTTTTTTAAAAGTGTTTTTTCGATCGAAAATGGACCTATTTTGATTGAATAGGTATATTTTTGATCAAATTAAAATAGTTTGAAACGTTTGATCGCATAGTTAGAGTTGAACGATTCTAATGATTTTGCTCAAAATCTTTTTGATTTCCTAGGAAACAATTTCAGGCAAAGTGTTGAATTCGAAGCATTTTAAAGGGCCAGTACTTCTAAAATTCAACTTTTCTAATTTTTGAATTTTTTCTATTCTAATTGAATTTTGGCCTATTAGATAGTTGTAGTAGCCCAAAATTACTTCAAAATTATAATTTTTTTAATTCAAATTTCATTCGAATATTCACTTCGACCCTTAGTAAATGTGCCCCTAAGTGTAAATCACTGTAGCACATCTACAGTAAAACAAGCTGTTGCAAGCAAGTGATGGGTAGCACAACTGTATTTCAGTATATGTTTTTTAACAGGTCTACTTTCACTGCAGATTTGAAGGGGTGCAATAAAACAGTACACACCTGAAATACAAGTCATTTTGTTTCCACTGGATGTGGTGTATATATCCCGTAATTCTTAATCCTGAAGTATTGTTCCTGTGCCTTGTCTACGGAGCATAAACTACATGTTGCGAGACCAAAATGCCCTTTATCAAGTGTAAAGGGCATTTTGGACTCGAAACATGTAGTGCCGAATAAAGAATACTTTATGCAGTGAACTGCTGCGTTGATCCTGGTTTGTTCCACTAAGAAGCTGCATACCTGAAATAGACTAGGCTCAACTCATTTCTAAAAATACTACATTGTTCAGTTTTAGTCCAAATCCACAAGTTGGATATCACTGCGGTTTTTGTTTAGTTTTTCTTGGTGTAGCTCTGCCTAATGATACATATTAGAAAATAGTTTTATTAATTTGTTAGAGTTCTACCAGAACAACTCCAATGGCCCTGTGAAATTGTTAATTGGCAATTAGGGTCACCTAATTACTCCTCTTTGGTGTATGAAGTATGACCTATTAATATACTTAATTACCCTAAACCTTTACAATTCTTTTAAAGAAATTTTAAAGGTTTTGATAAAATTTTCTAAAATATTTTCAGCCACCTGCAGACCTTATTACACCTTGTGGATTAAATCCTTTGAAGCCGTGCAAGAACATTACCACATTACCCTGTCAGAGTGCTTCCATTATAATCAAATTGCTAATTGTTGCTCCTTGCAAGGTAAATAATGCCCGACAATAAATTTGTGGTATCTCCTGATTTTCCTTCCCCTATTTCAGCAATGAAAAGGGTCAAAATGTAGCGGTCTGAGCAAAAAACTCTCCATACATATGCATTAAAAAAAAAACTTACAAACCACTTCTACATGTTATGTGATACATGTTCAGTAAATAAGTTCACTGCCAGCAACCCACCTATTTCTTACATAGGTTGTCAAAGTAGAGGGGATTTTATTAGTTCCTGGTGGACCTCCACTATAGTTCACTACAGCCAATACTGAATTAGCACGTCTATTACTCCTATCTCAAAAAATCTAAAGCTGGCCATAGACGCAACAATCCGATCAAGTTTCGTACGATTTTCGGATCGTGTGTGGAGTGTTCCGACATTTTTCGTGCCTTTCCGATCGGTCGTTTGGTCATTCGGCCAGGTGAGAAAATTTCTGTCGGCTGGCGATCATATCTTTGCATCTATTGCAGATCGTACGATTTTCAGTGGGAGGCCGTCACTAGGTTTTTTAATCGTACAACTTTTGTACAATCCCTGTCAGGGGCAGAACATCGGCTGATCTGTGCTATTACTACGTTATTTGATCTGAAGGTTAGTGACAGGTCGGGAGATGGTGACGTACGATCGTCCGTAGGATATTGAAGGTAAATCTTTGCATCTATGGCCAGCATAAGGGGCACATCTGTAAACAATTCAAGATTTATTGAATGAAAAACAAAACAAAAACACTCTAATGCAAAAAATTCTCCAGGTAACAGTTGTTGAGGTCCCATAGAAGTCAATTTTTTTTGGATTGTTCTGTGCTTTTTTATCCGTGCTTTTTTCAGTTTGGGTTTTTTAATGGATTTCATGACATGTGTGGCTTTAGAGAAAGTGGATTTTAGTTTTGGTTTTAAAAACATCTAAAACCACTAAACTGTTAATAGGCCTCCACTAAACAAAACAAAATCCTAGCTGGGTCATATCTCTAAACTGGCTGGCACCAATCCTTACACCTACCCAGATAAAAACCTGGTTTTAATTTAGTTTGTTATATGTTTAAAAAAATGGGATTATAAAAATAATTTCAACAAGGTTTCTAAATGCAACAATCAAGATACACAAGCACATCACATGCATCCAAGAGCATTCATGTATACCATTCAGGTTAATAGTGAACTCTGACAGGCAACTAATGATCCTCACTTTACTTGGGGTTTTTATAAGAACTTACTAACCATCTCCTTACTTGTAGGTTAGCTATAGAGAAAACATATTAATCACAACAGGTTAGTCTTTGCTGTATGGAATTTCTACTTAGGCAGACGCATCGGTTATAAGGTACAGTAAAGTAGTGGATTGTCCTGATTTCTATTTATTGACTTATTACATGTGATCCCTAGTAATGGGCGAATTTATTTGCCAGGGGCGAATTCGCAGCGAATTCCCGTGATTCGCCAGCAAAAATTCGCCGAAAAATGAGTCACGCGCCCCGAAAATGACGCGACGCGACGGAAACAACGCGACGCGCCGCGGTTGATGCGACGCGTGTCAAAAATGACGCACGACTCGTTTCGCAAATTTTTTCGCAGGTTTTTTGCAGGTTTAACCCTGATAAATTAAGTTGCCATTTTACTGTTATTTACATTTAAATGCCTTCACTTTTCACTTCCTCTCATACCGATCAATTATTCCTGACTTCCAACATCACCTAATAAATACTAAGAAACCGCACAACATTTGAAATTCCACACTTGATGTTTACAGTACAAAAAAGTAAATATATAAAAAAAACAAAATGAACACTAATTGCAAAATATCTTACAACTTTGCTGTCTATGTTATGCTAAAAGACACTTTAAGTATCCCTTTATTAGTGTACACTACTTTCCAATTTGCTAGAATATGTCTAAAAAATGGGTACAAAGAGAAATGACCCTGGGACATAGATGGATATGGAGAAACAAACTTAATTGGTAATCAATAACTAGTGATGGGCGACTCTCCCCAGTTTCGCTTTGCCGAAAAATTAGCGAATTTCCAGAGAAATTCGCGAAACGAGACGCAGCACGCTTTTGACGCGCGTCGCGTCAACTTCGCCGCGACTCTTTTTTTGGTGAATTTTCGGCAGGCAAAATTTCGCTGGCGTTTCGCAAATTTATTCGCCAGCGGCGAATCGCGGGAATTCGCTGCGAATTCGCCCATCACTATCAATAACTGTTTGGATAATTCCATATACAGTAAGTAAGCCTTTATAGTTTACCACTGTATATGTTATTTATTGAACAAGACATTATATATAAACAAGAACATGCTGTATTCCTGTCAATGCACCCAGTTAAAATAAACTTGTTAGATCATTAAATTTGTGTAAAAATGACATATTCAACAAAACCTTAAAGGGAAACTGTCATGGGAAAATTTTTTTTTTTTTTAACACATCAGTTAATAGTGCTGCTCCAGTAGAATTCTGCACTGAAATCCATTTCTCAAAAGATCAAACTGATTTTTTTATATTCAGTTTTGAAATCTTACATGGGGCTGGCCATTTTGTCAATTTCCCAGCTGCCAGTCATGTGACTTTAGCACTTTAGGAGGGAACTGCTTTCTGGCAGGTTGTTGTTTTTCCTTCTCAATGTAACTGAATAGTACGCAGTGGGACATGGGTTTTACTATTGAGTGCTGTTGTTAGATCTACCAGGCAGCTGTTATCCTGTGTTAGGGAGCTGTTATCTGGTTAGCTTTTCATTGTTCTTTTGTTAGGCTGCTAGCTGGGGGAAAGGGAGGGGGTGATATCACTCCAATTTGAAGTTTATCAGAGCACAAGTCACATAACTTGGGGCAGCTGGGAAATTGACAAAAATGTCTAGCCCCATGTCAGATTTCAAAATGAAATGTAAAAAATCTGTTTGCTCTTTTGAGAAATGGATTTCAGTGCAAAATTCTTCTGGAACAGCACATTTTTTTCCCATAACAGGATCCCTTTAATGATACATTATTTTAAATATTTGGTGTGTTCTTCTGCTTTTTTCAATTTGAGGTCTACATTATTACATTGAAAAGAGTCTGTGCCTCTTAAATGCCCTGCAAATTTATGCACAATGTTATGATCATAGGCAAGTGACATCTCAAACCATGGATTAGGAAAAAAAATAGAATCACTTTAAGTTCTTTGTTCTCTATAATGTTATATAGTGTTAGTGCAATGGAACATTTAATGGAATAAGAAGGAAAACACATTTAGAGGAAAAAATACAGGTTTCTAAGAACTACAACACAGCCTTGATATTCTGATTATAATGGAAAAAATATGGTATCATCATAATGTCATAAAGTGGCTTAAAATGTATAGTTTTCTCTGCAGGACTTAACATTCTCTTTCTACTTTCTACTTATCCTTAGGGCTCCATGTGTTTCTGCACAAATTGAACTTAAGCATCTGCTTCAACAGAACTGTAGTAGATAACTGATACTTTTTATTGCCTTCCCTGGCAGATATCCAGACAAGCACCTAGACAGCACTGTTCAAAGGAAGAAAGAAAAATAGGCTCTAAAAAAAGATACAAGTTATTGCTGTTGTAAACCAATGAAATTACACATAAAGAGTAGATTTATATGGCACAAAAAGCAATAGTTTATGTGAAATAAAAGATAATACATTTTAGCAGTTGACATGAAGGAAGTAAACCCTTATATCATGATTATGGTATCTGGTATTTGTTAAAAAAAAAATCCAGCATTTTCTTTCTTTTCAATATTGTAACCTTTCCAATCTTCCTTAAATGGTGATGAGATCTGTAATGGAGAACTAAATATAGGCTATATTATTATAAGGTTTATCAACCTAAACCTAAGAAAATGTAGATTGTTAATGGTAGCCTACAATTCACATTATATACATATAGTTATGAGGTAAAAATAAAAACAAGAATAAGAAATATTATTAAAAGGTCAGAATAGTAAAATTTTCTTTTATTTCCAGTAGGTTCTCATAATGAAAAGGGATAAGAAAAATGTTTTACTGCACACCAGACACATATGTATAAGCATAAGATCTTCACCAATAGAAAGACTCACCAAAATGAATAGGCGGCCCAGGTGCTCCTGCCCCAGGCCCTCAGATCAAGAGAGCGGACAATGCATATGTAAAAAAGCAAAATGTTGGAGCAAGGCACTCAAAAAGGACACGCATAGATTGTACGTAAAAAAAAAAGTACGTCAAAATTAGAATATTTGTATAAACAACGCATGCGTAACGGGTTTCGTGTCACTAGGACACTTAGGGGTAGATTTCCTAAGAGCTTAATTTTAGAAGTAAAAAACTTTGAAATTCGACCCACAACATTTTTTAAAGGGCTTTTTCAATCGAAAATGAACCTATTTCAATCCAATAGGTCAATTTTTGATGGAATAAAAAATATTTTGAATCATTCGATCCAATCGAATGATTTTCCGCAAAATCCGTCGAATTCTTAGAACTTAGAAAATTTTTCAGGACAGGTTCTATGAGGTCCCCTATAGGCTAAAATGGCAATTCGGCAGCTTTAAGAGGGTGATAAGTCGAAGTATTTTTAAAGGGCAACTACTTAAAAAATCGAAAATTCAAATGTTTTAAATTTTTCAATTCAAATCATATTTTGGGCTATTCGATAGTCAATGTAGCCCAAAATGACTTCAAAATTAAAATTTTTAAAATTCAAATTTTCACTTCAACCTTTAGTAAATGTGCCCCTTGGTTATAGGCTTGAAAACTGACAAAAATGGGTCGGTATTTAAAGACCAAACCACCAATCACAAGGAAAAGTGGAGGGGAAACCTACAAGTTGTGTTTAAAATTTAAAGGGATCACTTATTCCATTATCAAAAACAAATACAACATTCAAAAATACAAAAGTACACAAATGCAAATGTACAAAAACATCTGAACAATAAAATTTTTTTTAGGAGGGTTTGGAAACAAGGAAATACAGAGTTTGCCATAAAGCTTTGGAGGCAGTAGGAGGCATCTTAAGGATGGGTAAGTGCGAAAATTCTCCAGCGACGGCTTTGCAGCCATCATAACAATTCACCAGGTGAAAATTTGCTCAAGCAATGCTAATTTACTAAGATGCAAAGTTTCGTCCCGGCCAACAAACGCTGGGGAATTTTTGCACTTTAACAATTAGTAAACTGAATTATGTCCCAAATTATGTCCTAATTGTAACATGATAATACAATTAATATATGTAAGCTCTCAGTACAGTACATAGATCCCAGAATGGAGTTTTCTGTATAGCAGATCTTTCCGTAATTGGATCTTCATACATTGTCTACTCTAAAATTGTGCAATAAACCGAGTAGGCTGGTTTGCCTCCAGTAAGGCTTAATTCCATCTTTGTTTGGATCAAGTTCAAGCTACAGATGAAGCCACTTTGGATTGTACATTTGACACAGAAAAACTTAACTCATCTATCCCATTTATCCCACTTAGCACAGAATATTGTGACACGGCATCCCATCCAATTAAAGAGTTCACCATTGAAAACAATGGTGCTTTGGTATGCTAATGGAAAGGTTACATGCATTAAATGAGTTAAGATAACTTTAGATAACACAGTTTCTTCAATTAGCCCTGAGTCACGACACATTTAACTCACCAATCCCAGTGGCTGCATCTGTACTTTTTCATTATTACAGAGAAAAGGAAATAATTTCAATAAATTTGTATAAATGGAATCTATGGGAGATGGGCCTTCTGTAAAAAGTCATCCATCCTTTTTTTTATAATTTTTATTTTTATTGAGATTTTCAAAGAGAACACAGAAATCTCTCCAAGACAGTGGTGGTATTTTCGCTAGTACCTTGAGATATTGCAGAGACATATCTCACCTTTAACTGTCTTCAAACATTTCTTTGGGAAAATTACATCTATGCAAGCCAATTTATAACACTCACTGTCCGCTGTCCCTTTACTTGTCAGGGATGGGAAGGGAAGAGATCCTGAGGAGGGAGAGGAAAGAGAGAAAGAGAAGAGGGCATAGTCCTGTTAATTTTATATTCCAAAAAGGGCACTCTAAATAGTTAAGATACTGAAAATTTACAAACATTTATAAAAATGTTAGTATTAACAACTAGTCATGAGTGAACCTGTCCTTCATAAATTTTCCATTTATTTTACACAGCTTTTTACACAATTTCTTTGTCAAATTTCATTTTTCAAAGCATAATAAATAGCGACCCAAATGTGTTGGCATCAGGGGAATGTCCTCACTTGTATTAACATTAATGGTATTTTTTTTCTCAAGTTTTACCTCCACTCCACTGCAAATTTTTGTGAAGAAAATATAAAGATTGTGAAACACAGAATTTCACCCTGCAGAAACCATGCCTGACAAAAAAAGTCTCTCATCACTTTTAACAACTCATCAACAAGGATTCTGCATATGGAAAACATCATCACTGTGAATAAGTATTGTACCTTGCTATGTCAGGGGTTTAGCTTTCTAGTGTTTACATTTTATTTGCTTGTTTTGTGTGAATTGCATCCAGAAAAATTGTCATGGTTATTGTTAATTGAAGATATAATATATTCCATCAAACAAAGCTCATTTACTATAATGTACCATTATCTTGTTGTTGAAGGGTTTATGCTTCACAAGTGAACTGGTATTAAAGATATAGCTGCCATTAGTACCAGGATTTAGATCTAGTCTTAATTGGTCAAAAGATTTCATGATACAGCAAACTCATAGATTGGGTTTGGGGTATCTGTGTTATTGTGATTTCTTTACAAACAGCTAGTACTGAGGAACAGAAATTGTTTAGAATCTGGCATGTTAACACCATCTAGCCTGCACCTCCTCTGTAGCACATTGAACAGTAAACCTATTTGTTTTAAACTCACAGGGCTCTGTACCACCTTTACATGAATTTGTACATACATCTTTACTGCTGCAAAAAAGATCCACACTCACAGGAAAGTAAGTCCTGCAAGTGTACATCTTTGCAGATTTGGAACACATATAGTCATGGACTGCACCCAGTCTCTGCTTGTTCTTCTACATGTGAGTGATTCAGTGATATCAATACATATATTTTTTGATTTCAATTGTTGATAGGATGTAGATGGGCCAAAAAGTTTTGGACCATTCCTTGTGAAATAAAAAATCCGAAAACCTTTAAAAAGTCTGAATTGATTTAAAGCTGTTCAATAGGATCAGGGCTGTTCCCACTGACTTCTATTGCACCTTGACAACTATTATTTGGAGAAGTTTTGACTTATAGGTTTTCTTGGTCTTTACACTTAATAAAGCTTGAATTTTTGGAGCTTTTTCAAATATAGGAAAACCAATTTTTTTTTTGAGATTCTTGAAATCACAGTCTGCAAATGGGCCTCATAATATTGACATTTGCTAACTTTCAGAGTTTTAATATCATCTCCTGATGTTTCTTTAGGTTAACTGTGTTTGCCCATAGTCGGAATGAAGAAGCAACTGTTCAAATTTGAACCTTATTTTACAGTTTGCTGGCCATTCTCCAAAATATTTAATTTTCTCTGCAAAGTGGAAACTTCCTGCATGGAAATTATTTTGTACAATTTAGTAATATCATAAAAACAAAATCATTACTTACCACACTGACCTCAAGGTTGTAAATTTACAATCTGAAACGCAAAGGACCACTCTCTCTATTCCCACTCTCAGGCATTAAACAATGTATTAATAATACTGCAAACCTTATTCACAAAAAGCCACCGTCTCTGTGCCCCCTCGAATGCACAATCAATCTGCAATACACTCACAGAAGTCCATGATCTCTTTATATCCAAATCTCTTTACCTTCTGGCTATTACTGAGACAACGCTGTCTCCCAACAACACTGCTTCAGCTGCTGCCCTCTCCTATGGAGGCTTCTCATTTAGTCATAATGCTAGGCCAGATCATCAAGGCAGTGGGGTTGGATTTCTTCTCTCCCCCAAATGTAGATTTCAAAATCTAACCACACCAACTTCTCTTATTTCTTCAAAGTCTACCACATTCGTTTGTTTTCTCCAATCTCTATGTGTTGCTGTCAAATATCACCCCCCCTAATTCGTATTCTACTTTCTTGATTACTTGACTTGAACATTACTATTGACAATCTCAGACTAACTTGCAGTCCACTGACATCCAATTTGCACTCCTTCACCCCTGAAACACTAGAAGAAGTTAGCAAACTTTTAGCCTGCACAAACCCCACAGCCTGCTCTTGACCCCATACCCTCTTGCCTCCTTTATCTAATGTCTGATACACTCTCTCCTGCGCATACCCACCTATTTAAACTTTTGCTATCTACTGGTACTTTTCCATCACTAAACAAACACACCCTAATCACTACTATCCTCAAAAAAACCTTCCCCACTTCTCCCACCAACTGCTGTCCAGTTTCCCTCCATCCATTCACATCCAAAATGCTGGAAAGGCTTGTTTACAAACACCTGATCCAGTATCTCACTCACAACTCTTTTCTCAAGAGAGAGAAAAGGTCCCTATTCCATTCTCATCTTTCTAAATCTTGCCATATTCAGCTGCTCAGTACTGCCAAACTATGACCATATCTCTGTTCTGACTCAACAAAAACCCTGATTTAGTCTCTCTTCAGTCCTCACCTGATTACTGCAACCTACTCCTTGCAGGTATTCCAACAAGTCACCTTTCACAACTCCAGGCTGTTCTAGATTCATCCATCTCACTGCTCAACATCAGCTATTCCCATATGCATATCCCTTCATTGACTGCCAATCTCTTCTAGAATCAAATTCAAATTACATTCAAGGCCCTTAATAGTGAAGCGTCTCCCTATATTTCATCACTGATCTCCAAATACTGTACACTCCTACACTCAACTTTTGCTCTACTTCTGACTTTCACCATGCTCCTCCTCTCATCACTTCTGCCCATTCTCATCTCTAAGACTTCTCTTGGGCCTCTGTTTCTCTCTGGAACTCTCTGCCTCGAGCTGTCAGACTTTCTCGTTCTTTCGAAACTTGCAAACACTCCTTAAAGACCAAACTGTTTAAAGAACTGTATTCAATGTACCTGAATTAAACAATAATTGCTGTATCTTAAATCACAAAATGTTTCTACCATCCTAATATCTCAATTGTACCCTAACTTTTTGCTTGCAATCTCTCGTATGTAGACCCCTCTAATCCTATTGTGTTCTGTAATCCCTTATTTGTTATTTACCATTTATTCTCCATTTGTTATTAACTAAGATAAAGCACTGAGTAACTTGTCTGTGCTATATAAATAAATGATGATGATTATGTAATTGCTAAAGCATAGTGTGCTTGGCTTGGCTTGGTCCTCTGCAGTCATGCTGTCTAATTGCTAGCCACCCCCAAAATTGATAATAATAAATGTGCTTAAAACTACCAATACAATTTTCAGGTAAATTTTGAACATTAGAAACTACCTACCAAGCAGTATATTTTGAGTATACAGGAAACCTCTTTATTCCCTAACTTTAAGTTTTCCCTCATTTTACTTTTTTTTGTGGTCCCGCTCATATATTTAGCATAATACATTTTCCTGGTTTATACACCATTTTTTCCAGGTCATCTGAAAAATGCAAAATAAGCTTGTGCTGGGTTAAATTTGTAATTATGACTGATACAAAGTTCAGAAGAAAACACCAGAAAAATAAACCCTAAACAAAATATAAGAACTTTTATTGAGAAATATTTTTTAGGCTGATGTTTAAAACAAACAAGTGTTTAGTTTAATTTTAAAGACTGAACATGCAAACACAAATGTCATAAGTGAGACTAGAATTCAGAAGAGCTTTTCTCACTAGCAAAATCATGAAATATAAAGATTTTAAGAACTATGTATTTCTAGTGGGATATAAAATTAAATGGAGTATGAATTTAACCACAGTAAAACAATGGAAAAACCAAGACAGCACTGTCAACTATTTATCTATTTAGTGTACATGTATATTAACAAAGAATTTATATCACTTCAAATATTGCAACTGCTTTTGGGTTTATTTGTGAATTTAAACTACATTCTTGAGTATAATTAACTTCAGTCAATATTTAATCTGTTTTTTTCTGTTAAGGCATTCTTTTTACAGCACTCTATATCTATTTTAAAGATCTAAAACATATTGTGTTACCCTGCTGCAACATAAGCAACAACTTTTGATGCACAATGACCTCCATGTTTCATTTTAAGCATGTAATTCAAATTTTTTTCTGTCAAAAAACAGTAACCTGGTAAGGACATGGGATTCCCTAGGTTTCTTACCCAAAAAGGATGGGTGCACTTTCTTTCTTGCCCATCAATCCCTTGCTAAGAAATGTCCTATCAATGCTAAGTTCCAAAATAACATCATATAATATTGAATCAGGCAATGTTAAGGTGCATCTCTATACATTTACAGTTTATCTAGTCGAGGGGAGGCAGCATATACTGTATAAACTGAATATGGTGCATGAGTTAATGGCGACTAATATTTTTATTTCTTCCTATATTTCTTTGTTTGGAAATACCGTGTGTATAGGAACTGATGAAATAAATGTAGAAAATGTCCATATATATAATTTGTTTTCAAAAATATAATAGAACCCATTTATATCAGGTTGTTATTTCAAAGAAGTATGTAAAAATATGATCATTTGTTGTTTTTTTAATAAAAATTTAACATTCAAAAGATGATTCTTAATAGGATTTCTGGCTAGTGATTAGCGAATCTGAAATACAATGAAGTCAACAGGCATTAAAAAAAGTGTATGCTTGACAAATTTTTACTGACACAACAAATTTTTCTCACTCCAAATGCATTAAAGTCAGTGGGCATTTTTTTTTCTTCTGCCAATTTTTTTGTCTCTGCAACAATTTTGCCTTGGTGCCATTTTTGGTGAAATTTTTGCACCAGAGTTTCACTAAAAATGTGTGAATCCATGTCTGGCGATAAAATTTGCTATTTCGCTCTTGCTGCGCATTGACACAATTACTATGTTCAAGTAATTATGAATTATAATATAGGTATAAGGGGCACTACATCAGATTGCTGACAGAACAGCATTTAGAAACATTTAGTTGTTGAAAATTCTAAAATAACCTGCAATATTAATTATAAAATATAAAAAAAATAAAATATGAATTATATGAAAGCCAATAGAGCTTAAAACTGTATAATATATTTCTGGGTAACCTTAAATATTTGATTTGTTAACTATAGGTATTGAATGTATTATCCAGAAACCCATTATCTAGAGGGTATCAAAATATGGGAATCTTTGTTCACAGAGTCATGTTTCGCAAATAATGTCATTTTTTGACTGATTTCCTTTTTGTTGTAATAATCAAACAGTACCTTCCACTCAATGGTGGCTAAGCTGCATAAATATATGTTGGTTTGCTCTTTAAAGTTTTAATGTTGGTTTGAGCAGCCTCAAAAATGTACAGGTATCAATAATGCAGATCCTGAAACAAAAGCTCATATCAGTATTATCCATGAATGAAAATCTAAATTCTACATAGCGTGATTTTAAGTTTTCTTTTATTTAAGAATACACTTAGGGGCAGATTCACTAATGGGTGAAGTGATTAACGCTAGTGAAAAATTGCAAGTGTGACATCATTTTGTTACTTCGCCAATTTACGAACGAGAGCAGGCACCTTTCGCCAGAGAAGGAGATGTATGCTAGCGTTACTTTGCCAGGCGAATTTAAAACATTCTTGTAATTGCACCTTGAGCAATAAATATGACACACACTGCTTTAGGGCAAAGGTGGGGCCCTGTGTTGCCTGCTGAAATTCTCAGCTCTTGCTGGAGACAATTAGCACAAAAATACTTTCTCCTCTTTGTTCTGCATTTTCATGATTACCTGGGATTACAACATGCAGAGAATTTTACATGCAACATATTTTAATAATATGATATTATTGGACCCATTCTTGATTGTGGGATAACAGATTCTTCAAGGATGACAAAGCTCCCAACTATCTTTTTCTCAAAGTCTTTAAATATAATCAGATAACAGTGGTTCACTAGAAAAATACAAAAAATTATAACAAGTGTTTTTCCCTAGGATTACAGGATTGCAGAGCATTTTTATGTCACATTATAACTTCAAATTTAATATATGTATGTATTTTAAAAGTTGTATTCCTTCGCACATACCTAAATATTCTTAAATCCTCTGCTCTTATAGCTGAATCAGACACAGACCTCTATAGGCAGCAGTGTGATAGATGTAAACAAGTCTTTTAGATAAAGGGTTATTGAATTTTTTATGTCTCTTGTGAGACACTTGCTCTTAAACAGAGTATATACCTTGAATCCTTACTATAATGCACAAGTGCTACTTTTGTGCCAGATACTATGCCCGAGTTACCCGAGAAAGATAAAAAAAAAAATACACTGGATGTAAGCACAAAAATTGACTAGCTTTTTTTCAAATCAGTGTTCACCAAAAGTTAACATTTTAGCACATTACAGATCATAGGGATCATTTATTTGGACCCTTGGGCAGTGATGAGCAAAATACCCTTTAATGCTCATCGGGGCTAGAACAAAAAGTAGGCAGAAGTAGCAGCTGCCTAGGGTTCAATGATAGGGGGTCCTGGGCAGGTACCTGTCGAAGGGTCATCTACCTACCCCTAGTCCATGTTTTTTCCACCCTTCCTTCTCCTCACCTCTCCTTCCCTCTGTGGCTCTGTATCCCCTCCGCCACTCACTCCAGTTTCATGCACACACACAGGGGAGGGAGGTGGCTAGCCAGGTTGCCTAGGGTCCCAGTTTGGCCCAACCCTAGTGCTCACTGCTCATGCACTCCAAATAAAACACTCTGCTTATGAAACTGTGTAAAAATATATGTTTTCTCATAAAAAATATTTTTCTCATAATACATAGGGGCAGGTTTACTATTGGTTGGTTAAAAAAGCCTTGAATTCGACCATCGAATTTAAAGGGGAAGTAAAATACTTTGAATTTGAATATCGAATTAGAAGGATTTTACCACAATTTGATTCTCAAACGATCTAATAGGAAATATTCAATCGATCGATAAATTGTTCTAATCGATCGATAAATCGTTCTAATCAATCCATTCTAACGATTTTATCGATCGATCGAATATTTCCTATTCGATCAAAAATAATGAAACCCAATTCGGTAGCTTTGATCTGACAAACTAAATCGAATAAAAAATTAAAGGGGAAGTACTTTGACAGTCGAATATTCAAATGAAATTTTATTCGAATCATTCAATTCGATCGAATTTACAATATTCACTGGTCGAAGTGGTCTTCAAAAACATTTGAAAATTCAAATTTGAATATTTTGGAAATTCGATTGAACTTCAAATCCTTCATGTGAATTTAGTAAATCTGCCACATAATGTTTCAGTTTGCATCACTATTTAAAAAAAATCCATAAATAAAAAAAACCTAGTTGCAGTATTCATAAAGATGTGAATTTTGTTTTATATGGTATAATGCTTGAATCTACACCAATATTTTACACCACGTTAGATCTGGAAATATTCCAGTGTAGGAAGTGGTATAAAAATAGTATAAAAAGCATCAATGGTCAGCATTGCTTTTAACACAACATTTTTCAGTGCTCCTCTGTATGCTTAGATCAATGCACAGCATCCTTTATATGTGATATTTTACACATTCCAGTATATTTTTAAGCAATTATTTTACAAACCTGGAGAAATAGGTATATGGAAGCCACAAAATGATTTCTTTGTATGTTTAAGATGCTAATTAAATCCACTACATAGCAACAGCTGAAGTATTTCAAACATTTAGTGCACTGAAATGCTATGTGAGTGAAATAATGCATTTTTACAGGACATAATCCAAATAAATAATATTGCACATTTGATTACTATAATTGATTTTTAATCTAGATATGAATAAATGACCCTAGCTAAATGCCAGCTCCTCACAGAGAATTTCATTTAAGCTTCAATGAATTGAAAAGGCTCAACCAGTCTCAACATTTCTAACTTCCTAGCAAGTAGCAGAAAATCTACCTGACAGTTTCCATGGAAACACACACAGGAAGACTGAACCATCAGCCTATAAATCCACAGAGAAACCTTCTTAATTGGAAGGCCTTTAACCCACACATTTTCTCATAGCTTCAGAGTTTATTTCTAAAAAGATTATTAAATTCCTCAATTGACTTGTGAAGGACGCTCACTACTTTATTATTAAGGGTTCTTTATATCTGTATTTAAAATTACAAAGCAGACACAACTAATAAAAACTGACATAGCCGTTTCAATGAGAAATGTACATTAGCCTCAGAAAAAATCCAATGTGCATAGCAAATTCAAAACTACGGATAACAATCAGCACACAGCACTATAAAAAGACAGATTTATTAAAATAATTGATATATAAAGTTTAAATATCCAGAATATTTTAAACAACAATACTGCATAGCTAATATGGGGCTACACACTTCATAGTATATATTTGCAGAAATAGGAAAAAAAATAGTTGTAGGGTTTATAAGGATTACTATAGAGATTTCAGGATAGTAAAATAGTAACATAGTAAGTTAGGCTGAAAAATGACACACATCCATCAAGTTCAACCTTTTAACTTTTTTTTTTCAAACTGCCTAACTGCTAGTTGATCCAGAGGAAGGCAAAAACCCAATCTGAAGCCTCTCCAATTTGCCTCAGAGGGGGAAAAAAATCCTTCCTGACTCCAAAATGGCAATCGGATTAGTCCCTGGATCAACTTGTACTATGAGCTACTGTATCTTCCAAATCCTTGTATTCCCTCACACACCATCCAACCCCTTCTTAAAGCTATCTAATGTATCAGCCTGTACCACTGATTCAGGGAGAGAATTCCACAACTTCACAGCTCTCACTGTAAAAAAACCCTTCCAAATATTTAGGCGGAACCTCTTTTCTTCTAAACGGAATGGGTTGCCTTTAAAGTAAAATGTGGTAAAAGCTTTTCAAGGTTATGTAAAAAAGGCGCTAAATTTGCCAAGGAGCAGTAACCCAGTAACCCAACCAATCAGGTAGCATTTACTGGTCACCTGTTTAAAAGCAAACGTCATATTGGTTGTTATGGGTTACTGCTCCTGTGCAAACTTTTACTACAAAACTGTCTTTTATTACATAACCACCATTATGTGCAACCTGGGGGGAAGCTGGGACTAGATATTGTAAATTAATTGTAGACATTAATACTGTGATGAAACTTGATATTTTCACATTGTACTGATAAGCACATCAAGTGTGTTTTGTCAGTAGGGATGGCGCGAACGTCGGGAAAAAAGTTCGCGAACATGTTCGCGAACTTGCGTCAAAAATGCGAACGGTTCGCGAACGTCGCGAACCCCATAGACTTCAATGGGAAGGCGAACTTTAAAAGCTGAAAAAGACATTTCTGGCAAGAAAAATGATTTTAAAGTTGTTTAAAGGGTGCAATGACCTGGACAGTGGCATGCCAGAGGGGGATCAAGGGCAAAAATGTTTCTAAAAAATACATTGTTGACACAGCGCTGCGTTTTGTGCTGTAAAGGGCAGAAATCACACTACGTCACTCAGGTGATGTTTCTGGACACGGAATGTGAAAAAGCTCACACAGCTACGTGGCACTTGGTTAAAGACTGGGCAAACAATGCCTACAAGGTCAACGTATACACTACTACAGCGGTGGATACGGATTACGTAAAATATATTATTGCTGCTTGAAAAACATCACTCAGGTGGTTGTGGAGTCTGTAATATTATTGATATTTAGACAGAATGTGAACAAGCTCACAAAGCTAGATGGCAGTTGTTTGAAGAACACACTGGGCAAAAAATGCCTAGAGGGCAAATAATGGCTACAAGGTCAACGTATACACTACTACAGCGGTGGATACGGATTACGTAAAATATATTATGGCTGCTTGAAAAAAGTCACTCAGGTGCTTTTTCTGGAGACGGTAATATTATGGATATTTAGACAGAATGTGAACAAGCTCACACAGCTAGATGGCAGTTGTTTGAAGAACAGTAGATCACTAGCCAGCAAACTTACTATCCACTGTCCCTCAAATCACTAACAGCTCTCTCCCTACACTAGCTCTTCCAAGCACACACAGCACAGGCAGAATGAAAAAACGCTGCAGGGCTTCGGTTTTTATAGGGAAGGGGAGTGGTCCAGGGGGTGTAGGGGTGGTCCAGGAGGGAGAGCTTACTGATTGGCTGCCATGTATCTGCTGGTCTGGGGTGAGAGGGCAAAAAAAAAGCGCCAACTAACGCGAACCCAAAATGGCGAACATCGCGCGACGTTCGCGAACTTCCGGCGAGCGCGAACAGCCGATGTTCGCGTGAACAAGTTCGCCGGCGAACAGTTCGCGCCATCCCTATATGTCAGTCTTTTTTTCTAATGAGCTAGGATTTTCTGAGTGCTATTTTTATCCTGTGGTTTAAAGGAGAACTAAAACTCGACAAAGACTAAGGACTGAAATGCTACATTTTCCTTTGTGCTACCAGCATAACACCATTAGACACTGTGCCTTCTGTGATGACACCAGTAGTTTCCCAAATGCCTTTTTAATGATTCAAAGAACATGTTCTACATTGATATTAGCTGTCCAAGTTTGTCAGTGTGTTCATGTTGCATTGTTTGATGGAGAAGCAGATCTGGATGGTGTTTTGCACTAGGCCCATGCATATCAAGCACACAGAGGTCCCAACAGCCCCCCCCCCCACCAGTCTACTTAATAGTAATAGTCTATGGTATTGTATAGCACATTTTCAATTGTTCAGGCTTTTGAACTTACAATAGCACCCCTCCTTTGCCACAGAAAGTCACCAAGTCTATCAGCTATCAGCTAGCCAAGTTTGACAGTGAGGTCCCAACAGCCCCCCACCAGTCTACCTAATAGTAAGGCTGGCCATAGACGTAAAGATTTTTGACCACGATTGTCTCAAAACAATCGTTTAAATGTCCGATGTGTCCATCAACTAAAAAGACCGTTTCAGGTGACATTGCCTGCAAAACTGAAGGGTCACTGCCTGCTTGGCCCTGCAAACATAGGTAGATTGCATGGGGATCGATAAAGATTTTGTAACCTGGCCGATCAATTTTCAGACCGATGTCAGACGAAAAATCGTAAGATGTATGATTGTTGGTATACAATAATTTGACAGATTGGTCGGACTTCCCTAAGATCGGTCGTTCGGCAGAGAAAGATCTTTGCGTACACAGCACTTCCTCATTTTCAATTTTTTGAATTAACAATAGCACCCCCATTTGCCACAGAAAGTCAACTAGTCTATAATATATATATATATATATATTATATTTGTTATTAAAAAAAAAAACCGTTTTTCTTCCAAATGTGTTATGAACATAGGATTTTGCTTTGATAGAAATAAAAAGGTGATCTAAAATCATGGTCATTTTATTTTAGCAGAACATTATTACATAGTACAATGATCAGGACCTGTGATTTAATGGATAATGGATCTTTCCGTAATTTGGATCTTCACGCCTTAAGTCTAAAAGAAATCATCTAAACTTTAAAGAAACCCAATAATTTGCTTTTATATTCCAATAAGGATTAATTATATCTTAGTTTGGACCCATTTCAAGGTATTGTTTTATTACTACAGAGAATTGAATTATTATTTTATAATGGAGTCTATGGGAGATGGCCTTTTCCGAAATTCCGTATAAAAAATAAAATTGTAGTTGTACCTAAGCAAATACACAATGTATTTTAAACCTAGAAAGAATACTTGCAAACATAAATTACATTTATAAAAAGTTTTTCTAAAAAATGTCTTCATGACATTTTGTGTTGTAGTATTTTCTGTTGATATGTGTAACTTTGCACACAGTGTACATTGTGAAAAATACTGCATCAACTTGAGGGAAGAGAACAAGTAAAAATAAGCAAGTAAGCAGCAGGTAATGGCAGGAGCGAAGTAAGCTGACCATGGGGAAATCATGACAAAGAGTACAGCCAATAGCTTTAGCACACTTATTTAGTGATGGGCGAATCTACCCCATTTCACTTCTCTGAAAAATTTGCGATTTTCCAGCGAAATTCACTAATTGGCGAAAAAATTAGCAAAACGAGCCTCGGCACGTTTTTGATGCGCGTCGTGTCGTTTTCGTCACGTCTGGTTGTTTTCGACATGCGTGAATTTATTCGCCAGCAGCCAATCGCGGGAATTCGCAGTTAATTCGCCCCTGGCGAATAAATTCGCCCATCACAACACTTATTGCATTATCTCTTGCCTATAAAAATGTATGAACATTCTTCAAAGAGAAGCTGTCATACTGCTTCTGTGCCTCTTCCAGACTGCAAAAAAAGGAGTTTTTTTGCTGATCTGGTGATATCAGAGAGAGGAAACATATACAAATATACAGAATTAAGTATAAGTGACTGATGTTTGAAATGGTAAATCAAAAAGTATTTTTTGTTGTTGTTTGTAGCCATTCAAGAAGAAAAATCTGTATAGTGGAGAATTACCTAAACAGGGAGTCTCACTACTCGCAATATACAGTATTAGATAAAACAAACTGTATTTATTCCAAATTATAAATACACAAATTAAAAGATAGACATAGCAGCAATGTGTTACGTGTAGCATCAATGAATTTGTTTCACTAAAGGTAAATATAATAAGACATTTAATTGAGTACCCGGGTACTGTTAGGGATTCAAAAAAGATTCCCATACAAATAATGTTAGTAGGTGATAAGTATTGTTCAATCAAATTTTTATGCCCAATGCCCCAGTTGCCTTCCGGCTTAAGCAAAAATAAACCATTTCACAAAATTAAGAGCCTAAAATAAAGGCAACCACCTGGCACTGCACAATCCTTTAGTCCTCACCTTAACATTGTTGGACTTGTGCATTCTATGGAGACGATTCTGCATTCCTGTGAATAAAAAGGTATCATTTGTTTTAAGAATCATTGGCTCCCAACTGGTTTAATCAACCTGAGAGTTTTAGTTCTGCATGATCCCTTCTCCAATAATTCCCGGAGGGCCTATCCCATAGATCAGCGGTCCCCAACCTTTTTTTACCCATGAGCCACATTCAAATGTGCAAAGAGTTGGAGAGCAACACATGCATGAAAAAGTTCCTTGGGGTACCAAATAAGGGCAGTGATTGGTTATTTGGTAGCCCCTGTGTGGACTGGCAGCACACAAAAGGCTCTACTTGGCACTATATTTAGTTTTCCTACAAAATTGTTTTCAAGCTTGGAATTCAAAAATAAGCACCTGCTTTAAGGACCCTAAGAGCAACACCCAAGGGGTTGGAGAGCAACATGTTGCTCAGGAGCTACTGGTTGGGGATCACTGCCATAGATCATGAGTTGCACATCTATTTGTGTTGACAGTTCTTGAATGCATCATTTCTATTTAACTATTAGGTTAAAAGGTTATCTGTCTTACCCATTTCCATTTAGGCATCTTGTTTGACTCTTACTGCCTTTGTTATCCATATCTAAGTCTACCAAACAGTAACTCTGAAACAACTGTTCCACAACTGCATGACAAAATAGATACAATAAAACTGCAGCAGCAGCTCCTCACCTCCTTCCGCTTCAATGACAGATCTGAAGCTTGTTACAGGTGTAAGCGGTATTCCATCTGCAGATATCAAATTACTTTTGATCGGATAGGCAAATAAGAGTTGGCTCCACTGATGTCCTGTGCGATTGTATTTATAGTTTTTCCTATTTCATGTGGTTCCACATACAGCACATGCATTTTTGCTCCAGTCATTCCTGCATTCTTTTTTTGTTATGCCCTTCAGTTTAGTACATTGTCTTAATTAACCAATGTTAAATGACTGTCCTTGTCCTGGCAGTTTTTCATTTCTGTTTTGTTTAACATACAATAAGAAACAAATAAATAAATAATAAACAACATTTCATTAGCAGATTAAAAACAACACCACACAACTAGGCCTGCTGCCTGACACGTTTCAGGCACATCCGTCCTCAATCAGAGACTGTTCCACAACTCCTAAATATTATTGAAACATGTGCTCTTCAAAAAGTACAAACTGTAAAGGTACACCAGAGAACTAATTTTAGAGCAAAATACTGGCATCAGTGAATGCCTAAATTATTTTTTTTAAATAGATCTCTGTAAATGATGTGATCATTCCACTTAAAGGATACATCTTGCAGTAAATAGATTGCAACACATCACTCTTTATCAGCAAATCTGTCTATCACCAGTTCACCAGGGGATTCTGAGAAAAATATACAGGTGTATCAGTCCTGTCAAATGACAGAACACTGTATTGTGCAGGAGTATATATGCTTAATTTGAACGTTATGGGTAGAATGTTTGATGTATCTAAAACCAACAATTGATTTACAGAGAGAAACAGGCTGAACCCCTCTTATTTTTACCTAATGACAAGTGTCTCCAACAAATGTATAATTTATTTAATAATATAAATTAATTAATTAATCATTCTGTATGAAGAACTTGCAGCTGATTTTCCAAAAGAACAGCAAATAGTTTTTGGTTAAACACAGTATATGTTGTTAACCACAATATATTGTGGTAGTCTCTCTTTCCTTTCTAAACATTTATGAACGTTTTATTCTTGCATCAATGTTTTGCCTGCAAGTAAACAGACAATTGTTGCTGCTGAACTTTTGGCATGTGGTAAAATTATTCTGTGTTATTAAACAAAACAGAAATGAAAAAACTGCCAGCACAAGTAAAGTCATCTAACGTTGGTTATTAATGTAGTAAACTGAAGGGCATGACGACAAATCAAAGCAGGTATAACTGGAGCAAAAACTGATGAATGTGGAGCCAGACACTTATTTGCTTGTCTTTGGGTTTTATTTTGTAATTTGGGTTTTCAACACATTCAACAGTAAGCTGATGAAATTCTGTTGTGGCTTACAGTTAATTCTTTTTCAGTCACAGTCATCTTGTCAGCTGCACCAGCTGCCCCAGTTATTTTTATTTCTCATTTTTGCTGCTGTAAGCTGTACCCTGTCAGTGTAGATTCAGCTGGATATAAAATTTTGATGTAAATATGAAAATATATAAAAGTGTGCATTTAATAGACTGTACTGTACATTTGCTGCAAAAATTATTTGCCACTATCCAAAAATGCAGGTAATTCCAGGATCAGAAAGATGCAACCTCATATTTTTGCCTCAAAAAATGTGCCATGCAGCAAAAAATGCATGTTATTTTTTCCTTCCCCTCTGCTTCCACATTAGCCAAAGGCACCAGAGCCATCCCACTATTGATATAAGGACATACACATAAATAAATGGTTTATTAATTTTAATGTGGGATACCAAGCATCTAGATTTTATGTGTTGCTGGTCATATTTATTTTACTTGTGGCTGTGTTGTAAGCTATTAGTAATAAATAAAGATAATATTTTTTTTGCTTGAACAGCAACATAGTTACTTAGGGGCTGATTTACTAAGGGTCGAAAATACTTTTTTGGGTGTATTTGATCGAATGAAATTCATTCAAAATGTTCGATTCATTCAATTCGATTGAACGATTCAAACAATTTTCACCAAAATCCTTCGATTTCTCAGAACTCAGGGACTGTCCTTCGAAATTCGAATTTTCGAATTTTAACAATTCAAATCGAATTTTGGGCTATTCGATTGACAAAGTAGCCCAAAATCACTTCAAAATTAAAATTTTAGTAATTCAAATTTTATTCAAATTTTCACTTAGACCCTTTTTGACCTTTAGTAAATCAGCCTCTTAGTGTAGTAGTAGTAGATACCATTACCAGTCGACCAGAGTTAATGTAAAAAAATCACAGACATGTTTTAAAGAAATTGGCAACATGGGAGCCTTTTTTTCACAAGCTGTAGCTTAGTGGATAGGAGGTTCTCTAACAATATAGGTCATGTGTGTAACAGTATAATGAGCAAAAAAAGACTCCAAATATGTTATGCAACAAAACTTTTTTGTCACGTGAGACAAGTAAATTTCAGCCGGTTTGCTAATTTTTTGGCAAACCAAGATAGATTCGCTTATCAACAGCGTTGTCTCAGTACAAAACCTAAAAAGTGTGCTCTGATCTATTGTAATATATAAAACAGAAGAGTCCAGCAATCTCCTTTTTTCTAATTGATTTGCAGGAAAGCCGAAGGCTCCATTCATTGAGCACCTGATGTTTTATGGAATTAGAAATGGATACATTATTTGTAAACACTGTTCTATTATTAATGGGCTACCATAATCCAGACAGGATGAAGCCCTGCCTTATCATGTTGCCACTTAATCCTGAGTGTGTCACAATATACCATATTCTGGGAATATGTAGCCCATTCTATGATGTTACTTTATTCGTTGAGACTGTAACTTTGTAGTCAATATAAGGCAACTGAGAAGGAAAGTGTCTGACCTTATGCACAGTTTGTCCAAAGGGCCATAGGGTTTAATTGTATTATTTTCAAATATCTTAAAGGGGTTGTTCACCTTTGAGTTGACTTTTAGTATGATGTAGAGAGTGGTATTCTGAGACAATTTGTAATTGGTTTTCATATTTAATTATTTGTGGTTTTTGACTTATTTAGCTTTTAATTCAGCAGCTTTCTAGCTGCCCTAGCAACCATGCATTGATTTGAATGAGAATATGGAATATTAATAGGATAGGGTCGGGAAATAAAGATGAATAATAAAAAGTAGCAATAACAATAAATGTGCAGCTTTAGAGAGGATTTGTTTTTTGAGGGTGTCAGTGACCCCCTTTTGAAAGTGAAGCACATCTAATTAAAAATACTAGCTGCAAGATATTAAGCACTGGGCCAGAAAGTATAGCAAAAAAGGGAAAGTTGTGCTCACCGCAAAATGTTACCTTTAGGCATGGCTGCAATGAAGGTGTGACCACAAAATGTACTCCCAGACCAAGAGAAAGCAGTTGCCTAGGAACATCTAATCTAAAGAATGAAAGGTCTGGAAGTAAAAACTTAATTGTGCAATGTTGCACTTGCTTTGAGCTTTAGTTGCAGGAACTGTGGTTTCTTATTTTAAGAACAGAGTTTATATACACCATTGCAATTGTAATAATAAAACATTATCCAAGAAAGTCAACAATCAGTACAGATTTTATCAGTATTATTATAAAATACGAGTCACAACACAAAGGTGCTTCATTTACTTCATTAAGATTTCTCACCTTCTAGGGAATTGTCCCTTACAGTCAGGTACACAGCTCTGGAATAATTCTCCCTTTGGCTGAGATTCCAGCTTCTGTTCTCCAGCTTTGTCCAGTTCTGCTGCCCTACCCCCCCCCCCCCC
>CM044436.1:58912329-58936402 GCA_024363595.1 Xenopus borealis | reverse complement strand
CATTCAATAAGATCCGAAAAATCGCTAGCGTAGGCCTTTATTCTACTGCATTATGGTAGATAGATACAAATCAACCTAAATATACCGTAACTCTATTTTCCCTTTGGACCAAATTTCAGACCAGGTTCATATAAGATACTAAACGGAATAAGATGGATGTTTTTAAACTTTTTATTTGTGTACCAGGTTAGGTTAACAGTCTGAAAATGTAGAGTAATAATTCTGTTGTGGTGATATAATATATGCTGGATACAGGCTGTTATAGTATAAATATAAAGAAAGAGGAGGAAAAAAGGAGGAACTGGAAGGATAGAGGAATGAGGGGTAAAGGAAGGTAAGGTAGGGCTCTTGCATATTTATATGTTCCCTTACATAGAATCACATTCTTAAGTAATTCTAAATAATTATTACAACACTTAACAAGCTAAGTCCACTGTTACTTAAACACTTTTGACAAGCATCTGATTGAGCTCTCAACAAATTATTTTAAATAACGACCCATGTGTAGTCATCCATAATCCACTTTCTTTAATTTTTTTAATTAGAATAGCTGGATACTCTTTAGAGAGCAATGATTAAGAGGGAGAAACGCTTTTAATAGCTATATTGTGAGAAATCAGCTCTTGATTCAAGAGCTGATTTCTCACAATGATTGCTGCTAACCTTTCAAAGAGATATTCATCCCTCCAAAAAAGAAATGTTAAGTAAAACTTTCAAAAATTAAAAAATGTTGGTACAGTATATCATTTTTTATTTAAATAAATATCATTTTGGATGATATGTATGTCTATAGCTTGCAATAGCTGTAAATTTCCCAGCTCTTAATGAACAAAGATTTAGAATGTGTTTTCCCATACACTTTTTTTTTTTTGAGTCCATGCTGTGGTTTTTAATCTATATAATACAAATATTAGGAAAAAGTGTTGAGTATAAAGCATATACAATATGCATTATGCATTTTCAAAAGTTTTGTTACCATGAATTAACATTACATTTTATGTTCTCTGATGTTATCCCCTTCTCATTATTAGCAGTGTGTGTTTAATTCAGCACAACAGAGAGACCCATCTGTTTCAGTATAATGGAGTGTCCCCAGCCCATCAATAGCAAATGATGGGATTTTTATGTTATCATTTTTTTAGCAGGAAAAATGTAACTAGTACTCATTAGTTGATATAAATAACCTTAATATTCCATTTCATTAGAGAGGATAGCAATAAAAGCATCAGTGCAACATTCTCTGTCTTAGCTAGTACATTTGTAATTGTCTCTGGGTATGTTTTCACTACAGTTAGAGCTAGTGGGGATGTTTTGGCAAATGCAGCAATATTTATATCTGTTCCACAGTAGTGAAATTATTAGGGATTGTACTGTATATGTACTGTATATTCTGTCTTTTCTTTCTGGCAAAAACACAATTTCTTCTGTTAAAAACAGATTTCTTCATCCTCTCAACCCATACATTTTTTTTATTTATTAATAGCTTTTCTTAGTTAGGAAAAATACAGAACTACAGAAAGATGGAAAAATACATAAAATAGATACAGATATATACTCTTCTTAATATAATATACAAAGGACAAAAGAAACATATATTTATAACTCTATGAAACTTGCTGACACCCAGTATACCTACAGAACACCCAACTTACTCACTAGGTATTACCTTAGCTCCATTTTTAAACTAACCTCATGTTTATATCTATCTACTGTATTTGTTCATGGTTTGCATATTTTCCATTATGTGTTGCTTTGTTCTGAAGTATATGGGTTATCTCTTCCAGCTTCCTAGTTTCTTCAACTAATTGCTGCCATTCTGCATTCCTCGGGGGAGCCGGTTATTTTCCAATTTCTTGGGGTTACAGTTCTGGCTGCGTTTAGTAGGTGCAAGGTAAGTGCACCATATATGGCCATGTGTCCCCTTTTCTTGGCCACATCTCTAGCAAATATCTGATCTTTCTGGAAATATCCTTGTCATTTTAATTGGAGTAAGATGCCATCTTGTTACTAGTTTATAATTAATTTCTCTCACTCTTGCCGCTCTGAATGATTTGTGTACTGAGGCCAAGATCTTGTTCCACATTAAAGGGGTAATTATAATGTTTAAATCATTTTCACGCTCCCTATAAACTATATCTTTTACAAGGGAGATATTTGATATTAATAATGTATGTATGGTGGAAATTCCTCCAAAAAATTTCTTTACTCTCAAGTACAGCTTCCCATTTTGTTGGCTCTCTGTTCCCATCTGCAGCTTTATTTTTATAAATATAATGTTGTAACTGGCAATAATTCCAAATATCTCTTGGGTGGCTTTCCCATTTTTTAAAAAAATGCCTTTTAATGGTATTGTAGGGGCTCATAGGTTTCTATTTGGCACCTATGGAGTTAAGTTCCTGATGATCTCTTGTCACTAGGCAAAAGATTATGTTACAATTTGTATTATTACCCAATAGCTATAGCCCAGAGTGTAATGACCATTTCCTGCCACACAGCTTTATAGTGTTGGGAAGGAGTGGCCACTTCCTCTTTAGCTGCTGGGATCCTTGCCATCTGGATGTGCTCCATTGAGCCTGGGATCAACAAGGCCTTGTAAGTCCATATGCCCTAAAGGGACCTGTACCTTTAGAGATCAAGTCTCAGGGAGAGTCAGGGAACCCCATGAATGAGGTTAGCAAGCACAGAGTAGTTTCAGGTAATAGACTCTCTAGGAGAGTAAGATAGACAGCTTTACTTAGAAAGAGCAGCTGTTTGCTCCATCAAGGATAATAGCAGGGAGTAGCTTCCCACAAGGCTACCCCGCATGCTTTTAGTGGAGGTGTTTTAGGGTGTTAGGCTTTAGACTTTGTCTCCCTGACCATTTCACTGAAAGGGATGAGGACCATTTAAAGACATATTGCCTGAGGGAAGTGATGTACACTTGACTACTATGCCTTATGGGAGTGAGAGTATATGATATGCTGTGTCATCTTGATCTATCTACCCACTTGTGTGACTTGCTATACCATCCTCATATGTGAGTAACCTGGGGTTATTTGTCTTGTACAAATAAATTGTTCTTTTTGGTTTCATCATAAGAATCTCCTGGTGTCCATCTTTACTACTTTTATAGCAACATAGCCTGTGAGTTGTAGTTGCACTACCTCATCTGACTGGAATCTTCCACTTAGCAAAGGCCCTGATCCTGAAGAGTCCAATGTAACCCATGTTCATCCACTAGCTGGACACTCTAACTATTTTGTGCTGTATAGCCCAAAAACAGTATCATTTTATTATTCTGTAATTGTTAATTCTTGTGGGTCTACCCTCTATTTCTTGCCATTTTTTAAATGCACCCTTCTTTAGGCTAGGATTAAACAAAATATTATTCACTAATGGTTGTAAAATAAAGGAGGTTTTAGACAAATTCATCTTTATTCTATTTTTATACCAGATCTTATATGTTGGGTCAATTAAAGGGTGCTCTCTAACTGTTCTGAGTAGACCTTTTGAATCAGTCCAAAGATAATTTATCAATAGTTTCTCTACACAATGCTGTTCCAAGACTACTCACTCCTTTTCCTGTCCCCTGAGGACCATAGTTTAATTTGTGTTAAATTAATTGATGTGTAGTATTGTGCATCCGCTAAAGCTAGCGCTCCTCTTTCTTTTGGTAATATTAGTTGTCTATATTGGATCCTAGATGGTTTACCTTTCCAGACAAATTTTATAATCAAGGTTTTTATTTTTTTTAAGAAAACTTCTGGTATCATTATTGGCATTGCTTGTAGATAGTAAATAATTTTAGTAATTTAGTCATTTCCCTTGTATTCTTCCTAACCATGACAGATTTAGTTTTTTCCAAGTATTTACCTTTTCTTGAGCTGATTCCAAGATTCTTAAAGATACGAAATTGATATGACAGAGATCAGACATATTAGGAGAAATATTCACTCCTAAATATCTGATACTTTTTCCAAAAATGGGAAGCGAACCTGTCAAATGCTTTTTCAGCATTTCAAATCAATTAGTATTGATGTGGGTTGTTGTGTTTTTACGTTTTAACCAAATTCATTAGTGATATAATTTTATAGATATTGTCTTTTTCCATCTGTTCTTTCTCCTCTCTTCCTTCTAGGTATAAAACCTGCCTGATCTTCTTGAATTAAATCCGGTAAGTGTTTTTTAATCTTTTGCTATTATTTAAGCATATATTTTTTGGTCGATGTTTATTAGTGATATTGGCCTATAACTTGCACATAATTGGGGATCTTTCCCTTCTTTCAAAATAATGGTTATGTGTGCTTCTTTCACCTGTTTATAGAATCCTTGTGCTTGATTTATGGAAATGAAGTATGAGCTTAACAAGGTGCTTCCATTTTTTTGTAATATGTTTTGTAATATTTGGCGCTGAACCCACCCAGTCCAGGACTTCTTCTCCTTTGCCACTGAAGCTGTAGTATCACTTATTTCTTGGAGTGTGAATGCTGAATCTAATATAGATTTGTTGATAGATGTTAAGGATGGCAACTGTGCTTTTTTTTATAAATTGTTCTATTTCATCTAATTTACCTTTTTGTTTTGCCCCTTCAAGTAATCCATATAATGACTGATAATATTGTTGGCATATTTCAACTATACTGAATGTATTGTGATGAACCTTCTGACCTTTGTCTTTTATCAATATAATATGAGTGGCCTGATTAATTTTTTTCAATCTTTGGGCGAAGTATCTCAACCCCTAGAATTAGTAGAATTTAATTATTTAGGAATATTGAGCTCTGTATAATTACCCTAATTGTTTTATTGTTTTATATTTGCTTCCTATTCTTTAACAGTATAAACAAATAAGCGCATACTGTTTTTTTTTTTTTAACCAGGCCTGGCATTTTTAGTTATTTTTATTTAGTTATATAACATAATAAAATATATGTTGGTGAGCATATTATACATTATAGCAACAACCAATACACTGCTGATCAACAGAAATACATCATGCAGATTTGTGCTTTTGACACATTGGTCAAATTTTATTGTTCCATTGCATTTATTTAAAGGAACATTAACACCAATAAATAAAAGTATTTTAAAGGAGAACTAAAGAAGTTGATTGAAATGCTATATTTTGGGCTTCTGTAACAGCCCAAGGCAACCATAGCCTTTTAACAGTAAAGATCTGTGTCTTCGAAGATGCCCCAGTGGCTCCCCATATTCTTTTCTGCTGATTCACTGCAAATGATCTGTACTGCTGTCAGTTACTGAGCTAAGGGTCTAACTCACTATATACAGTACACATAGAATAGAAATGTCACAATAGAAGGCTGATTTAAACTAATGGTGGTCCTATGCTTTTAAAAAATGGGCGTTGGTTTGGGAATCTCTCTCTCTTCAAAGCCGCATACTGATGGGGGAGGATTTAGCTCTCAAATTGAAGCCAAGGCTCAACACACTGACTACAGTTAAAGCTATTATGCAAAGAAATAAAAGACTTTATATACTATGTAAACAAGTTAGGGACCGCCATATGGGGTTTACCTTGACTTGGTATGGTGGCTTATCAACTTTATGATCATAACTTTGTTCAAAATAACCCCTGTTTTTAAACAATATACACTTGCATTTATACTGATTTACTTACAGATGAAGCCACTTTGGTTTGTGTATTTGACACAGAATAAATAAACTCAGATATCCCCCTTTTCCCATTTAACACAGGAAATTGTGTCACAGCATCCCATCTAATTAAAGTTTTCACCATTGTGAACAATGGTGCTTTGGTATGTTAATGAAAAGGTTAAATGCATGAAATGAGTTAAGATGACTTTAGATAACACAGTTTCTTCAATTAGTCCTGAGCCACGACGCATTTAACACACAAATCCAAGCGGCTTCATCTGTATGAGACAGGGGCCCAGGGAATGTGCTTTGTAAGTAGCACTTCCATTATACTTAAATATACTTTTACTTAGACTTTAGCGTGCTCCCACAATCCCCCTTTTTGATATTGTATTAGTCGGAAGCTGTGGCTTAGCTTCAGTGGTTGTAGAACCCCATACCCCCTTAAAACTTATGGTGGTCCTATGCTTTTAAACAATGGGCGTTGATTTGCGAATCTCTCTCTCTTAAAAGCCGCATACTGGCGGGGGACGATTTAGCCCTCAAATTGAAACCAAGGCTCAACACACTGACTACAGGTAATGCTATTATGCAAAGAAATAAAAAACTTTATATACTATGTAAACAACTTAGGGACCGCCATATGGGGTTTAACTTGACGTGGTATGGTGGCTTATCAACTCTATGATCATAACTTTGTACAAAATAACCCCTGTTTTTAAACAATATGCACTTGCATTTATACTGATTTACTTATGAAATAGGGGCCCAGGGAATGTGCTTTGTAAGTAGCACTTCCATTATACTTAAATATACTTTTACTTTGCCTTTAGAGTGCTCACACAATCCCCCTTTTTGATAAGTAATTCAGACAGATAATAACTACATGGCAGCACAGAAACCAGTGTAACTAGCATCATAATTTTATAATCAGCCCTGTAGCATCAGCTTATATTACAGACCAACCTAATTTTCTTCTTAATAATCTGCGACGGCCCCTAAACTTAGCTTCTCAGCAGCTGCTCAGAGCCCACTGAGCATATGAGTGTCGCAGACACTTTCTAAGACGGTGACCCTCTATGACAAGTTTGATGTCCTGGATCACTGCTGTTATTGAGAAGCTGAAACTTTAGGTTGGTGCAATAAGTTCAGAATACAAAAAAGGGCATTTTAAGCCATATTAATTTTTAAGGTTTAGTTCTCCTTTAAAGGAGTTGTTTCCTGAACAAGAACATTTCATGAAAAAATATTGATAAATAGCTGGAAAACATCTGTGCAGATTTGGTCGGAGTGGTTTTCAGAAAATAATAAGAATAGTTTGGATTTTGCTAAATAACCCCCCAAGTGAATGTTTTCATTTGTGGTGCCAAATTGAAACACCAGATGGCTAAGGAATAACTTACTGCGATTTGCCGCTGGCAAATAAACTCGTGAAATGCCAGCAAAAAAATTTGCGCAGCGTTTTTTGACGCGACGCAACGAAAATGACGCGACACGCGTTAAAAACGACGAACGTCAATAACGTGCCGCGACTCGTTTCGTGAATTTTTTCGCCAATTCGCGAATTTCACTGGAAATTCGGCGAAGCCAAATGGAGTAGATTCGCCCATCACTAGAGGGGGCATATCACTAGTGCAGGGAGCATTATATCTGTTTTAAAATAAAAAAACATTAAGTTGTGGATTTTGGCCATCCTTGGTAACTGGCCACGTATTCCCTCCTGAGACCTTGCCTCATGACAGGAAATCATAAAATCAGATTCAGAAGCATTCTGAAAGTATAGTCCCTGGTCTCTGGCACAGAGAGTTTCCCAGATGGCTCCTGTGTCACCTCCATGATTCCCTTTCCTGCACCTCAACATTAAAGGAACAGTCCAATGTAAAAATAAAAACTGTGTAAAAAGATAGTATGAGCTTTTCAGCTCTGTAACTCTGAACTCTCTGGGGGCCACATGGGATATAACTGTTCAGTGAGTTTGCAACTGATCCTTAGCATTCAGCTCAGATTCAAAAGCAAACAGTTACAACCCATGTGGCCAGCCTCATGTCACTGCCTGCCTGGTAATGAATAACTGGAAACCAAGAGAGCTGCGAAGCAGGAAGTAGAGTTCTGTTATGTCAGACATCCAGTCACTTCAGCCTTAATAGATGACATTGTTGGCTAACTAACTATATTAGAAACATTTATTTTGCATAGCCCATTTACTCAGGTTTTATTTTTAGACTGAACAATTCCTCTAAACAGTGATTGTTAATAAATAAATATATATATATATATATATATATATATATATAATATTCCTATACACTGACAATATTACTGAATGCTTAAATAATAAATGTTAAAATACAACACAACTAATAAGTATACTTGAGTTTGTAATAACTGTTCTTGTGTGTCTTTACAGGAAATTGAGTAAAGCTTCAAATATGGGGAAATATTTTTAAACTACTTGCAATACTACTTAGAAAGACAGAAATAATGAGACACATCAAGTATGTAATTGCATGCTTATTGAGTAGTCTTCCATGAAAAGAAGAACATTTTCCACACAATGAAAATGACAAACTTAAATTATGAAGTACTGTACATTGTGCAGTATCGAGAGTGAGGAAAAATCACCTCTTGAATCATTAACATATACAATTGTAAGTACTCAGTGTTATCAGTTCTGTCATCTTAAATGAAACAATGGTTAGATGCCAAATTCTACATGAGGCAATTAAAAATAATATTACGGAAGTTAGTGTCAAACAGTAAGACCGGGGGAATATAATTGCCAACATATTTCAATGTAATTTAATATGTAGTTTCCATCTAATAGAAAACAGGAAAAGCTAAATATTTTAATATTGTTACATTTACGTTTCTTTTGAACTTCTAAAGTCTTTTTAACTTCTAAATGGTGTACTGCCACAGATGACTTTATCTCACTCTGCTTTTATTTTTATATTGACAAGGAAAGAAATTTAAATCCAAAGTAAAATAAAATCTAGTCTCAGTCAACACCCCAATTTATTTTATTTTTTATCTCTTTTTAGCTGATACTTTTATCATTTATGTAACAATTTTATTAATTTGATTCTTTCACTTCATCCTTCATAGCTGTATTCATTTTTTAACCCAATAAACCAGAGAACTGTGCCATTGTTTATATATGTACACATGCCTTATAACATTCCACAAAATATTCTTTAACTCATTTGATCTTACTGAATATATTGAAGTAAACTTACTGCAGACATTAAAGAATTAAAGCACTTCAGCTCACTGACAAATAATTTTAATAGCTTTTAGGTTTTGGGTAGGTTGCCTGATACTAAGGTTTTTAACCATGTTAAACATGTCTATAACTGTACTGTATCTTTTCATGGACACCTTTCTGCTTCGTCCAAATTTGAAAGCATTTAAACATGTAAATGATTCATTCATTTGTATGCATTGAATTTCTCTTTGTACACTTTCCAGACCCATTTCTTTATCAGATATCATGCAAATAAATGATATAAAACAGAAAAATCCAATGAGCTGCTGTTAATCAAAAACTAAAATACATAACAGAACTGCTCTCCCTTCAATGTATGTCATTATCTGTGTTATATTCCAAGCAGATCTCTGATGATGGTAAATAATGAACCAAGACCTCAAACTGTGGGGGGGTACTATATGTCTAGAAAGCGACACAAAAATGGACCTGCTTCACCTTTTGTATTATTTGTACATTAGTCTAAACAATAAAAAGTTAATGCAATGCAAAGTTTTTTCATAAAGATTACAGGATCTTTGAAGAAAAATGCCCAAACCCACATAAAAATTGTGAAAATGGTGATAATTTGCAAAACACATTAGTAAATGTGCAATGTTTTGCTGCAAATTTTTTGCGCAAAGTACATCAAAGTCAATGGGTGTATTTTTCACCTTTTTTTGTACAAAATACATTGGTGTCAATAGTAATTTTGTCACTGTGTTTGTTTGCTTTGAAATCGTGCTAACATTTCTAGAATATATATCCTGATACTCATGAAAAAAAAGACTATTCATGATTTTATCCATTTCATTATTTATGTCCCAAAATGTTTTATTGTAAGGATCCTTAAAGTAATTTTAAATGCACATTTTTGTAACTGCGATAATGGCAGAAAAGCATTACACTATGGCAGACCTGTTTGTAACCAGGGATCAAGTTCTACCACTACTTTTGCAGGAAAGTCAAGGATGCTCAATTGGAGAGGGATAATAATTAACCAGATGGGATGGCTAATTATTCAAAAGCATAAAACCTCCAATACACTGGTAGAAAGCTTAACAGGCATTTGACCTGTGTTTATTTGGACCAAGCCAAACAACATTTTGGGGGTATTAATATTTCCTGACCCTCTGATCATTTGTTGTGGAAGATGGGCTGCAGTCCCCTATTGCTTCTACCCAAAATCCATGCTCCCTATGAAAGGGAAACTGTCACGGGAAAACATGTTTTTTTCAAAACGCATCAATTAATAGTGCTGCTCCAGTAGACTTCTGCACTGAAATCCATTTCTCAAAAGAACAAACATATGTTTTTATATTCAGCTTTTAAATCTGACATGGGGCTAGACATTTTGTCAATTTCCCAGCTGCCAATGGTTATGTGACTTGTGCCAGCACTTTCGGAGGGAACTGCTTTCTGACAGACTGCTGTTTTTCCTTCTCACTGTAACTGAAGGACTCGCAGTGGGACATGGGTTTTTACTATTGAGTGCTGTTCTTAGATCTACCAGGCAGCTGTTATCTTGTGTTAGGGAGCTTTTATCTGGTTGCCCTCTCATTGTTCTTTTGTTAGGCTGCTGGTTGGGGGAAAAGGGAGGGGGTGATATCACTCCAACTTGCAGTACAGCAGTAAAGAGTGATTGAAGTTTATCAGAGCACAAGTCTCACGACTTGGAGCAGCTGGGAAATTGGTAATATGTCTAGCCCCATGTCAGATTTCAAAATGAAATATAAAAAAATCTGTTTGCTCTTTTGAGAAATGGATTTCAGTGCAGAATTCTTCTGGAACAGCACTATTAACTGATACATTTTGAAAAAAAAATTTTTCCCATGACAGTTTCCCTTTAACGTAGAAAGGTTCAGTCTTCTAAAATTAATTTTACTTTGCTATTTTTGAAGAAGGTAAAGAATATATCTCAGCACTTATAGGGGTATCACATCTTTCTACTGTCCTGTAAGGTAATATATTTTGATGGGTAAATTGAATTTAATTTGTGTAAGGACATATGGGATTGATATCTAGTCCCTTGCAATTCTGGATCAACCAATGGGCAGAGACAAGTTCATCTGTCACCCCAGTTTGGGATTTTGCAGAGGCTGACAATGCAATTTAATAATTTTGTTTGCCTCCATGAAGAGACAGCCGTACATTTGTTCAGTAATTTAGCAATTACTTAACTGATCTATGTGTGCAAGTTTAAAAAAAACATCAGTCAGCTTAGAACACACGTAAAATAAATACAAAGAAATACATGTCGATGTATTATGACAGGTCCTGCTGTGAGATCTGTAAAGTACTGGCTTATTTAGAATGTATAATACATTTGAAATTAACATGCTGCTAGAAAGTTAACAGAACTAGAATAAAGCTTCAGACTATTTTTAGGACCTGAAACTTAAACCTTATGTTCAAACAAGATATACTGTATTAGATATAATGTTGCCATAGCGACACAGAACTAATTACTTTTCTTCCAACTTCTGGCCACATCTTTACAAGTACTCATTAGTAACTATAGTGACACTTTTAAAATAGAACACCTTGCCTTGACCTATACAGACCACAAAAAAACCACTGTTGCCATGACAACGTTCATTAGGAAAATAATGCATTTCAAAGGAGAAGTTCATATCGTAGCTTTCTATCCAATACATACCCATAACATGATGTAGTCAAATATCAAGTGTGAAAATGCAGCATATTTAACATTTTTAAAAATCCCCTGATATCTGCAACGAGGGTAAACATGTAAAGTATATTTAAAAGTACAGAATTGTATTACAAATGTTACAATCAGGTTGAAGAATTGTCAGGGTTGGGAAAGCCTTAAACTTTACTGATTGATGTGTCTGCTCTGATATACCATATAGTGACAGAGCTTCATCCTCATCAGGCCTGTTTTTAAATTACACAAAGAAGGCTCTTCCCCAGTATCATTGTATATGAAATTTTGTTCTTGAGCCTAATGTGTGTATAATGTTAGAAGGAGGTTAAACACTCCTAGGATTTACAGACTGTTGCTATATAATAAATATAATTAAGATCCAATCTCTCAATGCAACCCTTTAAAGCTGAAGGTCCCAAATATAAACTGAGTAAATTAAAGCAATGATCCTAATGTTACATATCAAAGATTTGTTTCATGCCTTTGGCATTGTATTGCACATATCCTCCTTCTCTAATTTCACCATTGTCCTGCCCAAAAAATATTATTTCATATGTGCAGTAAAAACCTATGCGTGCGTTCCCACTAAATCACAAGGAGCAAATGCCTTTGGCCAAATAGTCCCTTCAGTAATAATGCATGAGCAAGATGATGTTGCCCCAATTATAAAATAAGAAAAACTGTAAAATCATTAAGGGGCAGATATACTAATGGTCGATTTTCAAAGTGAAAAAATGTAGAGATTCGACATTCGAATTTTTTTAAAGGCTATATTCGATCGAAAACTGACCTCAATCAAATAGGTCAGTTTTCGATCAAATAAAATTGTTTGAATCGTTCAAATGCATTGTTCGATTTTAACCAAACTTGAACTTAGAAAAATTGTCAGGACAGGTTCCAGGAGGTCCCCCATAGGCTACAATGGCAATTTGGCAGCTTTAAAGTGGCAAATAGTTGATTTCAAAGGATTTTAAAGAGACAGTACTTTGAAAATTCGAATTTTCAATTTTTTTCTATTCAAATTGAATTTTGGGCTATTCAATAGTCGACGTAGTCCAAAATTAGAGTGCTAGCTCTAATAGATAAATAAAATGCAGGATTTAAATGAAAAGCAGACCCAAATAAAAAAGGTTGTCCTACAAAATAGAGTTGAATTAGACTTTGCACAAGCTAAAGAAGGTGGAGTGTTTAAACTCATTGGTCAGGAATGTTGCACCTTCTGTATATTACTGATCATAATGATGCAATTGAAGGCCAAATACAAAATATTCAATCCCTAGAAACCAAGTTAAACAATCCTTTACCACAGTGGTCTCTTACTCTTACTGAATTGAAAAATGCGCGAAACGAGTCGCTCGTCGTTTTTGACGCGCGTCGCGTCAAACGCGGCGCATCGTTTCCGACGCGTGTCGCGTCGTTTCCGCTGAGCGTCGCGTCAATTTTCAAAAACGACGCGCGACTCGTTTTGGTTGGCAAATTTTTCTGCGCCAAATTTTTGCTGCCGTTTCGCGAATTTATTCGCCAGCGGCGAATCGCGGGAATTCGCCCCTGGCGAATAAATTTGCCCATCACTACTCTCAAAGGCAGACATACTTCTTTTAATACATTCTTAAATGGATACATTATAAAGTGCAGTAGCTTATAGCTATTTATTACTTAAATTATAGCAGTTACAGCATATTTATATACATATATATATATATATATATATATATATATATATATAAGGTCAACATTGGATACCAGGCACAAAGCCAAATGGAAAAGAATACATTTATCTGGTTCCATGTATAGTAAAGCTTAATGAGACTTTTGGGTACTGTATATTTTCATTATCTGCACTATATCTCATCTATATATAGTTTGCCCAACATAGGTTAAGACCTGTTGCTAAATGTCAGAATCTTATTTTGTAGTTATTGTTATTAAATGTTAACATGCTTAATGATAATCCAAGCTTATTTGTCTTGCCCTCCATGTACAGTGGTCTTGAAATCAGCTTTGACAGTTTTCAATGTAGTTGAAATGTATAGGAATTAATGGATTAAATCATATTTACATTGCTTTAGAAACTGAAAATTTCTGATAATGGTTAGATCTAAATGTGTGATCTTTACTGTACGTTTTTTTCCCATTAATATTACAATAAATGATCCCTATTATCTACAGTGTCTGTAGAAATGAAATTTTCTTTGTGATTACAGAGTGTGTGCATATATATTTTTATATATATATATATATATATATATATATATTACTCTTCAAAGGACTGATTTCGTGATTGTGTCAACATGTATTCATACTTGTGTATCTAATGTTTCGGACATCCTTAGGGCCTTTTTCAGGCACAAGATACAAGTGCCATAAGTGGCTATTTATACTCTTAGCCCTTCCCTTTTCAACGAATGGCACCAAACATCATGTCATACATGTGTGAACATAACATCATTAACATTAAAGTGAATATGTTTTACTATACTATACTACTATTCTATATATAAAGAATATTGCTCTTGGTTCTTTGTCTGTTGTGAGACCTGAGACTGAGAAATTTTTCTTTTGAAACCTTCTTCAGCACTCTACAAGGACCCGGATCGTGCTTCTACAGCCAACTCCATGATTTGTAAATTTCGGCAGGGAAGATGCAGAGGTGTATTGCACTTTCTGCCGGTGGGCTATAGAAACTGGCTGGAACAACATTGCTCTTCGTAGCCAATTTTGGTTCGGGCTTTCTGATGCCGTAAAAGACAGACTGATAAACTACCATCTATCTAATAATCTGGATGATCTCATGTCTCTAGCCATCCAAATAGATAGAAGACAGAGGGAGAGAAGGGGTGAGAAGGGTACCTCCATTCCTACTGTGTTCACTCCATTAAGACCTCTAACCCCTCAGTGCCTCTACCTCAGGAGGAACCCCTGCAATTGGGTATCACTCGTCTAACTCCTGGGGAAAAGGGTCATTTTCTCAACCAATGTTCTAAGAATGTTCTGAAATTCCCCTTATACCCCTTATTCCTCCTATGAAATTATTGGCCGTGTACAAAAGCCCTTTGGGGTCAGGTTTGGTAACAAAAAAAAAACTGTGGCTTTGTCCATGAGCACTAACAGCTTGCACTCTGAGGAGTTATCCTTCTATGTTATCTTCTTCTCCTTTAATTTTAGGTTTACCTTGGTTACAGGTACATAACCCACATATTGACTGGGTAACTGGGGAAATTCTTCAATGGGGACAAACATGTAAGGGCTCTTGCATAAGTGTTCCTCAATTGGTGGCAGTCACATCCCTAGAGGTTTTACAGCGGCTTATGCGGATGTCGCAGATTTGTTCTCTAAAAAAGTCTTGGAAACATTACCCCCACATAGGCATTATGACCTCATTCCAGGGTCTACTCCCCCTAGAGGGAGACCTTTTTCTCTTTCATTGCCCAAAGCCCAAGCAATGAAAGAGTACATCAAAGAAAATCTTTGAAAGAGGTTTTATTAGGCCTTCTAGTTACCCTGCTGGTGTTGGGTTCTTTTTCATGGGCAAGAAGGATGGAGGTCTTCACCATGTATTGATTATAGGGGCCTTCAAAAAAAATTACCTTCAAAAACTGCTATCTTCTTCCGCTGATTTCTGAGTTGTTCAATAAAGTCAAGAATGCTACAATCTATTCCAAACTTGACCTTAGAGGTGCATATAACCTCATTCGTATCAGGGAAGGGGATGAGTGGAAAATGGCCTTTAACACCAGGGATGGCCACTATGTATATTTGGTTATGCCATTTGGCCTTTGCAACGTTCACGCTGTGTTCCAGGAATTTGTCAATGACATCTTCCCTGACTTGCTGGGGTTATTCGTAGTGGTATATCTTGACGATATTTAAATTTTCTATTCTAACTTGAATGACCATCACAAACATGTTTGTAAGGTTTTGCAAAGGTTAAGGGAAAATAATTTATTTGGAAATTTGAGAAATGCACCTTTGAGGTTTCTTCTGTTCAATTTTTGGTTCAATATCTCCAGTAAGGGTCTTGAAATGGATCCTGGGAAGGATAAAGTTGTATTGGACTGGGCTTAGCCTCATTCTTTACGTGCTAAAGAAAGCCCGCCAAAGCCAATTATGACAATGGCAATTGAGAATTATTGGCTATCAACTGAGCCTTTGAGGAATGGCGACACTTACTAGAGGGGGCTAAACATGCAATAACAGTTTTTACTGACCACAAAAACCTGTTATACATTGAGTCTGCTAATCAGTTGAATACTAGGCATACTAGATGGGCTTTATTTTTCACCCAGTTTAATTTCTCTCTCACTTACAGGCCTCACACTAAGGAAGATGCTCTCTCTAGGAGTTTTGAGTCTAACCTGTCTGAACCTAATGAGTGTGTTCCCATTATTCCTAGTGAGTTGATTGTGGCAGCTCTGGGATCAGATCTTGCCACACTGCTGTCTCCAGTACAATCTTCTGCTCCTGTAGATACTCCTCCTGGGAGGTTATTTGTACTGGAGGACTTAAGGGAACAGGTTTTGAGTGAGGCTCATAATTCTAAAATGGTGGGGCATCCTGGTATTTTAAAAACTTCTTCAAAAAAATCTTTATTGTCTTGTAATGTGTGTTGGCCTTCATTTAGACAAGATGTAAAAACAATTGTGAATTCATGCCCTGCCTGTCAAAGGCCATTGCCTATTCCTGATCCCATCTGTCTATGGATTTTGTGGTTGACCTCCCTCCATCTCAAGGGAAAAATGTGATTTGGGTGGTGGTGAATAGGTTCAGCAAAATCAGTCACTTAATTTTTCTTCCACACCTCCAATCTGCTAAGACGTTGGCTGAGTTATGTATTTCAAATATTTTCAAACTACATGGTTTTCCAGTTAATATTGTTAGATAGAGGGGTACAGTTTGTTTCTAAGTACTGGTGAGCATTCTGCTCTTTGGTGAGGATTGATTTGCATTCTCTGCCGTATACCACCCTCAAACCAATGGTTAAACTGAAAGAGTTAATCAGTCCCTTGAACAATTCTTAAGATGTTATGTTTTTTATGTTGACAACCAATCTGGCTGAACTATTACCCTGGGCAGAATTTGTTAATAATGATGCAACTCATGCCTCTACTGGTCAATCTCCATTTTTATTTTTGTTAATTGTTTACATCCCAAAGCATTTTCTTTTTCTGGTTCATTATCCTTTGTACCATCTGTTAATTCTTCCTTCAAACAATTAGCCAATATCTGGTCAGGGGTTCACGATTCTCTTTCTGCAGCTACGGCTGCTCAATAAAGGGCAGCTGATAGGTCTCGTAGGGAAGTACCCACATAAAATATGTATGTATATATGGTTATCCACAAAAAACATCAAACTTAAGGTTCCTTCACTCAAGTTGGGACCCAGGTTTATTGGTCCAGATCTCATCACTGAAATAATCAATCCTTCTTCTGTTGTCTCAAATTACCTGACAATTTTAAAATATCTAATTAATTTCATGTATCTCTTTTGAAACCAGCCTCACAGGCCTGTACACAATCCTTTCCTTCCCCCAGTGTTTGGTAGAGGGTCAGCCTAAATTTGTAGTCCAAGAGCTCCTTGACTCTCTGCCTTGTGTGGGCTACCTTACAATATCTTGTACAATGGAAGGGTTATGGCCCTGAGGAGAATTCTTGGGTTCCTGTTTTGTGATGTGAGTAATGATGGGCGAATCTACCCAGTTTCGCTTCGCCGAAAAATTCTCAAATTTCCAGCGAAATTCGCAAATTGTCGAAAAAATTTGCGAAACGAGTCGCGGCACGTTTTTGACGTTGCGTTGCGTTATTTTCAATACGCGTCGCGTCAAAAACGATGTACGACTCGTTTTTTTCGGCAAATTTTCGTCAGGTGAAATTTCACTGGCGTTTCACAAATTTATTCGCCAGCAGTGAATCGCGGGAATTCGCCACGAATTCGCCACTGGCAAATAAATTCGCCCATCACTAGATGTGAGGGCTGATCATCTCCAGAAAAAAAAAATTTAAACTTTATTTTATATAATCATCTCTCGCCTGAGGCGTTTCTTGTCAATAGGTCACTTAATCATAGGCTTGAATGTACAGATCATGAGACAGTATTTAAATACAAAACAACCAATCACAAAACAGGGAGGGATCGAGGGAAAAAACACACATCACAATTGTTTAAAAGTTAGCCTCATCCCTAAAAGATGAACTTGAAAAGATGTGAATATAATAAGTACTGGAGGGTATGAAATGCGTAAGGTGGGCTATATAGGGTCAGTATGTATCAATTTTAATGTGATTTTTTAATAAATATATTTTTTGTTATAAATGAGCCTTGGGACATACAGTATATCTTTTTATTTTCTACATGGTTGTCTTTTTGAACTGGGACTAGTCCCTTTGGCTCAGCCTGTGATTTACATGGATCAGCTATAATGGACTCCCTGTAAGTAAGAGAAAGGTAATGTGACAACTCACCCAGGTGGTCTAGTGGTGCAGCGTGGATGCCCGCCACGCTGCTCCTTTTCTCCTGTGCCAGTAACGCATCTTATTTATTTATAGGTGCATGCGCGCAATGGCACAAAATTTAAAGATATTTAAAGAGACCTTTTGGATTTTCTCATTGCCCATTATAGGTTTCTCTTATTTGAGTTCCTGGTGCCTTGTACTGTTGTTTGATTCTGATTTCTGTTGTGACCCCTGCCCGTATTTGATGATTCTAACTTCCATGATTCTGACCCTGTCTGGTAACCGACTCTTCTGTATCCACTCCGATTGATTTCCTGGTTTGACCCTTGCCTGCCTGATGCCACCTGTACTCTGCCTGCACTGACCTGGCCTGATCTGACTATGCTTTTCTGTCTACACCTTGTACTGTGACCTTCTCTCAGTGTCGGACTGGCCCACCAGAATACCAGGAAAACTCCCGGTGGGCCAAGGTGTCAGTGGGTCCTCATGCAGCTAAACTTTTGGGCTATTTCATGGCCAATCCCTATTTCTATGAGAACGAAGAGGCTAATTAGATGGAATAATTGATTATAGTATGTAAAGAAAAGAAACTAGGAGAATACAGGTTGATTGAGGAGATGAAGAATATTATTACTGAGAGCGGGCCCCTGGTCTAAGGTTTTATGGTGGCCCCCTGGTCTAAGGTTTTATGGTGGGCCCCTGGTGTCCCAGTCCAACACTGCCTTCTCTTATTAAGACCTGGCGGCATCCAATTAGCCGAGGGCTCCTCCCAAGGTGAAAGGCAGAAGCAAGAGCCAAGAACTGGGTGGTTAGCATTGGTTATGGATTTTCAAGTAATATTCAGCAAAAAATGCACAAAGAGACATACGATTTATGACACTGAGGGGATCATTTACTAAAATCCAAAAATTTCTCAATAATTTCCTAAAAGCTCTTTGACCAAACTTCCATCCACATTTTTATTGTATTTATCAATAAATGAACTAAAAAAATCTGGTGCGGGAAAAGACTTGATAAAATAATGAAAACATCTGAACCAGTCAAGTTTTTCATATTATCACCCAAAAAACGTAAATTAATTGTATTATTGTATGAAACCCAGCAGCTATCATGATGTATTTCAACTGCAAACGGGACATCTGCCATTGACTTTTACATGACCTCAGAGGGTTTGAGAGGACTTTAATCAGCTTCATGTTTTTTTACTCGAAAAAATACTTTTTTCCCTTTAAAACTCTGACATAGAATAAAACAGACATTAATAAATAACTCTCTGAATGTTGTTTGTTTTTAAATACAGTATCTGAATATTTATCTGAAATGCTGTATTTTGTATACTAAACATAAAAATTAACTTACTGCACCACTAAGCCTAATCAAACAAATGATTTATGCTTTCAAAGTTGGGCATAGGGGGCTGTCATTTTGTAACTTTGTTTACCATCTTTGCAAGACCAAGACTGCACACATGCTCAGTGTGATCTGGGCTAAGCTTATCAAAACTGCACAAGTCAAATAATATCTGAATGATGCAGATACAGCAAGGCTGATTAATAATATGCAGACTGCACTGGGTCCTGTGATGTCATGTAATCTAATGCAGATATTATAGTTTTTGTATTGTTTAATACAAACTTTCTCCAATTCTGCTGAACCAGTGACTGCAGCAAAATAATCCTCCAAATAATTAAAATCTGTCTCCATGATCTTTGTCCCTGCAGCTAGAGTTGGGGATATAAAGGCAAAAATACAATCCAATACAAATTTCTACACAGTTACCGACTGCAAGCTGCTGGAGTTCTGCATGGCTGGGAAGTAAGGTGGGGGCTCTCCCTGCTGTTCATAAGTATGATTGTTTCCCTGCACAGAAAAAAGAGGCTGTCTGACAATTTCACTGAATACAGACAGGTTTCTTCTAAAAACGGTACACATTTTTTAATTAAAGTATATTAGAGATAGATTTATTTTTCATTAAAGAAAGTAAAAAACAGGATTTCACTTTTTGCCTTTCCTTGTCCTTTATTTTGAAAAAAAAAATTCAGGTTATTTCTATTTGATTCCTATAGAAACTTTTACTACTACATGCAGTAAAGACAAGGCATGCTAGTCTTTTAATTGTTCTGTACTCTTGTAGCCAAAACTGGATGCTGTAGAGTACAAGAGAGTAAGAAAGGTCACTGTGGACCAGGTACAAACTGCTGTATAATTCTATTCTGACAGATAAACCACAAATTATCAAAATACTAAAGTTCTTTATTATTCAGCTTCCAGTAGTGTACACTACCAAGGAAATTAAATAGTTTACCCTTCAGCTAGTTATATATTGACAGCAACAAACACTGCTATAGCACCATTACCCTAGAGAGCCTGAGGCATCTTCTTCAGGAGACTATTGATTTAAACTGTATTCTAAATTTTGTCAGTTTGCTTAGTCTTTGATTTCACACCACTGTCAAGAAGATTCAACGTACCAAGCAAAACAAATAGATATCTTTTCACCTGTCTCTTATGAAATTTCCCCCTGAAAAAAAATGTTTTGTGTGTCTTTACCGAACATTATTTGATTTGACAATATTATACTGCATAAAAAAATCACAAAAATCCAAACAGAGCTTATTTGTAAATACACGATTACTAATTGATTTTCAAGTAAGAAACAGTACCCTAATCAACTTTTGAAAAAATGACATGTTATTTAAATTAACACATCTTGTCCAGTGGATCCTTCATCCCTCTTAAAGGGATAGTGCCACCAAGCTAAAGATTTTTTTATGTTTTTAAAACTAGGACCAAAGTATGTACATTTCTGTTTTTTTCACATATGGTATTTTTTTCATCCCTCTTAAAGGGATAGTGCCACCAAGCTAAAGATGTTTTATGTTTTTAAAACTAGGACCAAAGTATGTACATTTGTTTTTTTCACATATGGAATTTTTTTCATGTTTTTTTTTAATTTCTCTAAAACTCTAAACATTCTAAATGTATTAACAAGCTATTAAGTTATTAAAAACTCTAATACAAAACTTCACCAAATAAAAGTAGTTGAGGTCCTATGGAAGTCAGAGTGAGTTGCACTTATCCTGTTGGACCTTTTTTTAAGGTTTTTTCCTTAGTAATTGTCTAGAAACTCAAAGTTTTAGAGGTTTTACACATTTTATTTGTATTTCTTTGTTCCTTGTTTAGCATTATATTTTTTCCATTCTTGTGGATCATTTAATAACGTTCATGGCATTTGTGGTTTTAGAGAAATAGGTTCAGATTCCCTAAAGAACGAATTGGCTAATGTAAGCGACAATTCACCAGTGCTTCCATCCACAGGGACATTGCCTACTCACTAACTGGCGCAGGTGTCAATTTGCTAGTGAAAGATATTGTCGCTAGCATTCATTCGCATTCTTTCGCCAGGCAAATTTTCGCTCTGGCAAAAGGTCGTTATTGAACGTTACCTCTTTTGCCAGATTAACTTTTCCAACAGGCGAAGTGCTAAAAAGAACCTAGATATTCCTCAATCTTCTGTCACTTACATCATATACTGTGTGCCAAAAATGTGTTAAAAAAATGCTGGCGACTTTTTTTTTTTTTTTTTAAATCATTTTACAGTGAACTCATTTGTAAAACATTATATTATTTCTCTTGTCTTTATTAAGGCTCCCTGGACATTTCTAACAAAAATTGTTAACTTCAAGCATTTGCACCAACATTTATAATAAAGACCTCGCTACAACTTACCCGCCCCATGCAAATTGTTCTGTGTTTTATATAATTATAGTCCAAGATGGCAATCCCACCAGTAACTGCTTCAAGTTATACTAAGAGCTATGTTCAATAACCCTGTATTTAATCACTTGCTATTAAGCCATCCAATCCTTTGCTAAAGCTGTCTAATGTATCTGCCAGTACAACTGTTGGGGCTGAAAATTGAGGCCTATTGATTAGTTATGATAATGTGTATTATATCAATATAAATACCTGTGATGATAAATGAATGCTTGCTATGATTAGCAAAGTTAGCCTTGTGATGAAACAATTTGAAACAATGAAGAACAATAAAAAGGGAAGTTGGCAAAAACTAGAAAAGCTGTGATAAAAGTTAACCTAGAGACTGATGATTGACATCCATATTTGTATAACATTCACTATTAATACAAACATATAACAGATCATAGTGATAAAGCAATTTATAGCCAATCAAATGATAAATATGATAATCAGAAGATAATATTGCTTACTCTGTACATATTATAAAAAATTATGTAATGGTAAACTTGAGAGAGATCTCTCCGAGCGGCTAAATGCTTCTGTATGAACTTCCTTCTCTGATGAAATGATTTGCCAGAGCTCCTGTTGCATCGTCTTTGGAGGTTGCCAGGCATGGCTTGACTTCTGCATGGCTGGTTAGTAATGCGGGGGCTCCCCCTGCTGTTCATAATTATGATTGTTTCCCTACCAGAAGTTAGGGACAGTCTGACAATTCCTTTCCACAACATTAAATGAAGGGAGAATGTCACTGCATACAGTCAGGTTTCTTATAAAAACGGTCCACATTTTTTAATTAAAGTATATTGGAGATAGATTTCTTTTTCATTAAAGAAAGTAAAAATGGGATTTTATTTCTGTGCCTTTCCTTGCCCTTTAAAGACTGACCATAACAGAATTTGCCGATTTTTTATCTGCTATTGTATTAGATTTTGATAACATTTTATTAATTGGGGATTTTAATATCCATATTGATGTAGTTTCCGAGCCTCTCTCAATTGAGTTTTTGAGTTTGATTAATTCCTTTAACTTTTTACAACATGTGTCTGGCCCAACACATGATCAGGGCCATACATTGGATTTGGTCCTGACGTTAGGGCTTTCTTTAGGTCAGCTGCATTTAGAGGACTGTTTTGTAACTGATCATAAGAGTATTATGTTTGATTTTGCACTGGATAACTTAGAGGCAAAATCCGATAATGTGAAACAGTTTCGGATTTTAAATGATGAATCGTTGAGAGAATTTTCAGCTGCCTTTTCTGATTATAATGCTCAGTTAAGTCTATGTACACATATTAATGAACTGGTAGATAGTTTCAACAAAGTTTGTTCAGATATATTAGATGACATCGCTCCTTTAAAGGTTAGCAGGAAATTGGTAAGACATTCTTCCCCATGGTTAAAAGGTGATATCTTACAACTTAAAAGGCAATGTAGACAGATTGAACGAAAGTGGAAAAAAAATAAACTTCAAGTCCATTATTTATATATGAAGGAATTGCTATCTCAATATAACTCTAGGGTGAGAGAGGAACAAGCTATTTATTTTAGTAATCTTATCATGGGGAATAAACATAATCCCAGGTTCCTTTTTTCCACTATTGATTGTTTGTTAAATGGGCCAAAACAAGCTGTTGATCAAGTTGTGAATTCTGAAGTGTTTGCTATTCATTTTAAGGATAAGATTTGTAGGATCAGAAGTAATATTCCCTCTCTATTGCCTAATGTGGAAATTTTACCCCCAAATTTGGATATTAGGTTACTAGATCGGTTTGATCTGCTTTCTATGGAAACATTAAAGCAAATTGTACACCAATCAAAGCCTTCCTCTAGTTCTGCAGATGTTTTACCAGCAAGATTTTTTAAGAGCATTTTCGACTGTATAGCCCCTCAGGTTCTTAATATGGTGAATTCATCATTATCGTTAGGCATTGTTCCGGAATCTTTTAAAATGGCAATTATCCACCCTCTTTTGAAGAAATCTGGGATGGATCAAAAAAATCTTAATAATTTTAGGCCAATTTCAAAATTGCCATTTTTGTCTAAAATTTTAGAGAAGGTGGTTTTGAATCAAGTAATGCAGGTTCTAGAGAATAATAATATTTTTGAAAAGTTTCAGTCCGGTTTTAGGCAAAAACATAGTACAGAATCCTCACTTTTGAGGATTCTGAATGACTTATTAATGGAGGCTGACTTGGGAAATACCTCAGTTTTAATTCTGCTAGATTTAACAGCGGCATTTGATACAGTAGATCATCAGATTTTATTAGACAGATTACAGAATTGGGTGGGGCTTTCTGGGCTGGCCTTGCATTGGTTTAAATCTTATTTAGCAAATAGAAAATTTGTTGTTTCATCGA